>JARYHS010013630.1:29163028-29713845 GCA_031002005.1 Vandiemenella viatica | reverse complement strand
TGCCAAATTAATGAAACTTGGTATACACGATTCACACCGGAATTATAAAAATAGTGTATGGGTAAATCAATCCAAACTTGACCAGGCAATGTCGGGTATTCTGCTAGTATGTATATCAGATTAACAGACTTCGAATTTTTGACTGATCACCATGAAAATTGGCACATATGTATGCATTGATGGGAAGATTTTTAACAAAAAATCAAAAAGCCGCCTTCACATTTCTTAATTTTTTATACAAACCCAAAGCTTTTATTCAATTTTGATAAAAGTTTAAAAACGAATAGAAAAATACTGTCCACATACAAAGCTATGGTTTCTATTCCAGTCTGAATGAACTTTGCACATGTATACTTGTAAACAAATAGAAAGTAGAGTCAATGTTAGGTTTAAAAAAAACCTAGCCACTCTCCATCATTCTACTTAAACAGAATTTGAACTTGAAACCTATCAGATTTTTTTCGCTCACAAATCTAAAAAATGGTAGACATCAGCCAAAGTTGATAGTTATATTCTGAGAGCCCATAACATTTCCTGTCGAATAGCATTGGGACGATGCCAATCGGACAATTGCTGACCAAGAAATGAGAACTTTAAAATTAAAAATTGTTTTTAAGTTCTTGTGGTGACTCACAACTCTACAGTTTTTATTTGAACCCAAAGGCATTTAAAAAAAAAGAGTGAAAATGATGTTTACATTTGTTTCACAAAACGTCTCCCACTCTTCTCCATCAAACTTCCTGAAATGAATTAACATGTGCGACTTTTCTGTATTGCATTTATTTCTAAAACTATAGGGAATTCGGCCAAAGTTGATGGTGATGCAGAATGTTTAAGACACTCTGATTAAAAGGGATAAAACTTTCATATCCAGCCTCTGAGCCTCTGCTTTTACAGAAGACGGAAAGACTAAAAATATTATATCCAAAGCACTAGTGTACGGGACTTTCGTGCAATGTACGCGCAGGTCCCGAGAGTTGTCAGGAAGGTGAGTGGTGAGTGAGTGAACTTACTTGCACAAGCCAATCTCTTGAATAATCTTGTCTGACACCGGCCGTCTGAACTGCGGAGAGGGTCTAGCTCTACTACAAGAATAAGTCGCTACGGTGATTTACAGGGAGTTTATTGTAGTAGGCTACAGTACAAGTTACGCCCGAAAGGTACGGTCCACATCGCGATAGGTACTACCGCTGTAACTGACTACGGAAGTATCGGCAAGATGGCGGCGTAGCGCGGAGTCGGTGGCCGTGTCTGAGACGTTTGTGTCAGACCCGAATCACAAGTTCAAGTGTCTAGCAACTAGCGATTAGCTATTAAGAAACCTCACTGTCCTCATTGTCTTGCAGGCGTTGCTTGCATGACGTCGCCCCCACTTTGTCAGCGATCAGCAATTCTCGCGACCTGGTTTACCAAGCCGCGTCGTGATGCAAGCCTCAATCAGCCAACGCCTTATGCCATATAATAATTTACTTAATATTCATTTACGCCCCCTGACACTAGAATCTTTTTTTTTTAAATTAAATTTATGCACAAAAAATTCATTGTCTTTTCATTTATTTTGTAGATATAAATGTTTCTGATTTACATATTCTTACCTACTTAGAAAGAAAAATGTAGTTCAGGGTATATATATTTTTGTTTTGTTCTCCTTGTTATCCATTCACTTCGCGAACACTAATGTGAACACATGATATCGCCATTTGTAATAGGACCACTTTTTTCCATAAATGATTTTAGACATGGTTTGCTCATGATGTGGGGAAGTAAGAATTTGGCAGATTGCTTAAAAATTCAACAATAACTGGATGTTATATTGGCATGGTGTGATCAATCGCAACTTACATTGAATGGCAAAAAGTACAAGGCAATGTGTGTAATCAACAAAATGTGTCAGTTTGTTCAGTAATACAAGGTAAACTATTTAGTTACTGAGATGAGTTGATTCCTTGAGTGTTTTCTCATAATAGTAAAAGTGACATGAAATGGGACCTACACAATTATAGTATAGGTAGAGCAAATTTAAGGAAGAATCTTGAAAAATTGCACAACCATAGGAGATGGCCTACAAAACTCCCATTTGTTAACATATGAATTAATGTTGTGCTTTTTTGGAACCTTATCACAAGGTATTGATTCTAGAATATATGCTCCATCACATCCCTCTGCTGAAAAACTAAATATAATAGGTGAAAACTTTAAAGTGATGTTTCTTCTAACAAACGTGACAGCAATTCTCAAACTAATCGACAAGGAAGTTATAGAAAAAATTTAACAGAATCTATATAAAAAGGTTCTGTCATCTGTTCTTCGAAGAAAGCAATGAAGAAATTATCACTGCTTATTCAAAAACGTTGACTCAAAGAATGCTGTCATATGATAGCCGAATTGTGGAATTTTGCTACTGAGCAAAATTTAATTAATGCATGGAATCAATTGTGGCCTTTTGCAGTAAAAATCAAGGATACGCCACATGCCGCTGAAGGATATGAAGAACAAATATTGTATAAGATGACCGATTTTTACAACAATCCCTGGATTTGGAGAGGACAAAAGCATAGCTACAAAATGGTAGTGATGCTTTAGGATTTCCAATCTTGGATGACAGGGCAATTGTGAATTCTATTGGAGTGATTAGTGCTCCTCAAAGTAATATGAAGACAACAATGATGTCAACACTGGACAAATGGATGCTGCAGAATTCATTGCACTAGAGATTGCTATGACATATTACTGTATGAACAGCAACCCAAATGCAGTCCAACCCAACTTTTTTTGTCAACAAGAATGAGGAACTTAGCAGCAAAGCAGATCTCAAAATGAGAAGAAAATAAGAGACTTCTTTTGCTAGGGGTGTATAAATTAAAAAGTATCTAATGTAATTTTAAAGGCAAAATGAAAACTATACTGTAGTATATTTTGTATCGATAATCCAAACAACCCTAGGTCCCTTTTTGTTCGAATTATTGACACTCTACTGTATATTTAAAAATAATGAAACGAGAAAGGGTTTACAGCAATGAAAACAAAAAGATGGGAAATTAACCATCAGTCGCCAAAGTTGAAGGCAGGATGGCAATTATGACCACAAACCTTACACGTGTAGAGAGGTATGGGACATTTGGCAAAGTACATGCTTACACACTTTGGCCTAATGTATAACTGGCCTGTTCTTTGAAAACAGAAAGAGTAGTGGGAGTGGAATGGGTTGAATAAAACAGGATAAACTATGAATAACTATGGAAAATTGATAGAGGCATAAAAAAGGAATAGATGCAAATATATAATTTAAATATGAAATGGTTACATAATTCTGGAAGCAACAATGAAAAAGAACACAAAGAATAAGTAAATAAACACTCAAGAGATTGAGCCAAGGTGGATGCCCAGTGTTCTCGGTATGGACAGTTCTTACTGTAAAACTGTTGAAGCTGTTGAAGCTATAGGATCTAGCATGGAATGCCAATGTATGGTTTAAGTTTGAGGTATAGACTGTCTTTGGTCATTCATTCCAATTGAAGAACTAGTGCAGTGCAGGAAGGTAAATTGGTATACGACATGGTTACTGACGCATGTGGCATATTCAAAATCACAGCATCCTCCACTGTACTAGTTTTAACAAACCCACTTTCAATGAGAATAAATGGCCACGGACAAACAATCTATCTCTGCAACTTACTTGGAGACCATCAGACCTGTTCAGAACGGATTTCGATCCCCCGAGTATATGTTGAAGGGTAATTACTCCATATGTCTGTGTTACAATTATTTCTTCAAAATGAACCCTAGATATCGAGAAATTAACGCGGAAACATATGTGAATATCTTTTAAATATTATAATTTTAGTTCATTGTTCAACAGTTTCAGCGTAGTGTATCCGGTAAGGTGCTAACTTCTCATTTTGCGAACCCGGGTTCAAATCCCCATACTGCCAAATATTTTTATTTCTTTTTTTATATGCAGTCATCATTGAGCATTGATTTTATTTCATTTAAAATTCATTTACGAATTTTTATTATGCCAAATAACTTTTAAAACAAAATATTACAGAATATACAATCCCAACATTTTTTTTTTTTTTTTTTTTTTTTTTTTGAAAATTATTTAATTGTTTATTATTTATGTGTTTATTTTTTTTTTTTTTTTTTTTTTTTTTTAATGAAACAGGTATATTTCATGTTCATCGTTTCTATACTTGTATCTCTACAATTAATATCGAAAAGTAAATATATTACAGCCATAAGGTCGGGGTTTTTCCCCCCTACCACAGTTATTTCCGTTGAGTGGTGGTAGCATGTAAATGTTTGAAACTAACATAATGTCTGTTATTTCGCATAATAACAAAATTCGTAAATGAATTTTAAATGAAATAAAATCAATGCTCAATGATTACTGCATATGAAAAAAGAAATAAAAATATTTGGCAGTATGGGGATTTGAACCCGGGTTCGCAAAATGAGAAGTTAGCACCTTACTGCATACACCACGCTTACAGATTTTAAAACAATGTACTAAATTATAGTATTTAAAAGATATTCACATATGTTTACCGCGTTAATTTCTCCGATATCCAGGGCCCTCCATTTTGAAGAAATAAATTGTAACACGGAACATATGGAGTAAATCCCCTTCAACATATACCTCGGGGATCAAAATCCGTTATGAAACAGGTCCTGATGGTGTGTCCCAAAGTTAGACCATCCAGTGGCATTCCATGCCAATTCTCAAAATCTCAACACCTGTTTTACAGTCAGAGCTTTCCTGGAAACTACCACCACTTCTGATCTTCGTAGATGCAAACTAGATTATCAACATAGCCTGGGCACCAGGCATCTACCTGGTCTTGACCGCAGATAAGACACGAACAAATTAACTTGTCATTCATTGTTCATTCGACTATTTAATCAGAGTTTTATACAGTTGCTAACAGTATAGTAAAATAATCACTTACTGCCATTGCATTGGGATCACCATCAGCAAAAAGACTGAGCTCTTCTACTTGTTCAGATTTATCAGCAACACTCTTCTTTTCCAGATGATCTGTTTGTATTCTCTTATCCTTAAAATGCTTGTTTTCAGAAGTTATTTCACATATTTTACCTTCCAGCCATTTAACTCGTTCTTGATTTGATTGGCAGCAAGATTTTAGAATCTCTTTATGTTTCTCCAACTTAATTACTTGATCTCTAAGACCATCTACTAAGCTGCGCTGTTTGACAGAGGAGAGAGAAAAAATTAAAATCCTACATACACATAAAAAAACAAACTAAAAGTAATAAATATCTTTGCTGTAATGTCTATTTTTTCCATGCATAGAATGCACTATATTATAGGAATAACAATTAGTTTTTAACCTTAAGGTATATGGAAAAAACAGGAGAAAGAAGTTAATTTTACCTTTGGAAGGTAAACAGTATTTACTTGTCTTGGTCTAATGAAGATACTTCATGCCAACAAAGTAATTATAAATTAATAAATCTGACGTGTTCCATTTTTTACTTGGAAGAGAACAAATAGGATTTCGCAACACTTTGATTGTGCCTGGCATACTATACAGTAAATATGTTAAGAGTTTTTAAGACAGCCATAACAAAATGGAAAAAGAAATGTTTAACTTAATTTTTGGACAGAGAAATAAACCCTCATTGTATGGCTTACAGCTTAGCAGTATAGAATGTAATATGAAATGGTTACCAGGCTCAGACAAAAAAATTCAGTGAAATCTTAAAATTAGGTATCAACCAAATGTATAGTGTGAGCAATTTGCATTGCTCTCTGGAGGCAGTACTCTGAACTACAGAGGGTGTCGGAAAAAGAATTCAAACATTTTTGGCCTAGAAATGGTACTGCTTGCAACCTCTAGATATCAAGGACAGAATTCAAAATTTTTAAATTGTTAGTTGCTTCTTAAAAACAGCATCTGAACTAAGTCTTATCAATCTGCTGGGTGGTGCATTTCATTATCCCAGCCGGAAAGCTGATGGAACAACATACCAAGAATAGAAAATGTTTAAGCAAGTAATTAGGATGACTGGTTTAGTTAATTCAAAGTCAACTGACAGTCAAATTAATATAATCTAAAAAAGTTGTTATACTCCAATAATATGTATGAGTTATTCATCCCAGATGGTCAGAATTTTACCTAAGAATATTGTTGGGGTCATTAAAGTATCTTTTGAACTGATCTTTATATTTAAGATTTCTGTTAAGGACCAAGAGCCATGGACATTTTTAGAAATAATTCTTTTGTGACAATCGATCTTCAGTTGCTTCACGATTTTCGGTTCCTGAAACTAAAAATCTCACAAAAACAAATTTTTGTAAAAATGGGCAAAGTCTCTTGCTTAGGCCGTGACAAAAAGTAAAATCTAAAATTTTTAACAACCACCACGTTTCACTGAGGGGGAGTCAAATCAGGGCATTTGCCCCAAGTGACAACTACACAGAGATATAAATTCTTCGCGGGTTTGCCGCCGGATTACATTTTCTGCTGACTAGCTTTCGGCGACTTGCACTGACGCCATCATCGGGCCATGCCTCAATGCGACTAGTAGATATGCACAGGGCAATGCGTGTGTAGCATGCTGCACGCCACACATTGCCTCTCACTACGCGTATGCACCCTTACCACCACACAGCCACCTGCGGTTTATTCCCCTACCCTAATTTTAATTTTGCTATCTTGCATCATTCATTTCCAGATAATACATATTGACACATCAGCATTCCTTTGTTCCTGTTATGTAACTTTCATGATTTTTTTTTTCAACCATGTTTTCCATCATTTACTGTTTTGGGCCTTCTCCCCAATAGTCTCATCAATGAAACAAGATTTCTGCCTACGAGACCAACAGTATTTGTTAATCCAATTTCACAATCGCATGGACTGTGTTTTCACATATTACCAAAACACACTTCTGCTTTTATCGTCCTGGCTGGTATTCTGCACTTTTACCAGTGTTCCTTTTTTAATTTGTTCTTTATTCCTAGATAAATTTTAGGACTTTTGTTTTAGTCACTTGCAGCTAATCCTCGAATTTCCTTGCCATTCAGTTATCACAGTTTTAATTTCGATAGTAGTCCCCACATTGTAATGCTTACATTTGCCATCAATTACCAAAATCAAACCTATAAATACCAATACTTCCATGCTGAAATTAATTCATTTTGCTGGTCTCATTGTACATTGCACAAATTCTCATTTTCTGTTTATGTTGCTAACCTAATCAAATCTCCATTACCAATTGTGTAATTTATTGACATTCACTATTTGCACAGGCATTGGGATTTTCCTTGCGACTGGTACCTACGCCACGAGAATCAATTTTTCTACAGGTTCTGTTCTCACCAACCCGTCCTATGTTTGCTCTGTTCCTTTTTACTGGCTTATATCCTGTCACACACCAATTTTCCCTGCCACTAATCATACATTGTCTCTTAAAAAAAAAAAAGTGAAGAAACCAGAAATGGAGGAGGAAAGAAAATTAAACTTTACCTGCTCAGAGGATACATGTTATTTCAGTGATGACAAAATCTAGTCAAATTTACAAAAAAAAAAAAAAAAACTTGGCAGTATGAGCCCCGCTTATCAATATGACATTGCACTCCCTCTGGATGCATGCAATGATTCAGTTGGAAAGGATATCAAAGCCACTGAATCCTTTCCTAAAGCAAACTGGCCCACAACTGTTGTAACTTATCCCCGATTAGCATTTACCCGTTGCTTCGCACATACGAGCCTTGGCGTTGTAACGGAACAATCGATAGATCGATATATCGATCCTTACCGGAGGATCAGTCTCGGTATCAGTGGTGGAAGAAAAGATGGCGCGAGATGATATGGATGTGTAAGCGCGCGGAATAATAACGGTTTGTTCGATGAACGAATAAACTGTAAGTCAGCTACAGAAAACTTTATTAAGTGTGACTACAGACTTAATGGCAGTGATGATTTCAGTGAAAACGTGGTAATAAGTAGGAACTGTGAGCACTAAAGTGTGTTGCCGTTGCATGTGTGTTAGTTGTGGCGATAATTATTGTCTTGTTCATTGCTTAAACGAACCTGACAATCTTCAGATTTACGAAGTCCGATTAGCATTATTCATTTGGTGGTTTCTATGGTTTGTAGTAGTTTGAGAACATTTACGTAATAAATAAGTGTGAACTGTATTCCGGAGTGATGTTTTATTTGCATGCTAGTAGCTCCGTTGAATGACTTTATTTCGGGTAATTTGCCCGTGGCGACTGTGGTCAATATCGAACCTGCAGCATATCTAAAGCTGCTCAGAAACTGAATGCAACTGTTTGTTTAGTAAATCGATCTGAACAGACCTATAAATTTATTTATCAATATATACGCTAACAGCCATAAAACATTTACATGGCACATAAGCGTTACATGGCTACCGTGACAGGACAGTATATGTAAACCACGGGAGGAATTGACGATAATTAATCACAACCGGAGGTGAAATATACGAAATAATTAAGCAGTGAACGATCAACAATCAAAGCTGACAATGGAGACAGTTGGTGCACGCCGTGGGTATGGACCACAGAGTGTGAGAGGGACTTTATGCAGATCAAGCAAGTCTTGAGAGAGCGCATCGCGTTGTCACACCCCGAACTGGAATCTGGAAGTATGTTTAGTCGGCAGATAGCTCTTCATATGGTCTAGGGGCAGAGGTATTTCAAGAAGTAGTAGAAGATGGAGAGGATGGGTCATCGGACGATCGCTTTCGCGAGTCGAATGCTGGGAAAGCACGAACGCCGATACACGGTTACGGAGAAGGAATGTCTAGCCATCGTGTGGAGTTTTCAAAAGTTCCGACACATCTTTACTGGAAGAAAGACCATAGTTTACACGGATCATAAGGCACTGTCGTTCTTAATGAGTTGTAGATTGACCCATGGGAGGTTGGCTCGGTGGGCTTTGTTCATGCAAGAGTTCGAGTTTGAAGTGAAATATCTTCCAGGGAAAGAGAACCAAGTGGCGGATTGTCTCTCTAGGCTGCCGGTGGGCTTGGAAGAAGCTGGAGATGGAGTAGAGGAGCAAGACGAGTTTCAGCTCAATTTTATTAAGCAAGTGCAGTATGAGAATGATGTAGAGGAATACCTGAGAAGGATAAGAGAATTACAGGAAGATGATAGTGTGATCAAAATGATAAAGGACCAATTACTTGATAACGACTACCAGGGGAAGTGTAGGAACTTTTATTGCGTATATAAGGGTGTGGTGTTTCGACGTCAGTCGGAAAATAGCTCCGATTGGAAACTTTGGGTACCGGAAGCATGCGTGGACAAGCTCGTTATACAACATCACCTGAGCTATGGACACTATGGGCCTAGTAAATGCTACCGAGTTCTACGAGAGAGCTGCTACTTCAACAATATGGCCCGGAGGGTTGCTAGATTACTTTCAGCTTGTGATGTCTGCCAAAGAGTAAAGGCGGATAATGTTTCGAGAAGGGGGGATATGAAGAATATATTGCCCAGTAAAGCTAGAGAGTTAGTAGCAGTGGACGTGTTCGGACCACTACCTGCATCGAGGGCAGGAGTCACACAAATTCTGGTTGTTATTGATGTGTTTTCCAAATATGTCAGATTATATCCATTGAAGAAGGCTACCGCGAAGGTATTGGCAAATAAGTTGGTGGAAGGATATTTCCGAGAGGTTGGAAGGGCTGAAAAGGTCCTTTCAGACAATGCACCTCAATTCAGGAGTAAGAGCTGGACAGAAAGATTACAGCGAGAAGGGGTGGAGGTGATAAAAACATCATTTTATCATCCCCAGGGAAATCCCTGTGAGCGGGTCATGAGGGACATAGGACGTTGGTTCCGCACCACATGCAGTGACAATCATAAAAGTTGGGCCCTAACTATAAGCGAGTGGGAGGACGTTCATAACAATATTCCTCATGACTCCACCTTGTTGGTACCATCGGAGATAATGTACCATGTACCTCCAGAAAGGATAGTGAGGCAACTGGTGGAGTTCCCCGAAGGACCCCCCAGTTGATTACCAGGAGAAGATAAGAGAGGCTAAGCAGAACCTGGAGAGGGCAGCTACGAGGAATAAGAGACGACATGACGGTAGAGGAAAGGCTACGACGTACGAGGTGGGGAACCTTGTTTTGGTGCAAACGCATTTTAAGTCGTCTCGAGTAAAGAAGGAAATACGAAAGTTCAAAGTGTTGTACGAAGGTCCCTATAGGGTCAAAGCCTGTTTGAGGGATAATGCTTACAAGTTGGAATATGCCGATGGGAGAGAAGTTAGCGGAACTTTCAACGTAGTATCCTTGAAGCCCTACAAATATTTCGGTCAGGAAGGGAGTGTTGGCGGGGTGTCGGACACCGGTTAGAAAGGCACACCTCCCAGCACTGCCACATCTCCCGCATCATTGATAATTAAATGTTGTTATGATTTATGTAGGTTTTCATGAGTTTCATTTAGCAATCAGTCACGGTTGCAATTTTGGAATTTGTAAGATGTTGTGTCAATAAGTCAGAGAATAAAGTAACTTCAGTAGTTGGGCACAGGTTGGTGACCCATGTAGTATTAATACACAGTTGCTGAAGGCATTCTTGCTGGTTTGTGGTTCCCAGTAATTTTGGCCCCGAGGCCGGGGAATGTACTAGTGCTGTGATTGTGACAGTTTGGGAAAAGGATAGAAAGAAAACAATTTTACAACTGAAGCAATTTTAATTCAGTTTTGTATTCTTGATGTTTTGAATGTATGTTACATGATTGTGACAGTTTGGGAAAAAAAAATGGTAGAAAGAGGACAATTTTACAACGGAAGCAATTTTATTTCAGTATTGTATTCTTGATGTTTTGTATGTATTTTTTTGATTCGTGATATGTGTTGATGGTTTGTAATGGCATTTGTGTATAGTCATAAGTACCTATGATTAATTTGCCGTGAAACCACCATGTTTATTGGTAATGTTGTGAGATGATGATGTTGCTTGAGTAAATGTTGGCGCAAGATACGCTTTGTCAACCGCATCTTTCGCCACAAACCCAGCGAGGGGGGTGTAACGGAACAATCGATAGATCGATATCGATCCTTACCAGAGAGAGCGGAGTATCAGTGGTGGAAGGGAAGATGGCGCGAGATTGTATTGTAGTGTAAGAGCGCGGACGTATAACTGGTTGTTCGATGAACTAATAAACTGTAAGTCAGCTACAGAAACTTTATTACGAGTGACTACAGACTTGATGGCAGTGATAATTTCAGTGCAAAGTGGAGATAAGTAGGAACTGTGAGCATTAAAGTGTGTTGCCGTTGCATGTGTGTTAGTTGTGGCGATAATTAAGGTCTTGTTCATTGCTTAAACGAGCCTGGCAATCTTCAGATTTACGAAGTCCGATTAGCATTATTCATTTGGTGGTTTCTACGGTTTGTAGTAGTTTGAGAACATTTACGTAATAAATAAGTGTGAACTGTATTCCGGAGTGATGTTTTATTTGCATGCTAGTAGCTCCGTTGAATGACTTTATTTCGGGTAATTTGCCCGTGGCGACTGTGGTCAATATCGAACCTGCAGCATATCTAAAGCTGCTCAGAAACTGAATGCAACTGTTTGTTTAGTAAATTGATCTGAACAGACTTATTAATGTATTTATCAACATATACGCTAACAGCCATAAATCATTTACATGGCACATAAGCGTTACACCATTTTTGCTATTTCGCATTTCCTATTTATTTGATTTCTAAATTGCCTGTACTGCTCTCTTCCTGCTTCATCTGATCCATCAGCTCCAAAATTTCTTCTGTTATCCAAGGTTTCCGGGCAGCTTGTTCTCTAAAGCCTCATGTTTCTTTACCAGCTTTCATTATTTCGGTCTTTAATGCATTCCATTTGTTCTCGGTTGAGCTCCTTTCAGAGTTATTTCTTAGACCCAAGTATACCATTTCTGCAAATTTTTCTCTCGTGCTAGATTGTTTCAGTTTATTCACTTCCAGTCTGTTCTGCTTATACTGCTTCCTTATTCGCTTAAATTTCAGCCTGCACTCCATTATTATCAAATTATGGTCAGAGTCTATGTCTGCTCCTGGGTACGCTTTACAGTCTAGAACTTGATTCCTGAATCTCTGTTTTACCATGATATAATCTAGCTGATATCTGCCTGTATCCCCAGGACGTTTCCAGGTGTATATTCTTCTTGCATGGTTCTTAAACAGTGTGTTTGCCACTACTAGCTTATATCTTTCACAAAATTCTAGCAACCTGCTTCCTCACTCATTGCTTTCTCCTAGACCAAAACTTCCTACAGTATTCCCCTCTTTTCCTTCTCCAACTATTGCATTCCAATCACCCATGATTATTAGATTTTCCTCCCCCTTCACATATTGGATTAATTCTTCAATTTCGGTATATATTTTTTCTATTTCTACATCATCTTCCTGCGACATTGGCAAATACACTTGTACTAATGTGGTTGGGACAGGCTTAGTTTCTAACCTCATCAAAATAATACGGTCACTAAACTGTTCATAATAACTCACCCGTTTCCCTACTTTCTTGTTCATTACAAATCCTACACCAGTGACTCCATTGACAGCTTGTGTGCTAATTATCCTGTGTTCCCTAAACCAGAAATCCTGTTCATCCTTCCATTTAATCTCACTAATCCCAACGACATCTAACTTAAGTTGTTCCATCTCCCTTTTTAAGTTTTCTAACATATCTGCCCTATTCAGACTTCTAACATTCCACGCTCCAATTCGTAGAATGTTTCTATCCATTCTGATGACTCCTCCCTGAGCAGTCCCCACCCAGAGATCCGATTGGGGGACTATTTTACCTCCGGAATATTTTACCCAGGAAGAAGCCATCATGATATATGTAATTTGAGAGGATTACATGTCCTCGTGATACCCTTTGGGACTTTAATGCAGTGGTTTCCCGTTGCCTTCTGCATCGCCATGCCGTTGATCATTTCTGATTCATCCACCTTTAGGGGCCATTTCTAACCCCAAGGGCAAGAGGGTGCCCTGAACCGCTCCCCGCTCTTCCGCCCTCCTTTCAGAGGCCGTTGGCAAGCAGTGGGTGATTCCTTATACCAGGAATCTTTCAGTCGCCAGAGCCTCGTCCGTGCAAACAGGGTGCACCACGTGAAGGAGAGGTTGACATTTGGTTGGAAAAGGCCAATATGTCACATGCTCTCCATTGAAATTAAATTAAATTCCCCAGTATTAAACAGCATGGTAGTATTAGTGCAATTATTGACAACATTTTTTGCAGATAGACATGAATTACAGATGAATACAATAAATCAAAACAAAATTCTCAAATTATTTTCTATTTTATTGAGAAATTGATTCAAAGATGACACTTACCCAAGACAGGTCAATAAATAACAATTTAATAAAAATGTTAAATGAATTTTTTGTTGTATTTACCTGTTTTGTTATGCATATGGCTCCACCATAAATTGACGCCTTTCCACATTAGTACATGGAAGAAAATAAATTACTATGATCACAAGATGGCACTTGAATTTAGGTATAAGCGAATGGAAAAAATTTCTTCTGTAGGTAATGGTACCAGGGACTAGAATTAACTGGACAGAAATGATAAACAATTCATTTAAAATTCTGAAATTAAAATTCAAAAAGGGCGAAAGTAGGTGGGCTGTGAAATAGGCCTCACATAATTTGGAATTTAAAAAAATACATATTTACAGACATTGCCACTGGTATGTGTGCCTCCATTGCAATTAAATTAAAATAAACCAGATAAGTCAAAAGTAAATGGTGAATGGTGTGGGTTGTAGTGGGTGTAAGAAGTGAAATCATTGCGCATGTTGTGAAGAGGGAACATAGGAAATAAGTGATGCACTCCTGTGGTTTTGTCCACTTTGTATTAGGGATGAAAAGAAAAGGCAAATAGGGGAAACACTAAGACAGAAAGGAGAGTTTAGTGAGAACAATTGAAGCAAAAAAATTCAAAAATTTTGTGGAAAAATAAGTTTTCCATGTTACCAGGGTTAGGAGGATAAAAAGAAAAAACCTCATATAAATGTAGGAGTAGCTAAGGTGCAGCAGGCCATTAGGAATAGGGACATGCCAGGAAAGAATAGGAAGACATGGTTTCTGCTGACAGGTAGTAGTCATGGGAGAGGTACGTCATCTTCTGAATGATCAGTTAGGCACAGGCTACCAGATCACAACTTTTTTTCAAACCTAGGGCAATGTTAGATCAGGTAATATATAGGTTCACTGTGTAGGAGTATCACTAAGGACAATTGAGTTGTGATAGTGGGAGGGTAAGAATATTATTGATGGAAATGAGAGCTATAGTATAGAGAGTGACCTGTAGTCACCATATCTGGCCACAATTGAACTACACTGAGAGGAAATAGAAAGTGCTTCTTGAGAAAGGCATTAGTTCTGTCTTGCTCGTTTTTTCTATGTACACCACTGGTAGGTGGGATTTCAATAGGCATGGCCTACACCTAAATAGAAGGGACAAGGGGTTACTTTCTGATTTGTTAGCTATAACTGCAATGGTGCCCTTTTCCAGTGATGATGAGGTCAGGACAGTGCCTTTTTATGGATAGGGGCTGGAAAAGATGATCAAAGTGATACTGATTGTAGGTCCACGTTGGAAAAAAATAAAAATGCTAAAGAAATAAATGAAGTTGCTGAAACTATAAATGATGGAGGCAGAAATTGAAAGGTGAAGGTTAATACTGAGAATTTAACAAAGCCAGTAATAAGAGTGTGACTGGTGAACTGAGGATGTGTAATGAACAAAGTGATAGAATTTTCAAATTTAATAGAGATAGATGAAAAAAAGTAATTGTGTGGGTAGAGTCTTCATTAGCACAAGTACTAGACAATGAATTCCTCCCCCCCCCCCCCCACCCAATGGTTACAGAGTGTACTGCAGAGATTGAGGAGCAACTGGTGGACAAGTATGCATATTTGATGGCTCACTAGTGGTTTTTGTATGAGTTAGATTTCTGGTGTAGTAAAAATCACAGTGTTTGCTACGTACCATAGTAGAAGAAGGGCTCTTGGAAGAAAATTAGATTCATATCCTGTTCAGAAGTGAGAATAAAATGAACATTATTGTCAGGGATTTAAATTTACCATGTGACAACTGAATAAGAAATAAGACTAATAACATAAGGGAATAAAGATCTGCAAATACTTCAAAAAGGGAAGGAGGCCTTAAGTGTTAGAGTAGAACACGATATTTTATCTTGTATATCTTCCTAATAAAGATTGATGATAACCTCATGGGATCTTAAGCAACTGATGAAATAATTTTAATGGATATTAGAGGAATCAGTAAACCAGTGTCCAAAATTGAATGGAAAATTGGTATGAATATATAAAGGCACAGATTTCAAAATTGAAGAGATATTTCAGGGAAAGTTTCAGAAACTAGAATGATGGCACAAGTACAGGAGGAAGCAGTGGGGGATCCAGGGAAGGGGGTGTTAGGGGACTCAAGCCCCCCAAGAGTAATTAAGGTCTACCCACAGCATCGGAATTTTTTAGATTTGGAGACGTTTTTAAGGGCGGCATGACTATAAGGCTTAACCCTCCCGACTCACTCAAACCAAAACCTGGATCCACCACTCATTGGAAGAGTTTAAAGTGGTGAAGGAATATTTATTCTAAAATAGAAAATAGAGAGAAGTACAAAACCTATGTACTGTAATAGGAACATGAGGTAATTTGAGAGATTAGCGAAAAAAGAAAAAAACAAAGTAGCGAATACTTGAAACAACTAAATCGTAATTAATAAAACCAAAGAAGGTGGCTAAAGATGGGTCTATGGAGAGTATTATTGGTGCAGGGGTAACACTGATGGATGTATCTAGAAATTTTTATGGTTATGTTAAAAACTGATGGAAAGGGAGAATGTTGAGACAATTATTGATAAGGATGGAGGAGAACTTACTGAGGATTTGAAAAGAGCAGAGAAGTAACTGATTTAGTGAGACCATTGGGGACTATAGATCAGAAATGGGAGTGTGTAAATCAGAGAAAGAACTTATCCATAAATTAGAAATGAGCAGATTAAGAAATTTTAAATTAATCCTGAAAATATCATGAAGGATTGTGACATAACAGAAATATTTTTTAAAAAAGAAAAAAAGAACATAATATTTAGCTCCTTAAGCAGAGATGAAAATTAATAATATATACTCTTAGAGAAAAGCAAGACGACATAGGTTGCTATGGAAACATATACTCAAGAGATGTTGGCTATCGGCGTAGAAGCGTAGATCGGGTGCTTGTGATTATCATTGCCTTAAAGAACCTGCATCTTCGGAGATTACACAGTTTCGATGTAATCCCTAATGGATTAAAATAATATACAATTAACAAAAACTGTTTGAATCAAAAGAACGGAATTCTTCATACTTATAACTACTTCACAAATCGTCGGTAGCATCACAGGATCTAAAAAAGCTGAAAAAGCATAAAGGGGCTGGTATAGATGATATCACTATGGATGTCCCAGGATAGCAGGATGTGACATTGTACCTTACCTTGAAACATTATTAAATTGTGTATGTATACTTGCTGATTACCAAAGTGTTGGAAAAGTGCAATATCAATACTGGTCCATAAATCAGAAGTGACAAAGTAGGGTGAAAAATTATAGGCCCATCAGTGGTAGATAATTAATGGAAATATTGAAATGCAACCACATCAAAAAAGTCTGTGATGTATGTAAATGGTTTTTTAGTTGACAACAAGGCTTTAGGCAAGGACTAGATGACCCGTGTGAAAATTTCGTGGATAAAATATGATGAATAGTGAGGTTGAATGCTTGTAATATAATGAAAAGTAAAACTGCACTTTTGTAGCAAATATTTATTTGTTTAGTGTAATGGGTACACATCAAAATACTTACAACATATCACAAAAAAGTTATGAAAATTTAAAACACACTGTATGTACAACAAACCGTCACTGGCGTTAACAGAATACAACCAATATGAACAAAATTCACACAGCATATCAACATCTTTGTGATATGTGTTGCTGTGCGAATAAAATGTTCACATTGGAATTGTGCAGCAAAACAAAAATGTTTCTGTAATAGAAAAAAATATCTGAAAAGCTACTTATTGGATAAAAAATATTTATTAGCATCTCTGTGATATCTGCTGCTGCAATCTAGGGACTTAGCTCTGAACTGTCTCATATGCACGACCTCTTTTCAGGATAAATTCCGAAAAATTCTTTCTTAATTTATGATTTTAGCTAATTGGAGACCTTAATCTCTAAAACGATATGTCATTTATCGATTTCGAATAGGCATCAGAGGTTTTTTTTTTTTTTTCAGCTAGTAACATCATATAATACATTCAACTGATTTTAAATTTCACTTTTAGTACAAATAACATACACAGAGAATATTTTGAACATTTTCTTGCTCGAAACTGAGAGAGATTGCAGCAGAGAAGTATGAAACCTTTTTTTTCCATTCGGCTATTGCAGCCATCATGTATTAAATAACCCTTTGTTGTTATATTCTATTTTTAGTCTGTGTTCCATATGTGTGAATTTATTTTATTGCTATCAGCGATGGTAAGGATAAGGTTTGTATTAGGTCTGTTATGTTCTTAATTCCGAGTTCACCTTCTATTATCTCTTGCATTATATTTCTGTATTGGTTGCCATCACATTGTTGGCATTTCGGGTAGTCCACAATCTTCATGGCGTACATTCTGTCTCATAGGAGTGCACGCCCTGTTCTCAGTCTGCTCATTGTTTTAATCTCTCTTCTGTTTATTTTTAAGGGCGTGTACCATAGTTTGTAGTCTGGTTCCCCTGCAAAAGTTCTGTACCAGAGGCTCTTGCTCAGTTCTTCTTCTGTCCATCTTCTATTTCACTCCTTCTTCACTATTTGTGTGATTGTGTTGTTGTAGTCAGTGTAGGGGATGGGTATCTCCTCTATATCTGCTGCATTTATCTGTCCCTGCGCTATGGCATCCACCGCTTCATTTCCTCTTATGCCAACGTGCCCTGGGATCCATTGTAGTTTGATACTTCTTCCCTCTGTTGTTGCCTTGATTATTTGCCTGGCTGCCTCAAATGCTAGGTAATTTTTGCACGTGCCTTTGGGGATTCCTTTTATGGCCTGTAGGGTGCTTTTAGCATCCGAGCAGATAACTGCCTTAAGGATACCCACTTCCTTTATGTATTTGATTGCTTTTAGTATTGCTATAATCTCTGCTGAAAATATGGGCATTGGGATTGGTAATCTGTATGCCTCATACACTTCTTGCACCATGTCGATGTACACTCCTGTGGATTCCTCGTTCTCTCTTGATCTGTCGGTATAAATTTGTCTCAATCATTCCCATGTTGTGTTTAAAGTTTGCAGAGGCAACTGTTTTATGATTTCAGTATTTTGTTCCTTCTTCTTTGATACTTCTACTGTCAGGTCTGTGTACAAGTGTTGGTCCATTTCCATCCTTGGCCATAGTTCTCATTCTCTATATATATCACAGCTTGCTATGTTCCATCAGGTAGTTATTTCCCAGTATTTTATGAGACTTGGCCTCTTATGTGATTTTTGTGGTTTCGATATATATTCATGCAGCAATGCATGCACTTTTCTCCCCAGAGGATGAATGGTGTTGGTCCTTACTTTTGTCCAGAATTTTAGGCCCAATTTCTTCCTTCTTAATGATAGGGGTGGCGTTGCCATTTCCACTTCCATTGCCATGACTGGCATTGTTCTTAGAAAGCCGCCTGCTATCCTCAAGGTGGCAGATTGTAAGGTATCCAGCTTTTTAAATGTGTTCGTGGATGAAGTTTCATGTAGGAATCCACCATATTCAATTTTCCTTCTTATTAAAGTGAAGTATAACCATCGAAGCTGTCGGGGGTCTATGCCTCTGTTTGGTGTAGCCAGCGTTTTGTAGATGTTTAATCTTTGTAACACAGCTTGTCTTGTCTCTTCTATGTGTCTTTTCGAGGACATGCCTAAGAACTTTATTTCCCTAACTACTTCCATATTGATTCCGTCTATGCAGATTTTGCAAACTGTCTTTGCGTGAAGATTCCTACTTTGATATTCTGAATGGATAGATCCATCCCTCTGTTCTTCAAGATGTTTCATGTCTCTTTCACTTGTTCTTCAAGTATGGTTCTAGCCTTCTCTTTGTTTGGGTGGGTCAAATATACTACGAAGTCATCCGCGTATTGTGCGTATTGTAAGTCTTGCTTGAGTTGTGTATACAAATGTGTTAAATTGGTATGAAAGAAAGAAAAAGATAAGCGTATAGTAAAGTGCCAGAATATCTATGGACAGTGGTCATCTATGATAATGTATATCTTTGGACAGAGAGAGGAGAGAAGGAAATATGGCGAGTGTATGGACGAGAATATAAGATATAGCTGGCACGTGGTTGAATAAAACAGAATGTAAAGAAGTGTGTTTTGTACCAAGTGATTGTAAATAAAAAGTGCTTTCGAGTGTATCTTCAAAGAATTCATGTCGCAATATATATATATATTATTTTATTGTTTCTGAGCTGTGCATTGAAATAATCTGCCGGCTTCTGCAGCTAATATTACGGCTTGAAGATGGGCAGATTATACATATCAAGAGGAGTTAAGGTAAATTACCTAAATTAAAGAAGAAGGGGAACTTACAGTATGTTGTTAGGATTCTCAACTGGTTGATCATTTTTGTAGTATACACATTGAACGTTTAGGTAGTGACTCAGCTGTCAAGCTCAGCAGTCAGGCTCAGCAGCCGTTAGCAGCAGACGCCGACTCTGGTGTTTAATTTTAAAGTGTGCTTGATAGCTTTGGTTTTTATCTTTGATTTTCCTGTTTAGGTGACTCAGCAGTCGAGCTCAGTAGCCGTTAGCAGCACACGCCGACTTTCATGTTTAATTTTAAAGTGTGCTTCATAGCTTTGGTCTTTATCTTTGATTTTCCTGTTTAGGTAGTGACTCAGCAGTTGAGCTCAGCAGCCGTTAGCAGCAACGCCAACTTTCATGTTTAATTTTAAAGTGTGCAAGATAGCTTTTGTTTTTATCTTTGATTTTCCTGTTTAGGTAGTGACTCAACAGTCGAGCTCAGCAGCAGCTAGCAGCAGACGCCGACTTTCGTGTTTAATTTTAAAGTGTGCTAGACAGCTTTGGTTTTTATCTTTGATTTTCCTGTGTAGGTCGTAAATCAGCAGTCGAGCTTTAGCAACCGTTAGTAACAGTCGCCGATTTACATATTTCATTTGTAGTTCCATTTTTGTCTGTTTTAGGTGACATGGCTTGTGCGAAGTGTTCCAGTAGGCGTTTCGCTCTCAAGGAGATTCTTAATACTATGGCAACTCTTCAAGCGCAGGTATGGAGCATCCTAGATGAGGAGGGGCAGTGTGTCGAAGAAATTCCGCAGCCAACTGTAGTAGAAGCATCAAGTTTGGATTTCCAGGTACCAGTTGCAGAAAACGTTTGGCATCATGTGGATTGGAGAAAGGTGTCAAAATTCCCAATTAGCCAATGGGAAAAATGATATCTTGCCACTAAGTAATGTGTTTTCCGTGTTGCAGGAGGCTGAAGATTCAAGCGCGAATGGCCCAGAAGCGCAGCAGGGAAGATTTACTCACAGACCCCGAGCCTTGCCAGGAAAAGGTTTATTGGTCATTGGCAGCTCCAACGTGCGATGTCTGGAGACACCGCTACAGGAACTAGCCACAAAGAATGGTGCAAACCCTCATACTAACGTTCATTCTGTTTCTTTTTCAGGAGCAACCGTACCCCATGACATGGAGGCTATTCCAAAAGCGATTAGGGAATCGAATTGCCGTCAGTTAAGAGTAGCTGCGCACGTTGGTACTAATGACTTGTGTCATGTTTCTGTTCCAGATGTAGTTAAATTCATGGACAAGTTGGGCCGAAAGGCGTATGAAGCCGCCCGGGAAAATTCAGTTTCTTTGCAGTTCTCAATCTGTAGTGTCGTGCCGCGCATCGATTGTGGGGAATCTGTGTTGTGGAAGGTCTTTAATTTAAATTTTAATTTGCAGGAGCTGTGTCACAGAATCAACTGGGGCTTCGTCGACCGATGATAGCTGCCAGCTGGGATGCATTTGACGGGTTGGGCGTCCACTACACACCGAGAATGGTGACCGAGGTGGCTGCTAAAATATGAAACCGTCTTGATATGAATTATTTTTTAGGAATACCGTGAGGCCAGAGGATCCTTCAGTTCATTGAAGAGGATGTGCCAATTACGTAGAAGCTAGGCCTGGTAGTGATGGCGCGAATAATTTTATTATTACAGCTCCAATTACTTCACCCATTTCTTGTCAGAGTGCGAATATGAAACATGCGATTTTAGACTCCACAAATCACAATACGAAGCAGCTAAGGATAATGGTCCTAAATTGTTGGAGTATTAGAGGGAAGGTAGCAGATTTTCACGCCTCAGTTGCGACTAATGTTGTCGATATAATACTAGGGTCCGAGAGTTGGCTGACGCCAGAGGTTAAATCTAGCAAAGTATTTGGCCTTCATTTCAATGTTTTTAGGAAGGACAGAACTGTCTCAATGGGTAGGGGTGTGTTCGTTGCCTTAAACAAAACCGTTAATTGCTCTGTCGTAACTGAAACGGAAAATTTTTGCGAGTTAATATGGGTCAAGGTAAAAATTGGCAAAAATTTAAAGTTCATAATCGGGTCATTTAATTGACCTCCAGATTCTGATTTGGCTAATGCGCAATACTTCAGATAGCCGCTCAATAATATTTACAAAAAATTTCAAGGACATATATTGATCGTGGGTGGTGACTATAACCTACCGTCGGTTAAGTGGGACACATACACATTCAGGTTGGGTGGAAGAGATAGGTTAATAACCGAAACGTTCCTAGAATCATTTTCAGAAAGACCTCTTGAACAGATGGTCGCAGAGCCAACGCAGTGCGACAAAGATTCCTCATCCATTCTGGATCTTTTTCTTATTAGCAATCCTGATATTGTAGATACAATTTGTATAGAAGACGGTATAAGTGATCACAACGTTAAAATCTAGTCTGAATTTGAAGCATGACAAAGAGAAACTAGTATATTGCTTTGATAAGGCAAACGATGCGGGTATGGTTGATCACTTTGCGAAAAATTTTGAAACGTACATGCTAAATACAAATGTTGAGGAACTTTGGTTTAATTTAAAAGAACTAATATGGACCGGTTTAAATCAGTTTGTTCCTAAGAAGTGTATAAAGGTCAATAAGAACTTCCCTTGGTTCAATAGGGACGTGAAACATTTGCTCAGGAGGCAAAGGCGTTTACATGCCATGGTGAAGAAATCAGGGGGCACATCTAATCACACTAAATTAGTCCAGTTGCGAGCGGAAGTGCGTAAGGCAATGCACGATGCGTTTAAAGAATTCCAAGCCAGGAATTTATCTGAAGATCTGATTACTAATCCAAAAAAGTTCTGGTCATATATCAAAGGAATAAGAGGCTCTGTAAGGAACCAGGGCCGATACTGGGGTTGAGTATCGCCTTAGTGCCTTAACTTACACTCTTGATGTGGACTCAAAGTTCTCAGTAAAACTTGCTAAATAATTTTGATTTGACCATGTACCCTGGATAGTTCAACTTGAATGCTTCAGGTCGCCACAAAATTTGTTGACCCCCAAATATTGAAAAGGGTTATCAGCTAACTACGAAAGAATAACAGTTCACTTTTCCAAAGTTCTTCACATTTATTCAAATAAAAACGAAAAGTTCAAAATAGCATTCTCAAAGTTGATTTGGCTCATCGAACAAACGTTTCCAAAAGTTACAGGTTGTGGAGAGAAATTGCAACCGACCGACCCCTTTTGATGAATTTAAAAGTTCACATTAAGAATTATAGTTGTTATATAACCCGACAACATCCAACATGGTCGAACACAGTTCACTGACGAGGATAGCCAGTCACGACACTACGACAAAACCGAATTAATGTTCCTTCACATATTGTTCCCGAAGCACCGGACAGACAAAACCGAAAATAAGAAGCGACAGACTACATTTTCTAAGTTCTGATTCTACAAATCACTGGTCAAGTCATGTGCGTAGTTGCTCGATCACTTCCCGGCGTAAGAATGAGACAACCTGTGCTAACCGCACGAACTATTATAGCCCAGCGCGAGCCTATGACCTTGGCAAATCTTTCTTTAATTAATATCTTTAAAAGTATACGATGGTTTAATCTGAGATTTTTACAGGGACTTTCTATCATCCTGTTCTATCGATTTTAATTTAATTTAATGTTCCAAAAGGTTTCTATCGTCTAAACACTAAACTCATCACGTGACCAATCTTGTCGGACTTTATGGACTTTCCCGAAACTCTCACCCGACAATCAACGACAATCAATTTTCAAAAACTTGTTTACCAGACAAATACTAAAACTTTTTATGGAAACCCATATATGTATGAAATCGTCTTAATTAGGGCTATCCACTGATGTAATTTTTAATTTAATATCTCTTTTAATAAAAAGCTTATTTTTTTCTCTTAATTAAAATCACTAATTAACCTTTACTAAATTATTTAATTTTACTGCCAATATATTGGGGACAGTGCTGACTACAGCTGGTGATAAAAGTTCAGTTGTAGCTTTACGCGATTTAGAGATATTGCAAGTCTTAGAATTTCTACTTTTAGGATCGCATGCTTCAAAACTTGAACAAACGGGAATATCTCTTAAGATAAACGTTTCCCGATTTGATAATTACACTTTAAAATGATTTTTATAACAAATTGTTACTGTGGGGAAGGGAAATTACTTAAAGTTGAAAACTGTACTTCACGAAATTTCTAAGTCCCGCCTAAGCAAAACTAGAATTTGCCAAAATTCTAAGGTGCTTACAGCTCTCGTAAGGTTATGCCATCGCTGATTAAGGAAAATAGTGAATTATCAGAAACAAGCATAGCTAAAGAAGACATTTTGAATGATATATTTAAAAAGCTTTCACAACAGAAAACTCAGAGGAGATTCCGATATTTAACAATCGTACCAACAAAATTATTAATGATGTTGGGGGAATAACTAAACTGCTTATGAATGTAAATCCCAATAAGGCTCCTGGACCAGACGGTATTCCTACAAGATTCTACTCAAGATATGCAAAGGAAATTGCACCGTATTTGATGAAATTGTATACCGTCTCTCTGGATCAAGGAAAAATACCAGCCGAATGGAAGACCACCATCGTAACTCCAGTGCTTAAAAATGGGAATGTTAATGATCCTCAGAATTATAGGCCGATCTCGTTAACTTCAATGTTTTGCAGGATTTTAGAACATATCATCTATTCAAATGTCATGTGGTTTTTGGATGAAGGTGAGCTTTAAATCCAAATCAACATGGATTCAGAAAAGGCCAATGCTGCGAAACACAACTTGCACTTCTAATTCATGACTTGTGCTGAATTATAGATGAGCAATCCCAGGTTGATTTGGTTCTATTAGACTTTAAAAAGCTTTCGACACTGTGCCTCACACTAGGTTACTTAGGAAACTTCGTGGTTACGGCATATCTAGACAAATATGCGACTGGGTTGCAGACTTCCTGAGGGGCAGAACACAGTGTGTAGTTCTCGACGGTGAGCGTTCATCACTTACTGAAACGGGGTCTGGAGTTCCCCAGGGAAGCGTGTTAGGGCCTCTGTTATTTCTCATATACATCAATGATCTATGCGACATAACAGGGGGGATGAAAAGATTATTTGCCGATGATGCTATTATTTATCGCGAAATCAAAACCCAGGACAACTGCGCTTTGTTACAAGACGATATTATGAAAATAATTGCGTGGTGTAAAGATTGACAGTTGGAGTTAAACGCTAAAAAGTGCCAAGTCATGCGCTTAAATAAAAAGGTGACACCATTTAACTATGAATATACAATTAATGATACTGTCCTTAGAATGGTGTATTCCGCTAAATACCTAGGGGTAACAATTCATAATAATTTGTCGTGGAATGTGCATATCGAGAATGTAATGGGGAAAGCAAATCGTATGCTCCGATTTCTAAGTCGTAATTTAAATCAAGTCACTCCGGAAGTTAAATCGATTGTGTACAAGTCACTAGTACGTCCTCACTTAGAATATTGTTGTTCTGTATGGGGTCCCCATCAAAAGGGATTAATGAAGGCATTAGAGAAGGTCCAAAGAAGAGCCGCCTGATTCGTGAGAGGTATATATAGTTGGAGGGAAAGCGTAAGTGTGATGTTGAAAGAGTTATGTTGGGAAGACCTGGAACACCGAAGGCGTTGCTCTCGACGGAAGCTAATTGAAAAATTCATGACTGATGTATTTCGGAATGACAGCAAACAAATATTGCTACCAGCAACATTCATATCTCGGAATGACCACGAAAATAAGATAAGAGAAATCAGGGCCAGAACCAATTCATTTCTGTACTCATTTTTCCCATGAGCGATTAGGGAATGGAATAGAAAGGATGTACCGAGCAATAAACTTAAAATCCGTCAGCACTCCGGCCATCCTGATCTGGGTTTTCCCGGATCACTCCAGGTGAATGCTCACAATAGCCCATGGGCACTTCCTATCAAATCCCGCATATCCCTTCCAAACCATCACCCTTTTCGATAGGTGCAATACACCCTCCGCCACACACTTTTAGTGAATTGCGGAGTAATAATAATAATAGTGTGGAACTCGAGGGATCTCCTTGGGGATGTCCCTGATATACGTGATGAGCAACTCTCTCTCCTTCTGCTGTATAATATAATTACTCTATGCTCCAAGTATGTAGTGTACCAGTTGACGATTTCTCTTGGCAGGCTCATGTTGTCCAAGGCTTCTTGGAGTATGTTGATCTGAACATTGTGATATGCATCCTTGATGTCAAGGAAGGCCGCAAGTAGATAATTTCCTCTAATGTAACTTAGTAGTATGTCCGTGACTAATGTTGTTATGTTGTCTAATGTGCCATACCCTTTCCGCAATTCCATTGTTCTGCTGTTGAGTTCTTGTGGTGCTCAATGAACCACTGCATTCTGTTTTTGATCATTAAACTCATGATCTTTGCAAGACAATATAGTAGAGACATGGGTCTGTATGATTTGCTTTTAGTTTTGTCCTTGTTCACCTTTAGGATTGGTATGATGATGACATTTCTCCACTGTTCTGGCACATATGTTGTTGCCAACATGTCATTATACAGTTCCAGTAACTTCTGTTTCGCTCTTGGTGGATGTTTTTCTATCATGGAGTATGTTATGGCATCTAGTTCAGGGGCCTTATCTTCCTTTTTTAATGCACATTGTAGCTCTGACATTTCAAACTTGTTATGATTTTGTCTGTTTGGCTCAGTGTCTCGCTTTATAGCACAGTCCACGCTTCATTCTAGCGGGACGTACAAGGGCACTGTCAGGGCCAAAAATTGTTCCACTGCTTCTTTGTTGCTGGTGATCAATTTAGAGTTTGTTTTGCTTCCTTTAAACCATCTTAGCTTCTTCCATATTTCTTGAGGAGTGATTCCATATTTGATGTTGCCGCAGAACTCTTCCCATCCTTTTCTTTTGGCCTTTCTTATGATTGACCTGGCTTCCACTATTGCCTTCCAGAGCGTAGCAAATTTGTCCACTGTCAGACACTGTCTATATGCTTTGATGACTAAGCATCATCTAGCTATGGCCTTGGAGCATTCCGCTGTCCTCCACAGTTTCCCTTCTACGGAAGTCTTCTCCTTGCTTTTGGCCATGGATATACACTCTTTGGCTGCAGATGTAATTATTCCCTCGAAATTATTGTATCTTTGCTGTATATGGCCATCCTCATCATTCTCCTGTTCCATTAGCATGTTTATCTTCTCCTGATATTGCTCCCATTTGGCTCTTTTGCAGTTCCATAAGGTCCTTGGCAGCTGGTGGTTAAGTGTGCTTGGTGCATCTACGGTCATTTTTATAAAGAAATGATCGCTGCCCAGGTTGTCCTTAAGTATTTCACACGTTGTTTTGTGTATGAGGTTTGCAGATCCTATAGATATGTCTGGCGACGATCTTCTTTGTTAAGGTGTTCCTATTATGGTTTCAGGTTCGTTATTGAGCATGGTAAATGTCGACGATGTAATTGCGGCTGCAATTTCTTCTCCTTGCTGGTCTGTTCGACTGTTGTGCAACAATGGGTGATGCGTGTTGAATTCTCCTCCCAGGATATTTCCTGATGGGAGCTGGTTGAGTATTTCTGACCACTGCTCTTCAGTAAGACTGACCCTTGGTGGCTTTTATATTACAAAAACCATGTTGATTGTGCCTCCTTGTGTGATGTCTATTGCTAGGATTTCTATATCAGTTGTTGATATCACCATGTTTCTGATGGAGCTGTTCATCCCATCTCTGATCATGATGGCCACACCACCGTATGCGTCTTTCCTGTCCTTCCTGTAGACGTTGTAGAGCCTATGTCTGAGCATGGGTGCTTGACTTAGCCATGTTACTGTGATAAGTACAATGTCTGCTTTGCGTTCCTCCAGTAATCTTTGAAGATCATTCCATTTATGGTACAGGCTTCTGGTGTTCTATTGTAGTATGTTTATTTGTCTTCTCCAAGCCATTTTCAGTTGTTGCTCTGGAGTTCTCTGAATTATGGATAGTTGAGCCTATCTGTCTGATTTCTTGCATTATGCTTCTAGTGGCAATGTCTTGTACTTTTTGGAGTACAGTCATTGTCATTTTGCCCTTCATATGTTGGGCTAGAACTTTCATTATTGTTTTGACTATGATGGTGATAATTTCTTCATTACTTTCTATATTGAGTAATTCCTCGGTCTGTGCCTCCCGTAATACCTGTGCTGCAGCAAATTGCGACGAGTTATCGACGGACGGTGACGCGACGTTTAGAAGAGGCAGCACGGGTTGGAGAATTGTGACGAGTGAATTATTCGGCAACAACTTGAAACTGAGTACAACGAGTTGACAGCACTCATCGGAGATTTTCCATCGGCGTCTAGAATCGGCAGTAATTCTGGTGTTCCATTGTATTATGTTTATTTGTCTTCTCCAAGCCATGTTCAGTTGTTGCTCTGGAGTTCTCTGAATTCTGGATAGTTGAGCCTATCTGTCTGATTTCTTGCATTATGCTTCTAGTGGCAATGTCTTGTACTTTTTGGAGTACAGTCATTGTCATTTTGCCCTTCATATGTTGGGCTAGAACTTTCATTATTGTTTTGACTATGATGGTGATAATTTCTTCATTACTTTCTATATTGAGTAATTCCTCAGTCTGTGCCTCCCGTGATACCTGTGCCACTACATTTTTTTGTCTTTTGGTGTCGGTCCACCATGCCAGGCTGTTCCTAGTCTATGGTGACGTCTCTGAATGATCTCTTCTGTAGAGTGGGGAAGTCTCGGTGCTTGTACTCATGTTCTGTGGCCCCTGCATTTTTGCTGTGTGCTGCTTGCTTTACTTTTTTCTCCTCCTTTTGTTTTCTCACTGGGCAAAGCTTGTCATTGGCAGGATGATCGCCGCAACAGTTAATGCATTTGGGGGTTTCCTTTTGACATTCTGATGTTTTATGCTCTTCGCCACATTTTGTATATCTTTCCTTTCCTTTACAGTTGTTTGTCATGTGTCCAAATCTCTGGAATTCATAGCACTGTGTTACTGGGTAAATATATGTTGCCACCTTGAACCCGAGGTAATATATTTCAATGTATTCAGGGAGATACTGACTCTCGAACGTTATCTGAACGGTTTTTAGCGGTGTTGTCTCTGTCTTTCCATCCAGTTTTGTTTTCTTGGTGATGCACCTCCTGTCGATGATTGGCGCCTCCGATGTGCATTTAGCTTTATTTCTTCTTCTGATAAGTCCAGTGGAATGGACTTGATGACTCCTTTACACTCCACTCTACTAGCCAGTAAGAAGGCCTTAAGTCTCATGGACTGTAATAAGATACAATTTGCTATGAATTGGTTGGCAAATTCTGTTTCCATAAATTCCATGGCCATTCTATTCTTTCCTTGTTGGTTTATTCTTTTCAGTCCAGGAGCGTTATTGTAGAATACCTTCCCTAGTTGAATTGGGTGTTGCATATTTCCCTTGCCCTTTGGTTCTACGATCACTATGAATGGGCCATCTGAGTTGGTTTTATACCATCTGTTTCGTTCTGTGAACATGAACGTGTTAACTTTACTCACTTCCCTGTTTTCCAGTGTGCTGTCTTCTTCTTCTTGCTGCATTCCTCATCCTTCCCTTCCAGCTTTGATGTTGAATATGTTGTAGCATATTCTTCTATTTGTGTTCCTGATCTTTGTTCTTGTTTCTAAACATATCCAATAGGATTAGTTTTTCTTTGCTTATTTTGTGTGATTGTCTTTTCTCAACTGCTCGACGTTTCCTGCTGGGGTTGCACATTTCCTCTTCCTCATTCTCGGTCACTCGTTCTTCTATTTTATTCTTTACTGGCTCAACCATATCATGTTCATTTTCGTACACAAAGGTTTCCATGTTACCTTCGTCTGTTTGAGGATTCATTCCGCCGCTTGCTTTGGCCATCTCCTCTCGCTTGTAGGCGCAGATGTTATCCACAATCCAAGGTTTTTAATTGTATTCTTTAGTCCATATGTGCACAATCACACGCTTACATACATTAACAGCCGTATATGGTAAAGAGTTCACACCTCCCGGCAGCTAAAATGCAACCAGCAGATCACACCGCAACTCTTGCTTCACGACACTTTAATCTAGAAAGTTCTCACATTAAAACACACACTACACAACAAACTTAAATCACCAATGTAGCATATGAACAAATATAATAATATTTTTATATAGAGCGTAATCTATATATATGTATATATATATATATATATATACTACCTGATACCCGCGACTTCGCACACGTGAATTACAAATTTCTTTGCCAGAATTGGAGCTAGAAAGTTGTTGGTAGCGAAGGATTGGTCCCAAATAATACCGAGTTGGTATAATATGACCGGAAAGCCATCACTATATCATTCTACCATGGAACCTATATCTCGAAGAAAATCAATTTCCAAAATATTTAAAAACAGAAAAACAAACGAATGTGAGGGGGGGGGCTGTTAACTAAGGGCAGCTTTATATCAGCTTGGGCTTTTCTTCTTTCTTCAGCATGAGCATCTGATTCTTTGGTTCTAATAACTTTAGCTGCTCGTGCTCTGCTAGAGCTACAACTTAGGCCAGTTTACACACACAAGGCATCTCAAAAATGAAGGCAAAATAAACTGGTGCCAGAAACATTTAAACAGACACAAAGAAAAACGATAGAGAAAATCGATATCTATACTAAATAATACGATTTTTCTCTAAACGAAATTTATTAATAAATTATACACTAACAAAATGCGCGAGAATCATAGCTTGAGCAACCGACGTAACATTATAGACTAAAACACACATCTGTCTCTCTGTCACCATTTGATAAGTTCTCAAATTTTCGTGACTACAACTGTTAATCACACCGAAAAAAATGTCCTGTGCCCTCCCTACAGATTTTCTTGTCAAATTCCATCAATATCGTATAGGCATTTAGTTGTCAAAACGTACAAAAGACAGAGACTTACTTCCGCATTTATAGTATTATTACTTCAGATCACACACACACTGACTGTGAATCAGTGGACTGTGACTGAGGTATCAATATAACGTAAAAAAGTGTACACCTATCTACAGCATATCAAGACTACCTATGATTTGCCTCGCATTGCACCCCTAACTTTGTGATATCTACAGTTTAACATTCAATCCGAATAACTGACGGCCCAGGTGTGATTCTTACGATCAAAAACAATTTTTAAAAATCTTAGCCTCCACGAAGATTCGAACCGGAGACCACGACCGAAACATTAGTAATCAAGCTTTAACCACTGAGCTACCTGACTGCTGTACGGAAAAATGGTACAGAGACCTCCAACGCGTCTGTCTATCACCGTTCAGTAATTTTTCGAAATTATTAGAAAATGTATTATTTATACAGATAATTTTTCAACCAAATGTAGACAGTATTTTTCTCCTAGTTTCAAAGGATAAGTGTGCAAAGTTTCATCGAGATCGGATGAAAACTGTGGATTTGTATGAATAACAAACAAACATACATACATATGTTCATCTTTATATATATAGATATAAAAAAAAACATGTTGTAGAAATTATATTGATACTTTTTCCCTTTATGGGTCAATTTACAAAAAATTACTTTTATAAAATATGGTGTGACCAAAGTGGACATCTTGGTCATACCTCATGTATCAATTTCAATTAGGCATCAAGCGAAGTAAAAAAAATGTTTTTAAAAATGATGATATTTTTGCCCCGTAAGGGTTCAATTTGGAGAAAGTTCTTTATTAAAATATGATGTGACCAAAGCAGATACTTTAATATTTGATAAGATACCTCATTTATCGATTTCAGTTATGTATCAAGGAATATAAATGGCTTGTGACAAAAAAAATGCGTTATAGAAATATTAAAACTTTTGCTATTTAAGAGTCTATTTTTGAAAAATTCCTGTCTTAAAATATGGTGTAACCAAGCAAAAACCTTACTAAGACCTCAGTCTTTTAAATTATACCTTGTTTATCAATTTTGTTTAATTATCAAGGTAGGTAAATAGCTTGAATCACAAAAAACGCGTTTTAGAAATATTAACATTTTTGCCCTTTAAGGCTGGAATCACAAAAAATATTCCAACCTTACAGTATAATGTAACCACAGCGGAGATCTTTATCTTTAATTTGATACCTCCTTTATCTGTATAGATTAGTTATGAAGGGAGATAAATGGCTTGTGTTGTTGAACCACTGATACTTTTTCCCCTTAACAGCTGGCCTCCAACAAATTATTCCTTAATACATGACATCGCCAAAGCTGAGACATAACTGTTCATAATCTTACTTCATTTATCGATTTCGGTTAGATAACCAGAGACACAAAAAGGCATTTTAGAAATATTGACATTTTTGCCCTTTAAGGGTCAAATTACGAAAAATTACCTTTTTAAAATATAATGTGACCATGGCGGAAACCTCAATCTTTAATTTGATACCTGATTTACCCATATCGGCTAGATATGAAAGGAGAGAAATGGCTCCAGACACAAAAATGCGTTGCAGAGTTATTAATACTTTTGCCCTTTAAGGGTCGAATTCCGAAAAATTCCTGTCTTAATATAAGATGTCACCACTGCGAAGATCTTAATCTTTAAATTGATATTTCATTAAACGATTTCAGATAGGTATCCAGAGGGATATATAACTCTTAACACAAAGAGCAGTATTTTAGAAATATTGATATTTTTGCCCTTTAAGGGTCGAATTCCGAAAAAATCATTTCTTAAAATATGATGTGTCCAAAGTGGAGACCATAAGCTTTAAAATACAGTAAGTAGACTATATGCAAAATATTTCAGATGAACTGGACAAGGGACGCCAAATTGGTAGTGTAGCACTACATCTTTCAAAGGCTTTTTGACAGAGTGAGCCATAAAATGGCGATAAGCAAGAATAATTCTATTTAAGTGAATGAAAAAGTTATTTTCTGGGTAGAAGAATTCATGAAAGGTAAAAAGAAAAAACTTAGGGTAGGAAACGCAGTATCATTGGAAGTGGAAGTGAAAATAGCAGTGCCTTAGGTTAGTATACTAGGACCATTGGTATTCTTTTTTGTAATGAATGATTGCTTTTAAGATTTATTATTAGAAGTTAGATTGTTTGCAGATGACTTTGTGCTATCTAGGAGAATCAAAAAGGTAGAAGACTGCAAACTACTGTCGGGTGATCTTGACTGGATAACTAGCTGGATAGGGTAATTTGTGATGAAGATAAATACAAAAAAGAACTTCTTATTATGTACACAGATAAAAAAACTGAAATTTGATTATGAATATAAGATGGGGAAAGAATTGAGGCATGGCCTACACCTAAATAGAAGGGGGAAGGGAGTACTTTCTGAGTTGTTAGCTAAAGCAGTGAGGGAACACATTTCCAGTGATGATGGGGTCAGGACTGTGCCTTTTTTAGGATAGGGGCTGCTGGTGAAGGGATGGAAATAGATGATCAAAGTGATACTGATTGTAGATCCATGACGAGAATGATCATAGATGTTAATGAAATAAATGAAGTTACTAAAACAATAACTGGCTGGGGTAAATCTGGGAGAGAGGAGATAAATTCTGAAAATGTAAAGCCAGTAGTAAGGGTGTTAATGGTAAACTGTAGAAGTATAATGAACAAAGTAATCGAATTTGCAAACTTCATAGAGATGCACGAACCACAAGTAATAATTGGGGTAGAGAGTTGGTTAAAAGAAGAAGTACTAGACAGTGAGGTTTTTCCTGATGGTTACAGTGTACCGCAGAGATGGAAGAGCAATTGGTGGAGGTGTCTTCATACTAGTTAGCAAAAACTACCACAGTTCACTGGTGTTCATTGATCAAGACTATGAGTTACTTGAGGTAATAAAAAAGAAAAAATCAGAGTGTTGGCTGTTTACCGCAGTGGAAGAATGACAGAAGAGGATGAGGAATTAAATTCATACTCAGATTTCAGAGGTGAGAATAGAATGATCATCATCGATGGGGATTTAAATTTACCAAGTGTAAACTGGGAAGGAAATAAGATAAATAACACAAGGGAAAAAATATTTGCAAATATCTGAATTAGGGAAGGAGGATTTACTCAAGTGGTTGAGCAAAACACTAGGGGACAAAATATTTTGGATATATTTCTAATTAAGCCTGATGAAAACATTTTGACGTATCAAGTAACTGAAGGAATAAGTGATCATGAAGCAGTTCTGATGGATATAAGAGGATTCAGTAAACCAGCAGCCAAAATTGAAGGGGGAAATAGGTACAATTATAAAAAGGCACAGGTTTCATATTTGAAGAGATATTTCAGAGAACAATTCAGCAAATGGAAGGAAGGCTCAAGTACAGTAGAGTCAAGGTGGGAAGAGTTCAAGGAGATAATAAGAAATGGGGAAGAACAATTTATTCCAAGGCAGAAAATAAAGAGAAGTAGAGAACCTATGTACTATAATAGGGAAGTGAGGAGGTTAAAGAGGTTGGTAAGAAAAGAACATAACAGAGTTAAGAGACAGCAGGGTAGTAGGGAATATTTAAAACAACTAAACAAGAACTTAATAACAGCAAAGAAAATGGCTAAAGATGGGTTTATGAAGAGTATTGTCAGTGCAGGAGGACCATTGACTGATGCATCTAGAAATTTCTATGGCTATATCAGGAAACTGAGGGGAAGGGAGGGTGTAGAGACACTTATACCTGTAGATAAGGATGGAGAAGAAGTTACTGATGATTTGAAAAAGGCAGGGATTCTAAGTAACTGGTTCCGTGAAAGCATTAGGGACAATGAATCAGAAACAGGAGGGTCTAATTTGGAGAACGAGCTTAACAACACAATTAGAAATGACAATAGTAAAAAATTTGATATTCATCCTGAGTAAATCATGAAGGAAATCAGAAAGCTGAAAAAACATAAAGGGGCTGGTGAAGATAATATTACTACAGATATCTTAAATATATCCGGATGTGACAATGTACCTTATCTTGAACTATTATTTAAATTGAGTCTGGATACTTGCTGCTTACCACAGGACTGGAAAAGTGCAATAGTAGTACCGGTACATATGGGAGGGGTGAGAAATAGAGTTGAGAATTACAGGCCAATCAGTTTGACATCAGTGGTAGGTAAATTAATGGAAAGATTGATATGCAACCACATATATGTGAGGAACGTAAGTGGTTTTCAAGCAGGCAACATGGGTTCAGGCAAGGATATTAATGTGAATCTCAGTTGGTGAGATACATGCAAGATATTTCAGATGAAATGACAAGGGAGGCCAAATTGATAGTGTAGCACTAGATCTGTCAAAGGCGTTTGACAGAGTAAGTCATAAAATGGTAGTAAATAAGGTAAAAACCATTGGAGTGGATGAGAAAGTGATTTGCTGGGTAGAAGAATTTTTAAAAGGTAGAAAACAGAAAGTTAGGGTAGGAAATGAAGTATCAAAAGAACTGGAAGAAAAAATTGGTGTACCACAGGGTAGCGTATTGGGACTATTGATATTCATTATTCTAATGAATAATTGTGTTGATTGTTTACTATCTGAAATTAGATTGTTTGCAGATGACATAATGCTGTATAAAAGAATCAAAACGATAGAGGATTGTAAACAGTTGCATGGTGATCTGGACAGGATATCTAGTTGGGTTGGTAAACGTGGAATGAAGATAAATGCAAAGAAGAGTCAGCTTATTAGATACACAAATAAGAAACAAAAGGTTAATTATCAATATAAGGTGGGGAAAGAATTACTTCTTGAAGACTTGAAATGAAAATATCTTGGCATTACATTTGACATCCTTAACTGGGCAGGACACATTGGACAGGTGGTAGGAAAAGGTTTCAAAGTTCTGCACTTGTTGGAGAGAGTGATGAGGGGATGTATGAGAGAAGTAAAGGAATTGGGTTACAAAACTTTGGCCAGACCATTGCTCGAATATGGTAGTGTAGGATGGGACCTTCATTTTATGTATCAAATACAGGAGTTGGAGAGGGTGCAAAAAAGGGCTGCTAGATTCGTTTCTGGAAATTATCGCAGAATGCAATCAGTGACGGATATGATAAAGGAGCTGGAATGGGATTCATTGCAAGACAGCAGGAGGATGAGGAGGGTCAAAGGAGTGTACAGGGCCTATACTGGCGATGAGGCATGGAAAGATATTGCAACAGGTATGAAAAGTAGTGCATGAAAGGGAAAAGATGACCATGACCACAAGCTGGCACTCAATTTCAGGCACAAGGGTGTGGGAAGATTCTCTTTTTTAAGTAAGGGTGTCAGGTATTGGAATGAGTTACCAAGAGAAATTATGAATAATTTACCGAAAATTTTGAAAGAATTTAAAGATAAAACTTATAGAGGGCAAATGTAGGTGGGTGCAGGATAGGGGGAAGATGGGTGTGTAGGGAAATTGCCACCAGAGCCTGTGCTCCATTGCAATTAAATTAAATTAAACTGTTTCGGAAATAGGTTATTTTTTTGCACGTGTTTGATTATTTTTCTTTTGGATGGTAGCCTATGCCTAAATGCGGCCCTGCTGCTGTCAGTGATAGCTTATGTAATGACTCTAAGAATTACCTCTGAAAGGATCTCTGATGGGGATGAATGGAATGTGTTGAAGAGAGTAATAATCAAATCTGGTAAATAAACATTATACTTTAGGGAACAAGCTGCCTGAAAACTTTGGTTCACTGAAGAAATATTGGAGTTCTTGGATCACAGGAGAAGGCACAAAAATGCTCAGGATGAAGCAGGAAGAGAGCAATACAGACATTTTAGAAATCAAATAAATGTGAAATGTAAAAAAGCAAAAAAAAAAAACAAAAAAAAAAAAAAAAATGGCTGCAGGAAAAGTGGGAAGAATTAGAAAAGGAAATGGTCATAAGCAATGTAGCTGTGGCATACAGCAAGATCAAACAAAATTTTGGAGAAATAAACAAAAGATGTATAAACATAAAGCTTCCAATGGGAAACTCCTTTTAAGCTAAGAAGATAGAGCTAAATGATGGAAGGAATATATTGAGAAACTGTATGATGGGGATGACTTGAACAACAGTATAATGGAAAAGGAAGGTGATGTCGACATGACTTAGAACAGAGTTTGATGGAGCTTTGAATGACTTGAAATCAAATAAGGCAGTTGGAATTGATGAGATTCCTGAATAACTTTTGAAATCCCTAGGAGAAGAAGGAATCCAGAGATTATTCAACCTGATATCAAATAGTTATGCAACAGGAGAAATTCCAATTAATTTTAATAAAAGTATCATCTTTATACATCCAAAGAAAGCAAAAACTGAAAAATGTGAGGACTATCTTACACCATTATTATTAACTGTTTGAACTGTCCCTTGGTCTTCACTGCACTGCTGTGTTCCTTCTAAAGACTGGATATTTCCTTGAAATATCTCTTCAATTCTAAAATAAGTGCCTTCTTGTAATAGTACCTACATACACTTAAAGTTTTCACCACTGATTTACCAAATCCTTTTATTTCCATTAGAACTGTTTCATGGTCATTGATTCCTTGTGTGGCTAACAAAGAAAGTATGAAACCTACATACTATTATAGGGAAGTGAGAACCTAAGGACACTGCTGAGGACAGAGCACTGTAGGCCCGAATGTTATAAACCTTTCAGCCATATTTCAGTGATGGAAAGTTAGTTCAGTACTGTGCTGTAAATAAATAACAGTGCCATAGCTTCTAAGAAAGAATACAAACAGTTTAACATATAGGATCATAATTTTTCACGGCGTTGAATATTAATATATTTATCTCGGGCTTCCAGCCGTGTTAATATATCATATTTGCGGGACGTCCCGCAAATATGATATATTAACACGGCTGGAAGCCCGAGAAAAATATATTAATAGTTTAACATATAGTTTATTAATCGGATAAATCCGTAAGCAAAATTATTTAAAAGGATTGATGTATATCAGATGTTTAGGTAATGTAATCAGCAATGCAAACAAAGGATTCCTGGAACACTATGTGTTTATTCACTTTAAATAATTTTAAAAGCAAAATTATAGCTTATTTCAAAAAAGTGAAATAACATAAAATGTTTAAAATAATGGAATCTATGGCATGCTAAAATTTCAGTTCTCTCAAGGGGATTTTTTGAAAGTGAAATAAAATGTTCAACAACATTTTAGTGAAATCTATACACCGTTTTGGACTTAAAATTATTTTTAATGGTACATTTCCAGACTTGGAAAAATTCAGCAATTGTATACAGTTTAACTTAGAAAAATTTTGAACCTTTTGCAACAGTTTTAGAAGGGTGGTTTACATTTTCTGAAATTTAATCTGGTGATTCTTCCTACAGCAATGACTGCTTGATTTAATGAAAACTAACTTGCAATCAAACTCGTATGGACTGAAGCCAGTAATAGTTTATTTCAGTTCAGTGCAGCTTCCCTGATACCAGCTTTGTGCATTTATTGAAAGAATATACAGTTATTTAAACATTTCTACAGACTTTTGTTTGAACTATTTCAAATTATTCATTCAATAGACAGTTTTATAAAATCCCATTATTTGGGTTGGCTACCACATTAGGAAAGCACCATTTGTAATATTTTAAAGTTAACTGCCTGACATAAAATAATTTTTTTTTACCCACCCATTATCAAATAGTGATTTAAATAAACTAACATCCATTTATCTGTAACAGCATAATAGTGTTATAAAATGGCAAGAAAATAGGGAACAGCTAAAACAATTAAGTAAGGAAACAATAGCAGTATTTATTTATTTATTACTCTGGTTCCATAGATCCTTGCTGAGGAAGGACCTCTGGGATGTGGAACATGTTGGGTGCAGGAAAAGGGGAAGATGGGTGTTTAGGGAAATTGCCACCGGAGCGTGTGCTCCATTGCACTTTAATTAAATTAAATTTGATTCGACAATGATTTAACCCACTTCTTTAAATTTGAGAAAGCCCACGAATGTTGAAATAATTATAAATTTTTAGAACCATGACTCTGACTGAGAAAGATTGCTGAGTGATAGACATATTTTTGCAAATTTTGAAAAGCAAACAATAAAATTATTTACAGAAGTACAAATGTACTAGAGGACTCATACCAGAGTTTCAGTTCTTCGTCTGGCTACTCGTCATGATTCCTGGCTTGTTCTGTTTGAATGAACAAATTTTTCAGTTTTGCACCAACTCAAGAGTTACTTAAGATCGACGATGTTGCAAGATTGACTCAATAATATGGCAATATTACATTTGTATAGTGAACTCACAGCAAACTTGATTTGAAGAAAATGTTGAATTAGTTGTTTTACAAACAAGCAAAACCCAGTACAGTTTTTGCATTGCACACTTAATACTAAGTAACTGTAAAAAATTTTTAAAAATTCTAATTAAATTATATTTAATAAATTAAATTATACATTTTTAAAATTCATGTTGTTGTTTATACTCCTATCAATCTGTTTGAATAATCATCTCTATTATTATTATTGTTCTTATTATTTTAGGTAAGATAAACAAATAACATTTTCAGGGGAAACCCCCCCCCCCCCCCCCCACCTCCTTGCTGCCTGCCCACCCACCCAAAATTAACATGAAACACTGGCCCTGGTTCCTAGAGGAAGTACATTAATAAATTCTTAAAACTGTTTGAAAGAAAAGGACTTAATTCTTTAATAGTTATAAAGACTTCACAGATCACATCAGTTATGTGACTGTCAGGCAGCATAACATCAAATATTACTTGCAAAGAAGTCATCATGTGAACAATATTGAAGGTTACCTGTGGGCCATCAATAAACAAAAAGCTTTTCCAATTAGTGGTAGTTTCAAGGGTAATTAAAGCACTGCTTAAAATATAAATTCAGAAAGAGAATAGAATATCCAAGAAAACAGGAAATACAGGCTGGGCTGCTCCTTTGCCTTAAACTATCCGGCGAATGTGTCTTTGATGGTTTATTTGTGAATTAACAGCACAAGTATCAAATTTCATGTGGACAAAGTGGTGGGTGCAGCTAGTATGTTATAAACAAACAACTAAATTAACATTAATTTTTGCAACTAAATTGTGCAAAAGATTTATTAGATGCAATTAATTCTTTTCTACAAAGTGTAGTTGGAAGTTTATTACACAAATATGTCCTAGAATTATTAACACTTCTTTATACTAATGAGAATGAAGTTTATATTTTGTACATGTTATTTTTGTTTCTTGAATTGAAACTGCTTACATGTGAATTTGATGTAAACAAATTAATATGTTCTATAACAAAGCACATGAGAGAACATATCTACTGAGAAGACAATGTCAAAATACTGAGCTTTTTGTACACAAGAAGTACTTGGTTTTACCCTCGACTTAATAGCTGTTTTCCATGCTATGAAAACTTTTTTACTTTTGAAGAGATTTTCCAAAAAATATGCAATACAACATGACTGAATGAAAATAAAAGGAGCACACCTGTTTCATTAATTCTAGATCTGATTTAAGTTAAAGTGTTCTTACTGCAAAGGTGGCATCACTTTTTCAGTAGTAATATAAAACCGGGTATGTCAACACGGAATGAAGATATATGTGAAGAAGAGTCATCTTATTAAGAACACAGATAAAAAAACATTAAAACTTTTAGATGATTATAGGATAGGGACAGAATTGCTTGTTAAATGCATGATGTGCATGATCTTGGCATAACATTTGATAATAAACTCAATTGGGCAGGTGGAAAGGAAGGGTTACAAAATCCTTTATGTACTGAAGAGAGTGATAAGAGGATGTGTTAGGAAGTAAGGGAATTGTATCACAAAACTTTGGTTGGACCATTGCTTGATTATGGTGATGCAGCTTAGGACCCATATTTTGAAAATCAAATACAGTAGTTGCCGGGTGTACAAATGGTAGCAGCTACATTTGTTAGTGTAAATTATCGCAGGATCCTGTCAGTAACTTATGTGGTAAAATAGCTGGATTAGAAGAGAGGAGGAGGGTGAAGAGAATGCTGAGAGTGTACATGGGGCATGCTGCTTATGAGGCTTGGAGGATATTGGTTAAATAATTAGGAGTAGTTTATGGAAATAAAGAGATAACCATGGGTACAAACTGGCACTTGATTTCTTTCCTTAGGGGGTGGGAAAATTTTCTTTCATGGGTAAGGGTGTCAGGGACTGGGGCAGTGGCATAGCTAGGTCAACAAGGGCCCCGGTGCAAAAAAATTATTTTGGGCCCTCAGGCCAGATTGGGCGACCTTTTGTTTTAGCTCTGCCAAGTTGCTGGTAGGGGCCCTCGCTCATTTTCCCTGAAGGCCCATGGGCCCCTCAAAGCTGCACTTGGGGTCATCCTGGGCTGCGCTTGGGGCCCCTCTGAGCTTAATTGGGGTCCTCTGAGCATGGGGGCCCCAGTGCAGTGCACCGCCTAGCCCTATGGTAGCTACGCCCCTGACTGATGTAAATTAAGAGGGAAAGTGATGAATAATTTACCAAAAATGCTGAAGAAAATTAAAATTTGTAACTGGCAAAAACATATGAGTGGAGATATTTAATTATATTATATTTAAGTATATAAGACAATATTTAAAATATATATTGAAGTGGTAGTAGTTGTTATTAGCCACAAAGGACTCAGTGGGAAGCATGTGGGAGCATGGTTATAAAGTCCAAGCCTTGTTAAAGCATTTTATTACAATAATCAAGGACAATGATTAAACTTACAGAAAATATCACAAATATAATACTAAATAACACAAAGCTTCAATCTTGCAGATTAAGATCTTAATAAATCCCGTAATCACAAATAATATGATACAATACAATATAATACATAAGAACCTTTGATCTTGCAGATTATGATTTGAATAAATCCTGCAATCACAAATAATTCCACTTACATCAAATAACAGAAAATAACAAGACTGGCTCTCACTAATTTACCAGCATGTAACAAATCTGCAAGTAATACCAAACACAATTTGTACAGATGAGCCAAGTTACGGCAATCATTTCAAACGAAGAGGAATCAGAGTACCTCAGTGTCCATCAAATTAACCTTAAGAATGAAGTTCTTACCAAAGGTCTTGATACACTATAGTGTGTGCATGCCAGCGCACAAGTCCTTACCATCCACACCGACTGATAAGGGGGCGGTAATGATTAACACCACAGACCGGGGAATTTGTCCATTCCTCAAACACAACTAACGAAGAAGCAGTAGGCGATGCACTTTGTAGTTGGAGTTGTCAGGCACACTACCTCCAATACCCAACAGGACAAGAAAATGGCAAGTATCAAATCGAAGTCACCACCAGCGTCGGTCGCCACAGTACTCCCGAGTCTACGGGACACCGCTCTCGGACCAGAGCGTATCGAAGAAATTCCCTCGATTCAAGCGAACGTGGAACGGTCGCGGTGGACACACAAATCCACCAGACGTGGCACTTCCTGGCCGCCCGGTCACACCACCAGACCTCGCTGCCCCAGCGGGCCTTCAGCGTCACAACCACTCAGCGAAGTACTAGGCGCAACCAACCAAACCGCTGCCGCCGACCGACTGCACAGCGGGCCTCCAGCATCACGGCCCCTCAGGGCCAACCGACTCTGCCCCAACGGGCCTCCAGCATCACGGCCACTCAGGGCCGACCGACTGACCCCAGCGGGCATCCAGCGTCACGGCCACTCAGGGCCGACCGACTGACAGCGGGCCTACAGCGTCACGGCCACTCAGGGCCGACCGACTGACTGACCTCTTCCTGGTTCCGTGTCCCCAATTATATACACTCTATCGGCCGATAGAGGGCAGCAAGGAGCCACAGCGCTCTCTAATAGAGAAACGAGCATGGGGGCTCAGCGAGAACTAGAGACAGAAGACAGTCAGGAGCGGAAGAGAGCCACACAATACAAGCCAAGCATGGCTCATATATATATTGTAAGAACTGAGTAATTAGATGACTAGGGTAACTGAATTCTTTTCATCATAATTAAATTTAATTTAATTCAAGTCAATTGAGATTTTCATGTATTTGAATCCTTTTTCCTTCTGATATTGCGTTGTTTCCTAACTTAAATACATCTATACTAGTAATATTACCTACACAGGCCCCTTTACAATTTTGCTTACCAATTTGTCAACGATATCCTAATGATTTGTTTCTGTTTATATGGAGAAACTAGTGTCCTAATTTTTGACCTAACATCTCTGAATAATAGTCCCTAATGGTTTCAGCACACCAGTTACATATTATCTCTGTCTTTTTCAAATTCTTGGCATCTTCTACCTTATCCTTACCCAAAATAGGCTTAATAACATTTTTTCACACACTTTTCTAGCATTGTCACACAAAATTCAAACTGCATCATCTAAATATCTTCCTACAACCATGACATTCTACATAAACCCAGCTATAACTTTTCTCATTGTTGCTATTAATTCCATGCTTCATTCCTTTCAATGTTCCTTTTTTCCATGCTGTATTATAACTCTATTATTTTATCTTCTTATTAATCTCTTTAGGCTTCTCATTTTGCTATCATATTAAACAGGCTCTGTTATTTTTTTAAATCTTTTGGTGATTAAACATCTGTTCCTCCATTCTTCATATTTCTTTGAACTATCCCCCATTCCTCTCCTGTCCTCTTATGCTCCGTCTCATACGGAACTTGTTCCTGAAATATCTCTAAACTCTGAAACATACCTATAATCATATCTCCTTTGTCATTTTAAGCAGCACCTGCTACATAGCAGGTGATGTTGTCACTCCAAATTTATACGAATTTCTGCAGCCAAATCTCTGATCTGGATGCCTCAATATAGGTGCACATCAATATTTCTTTCAACTTGCCCACGATTTAAGTCAAACTAACATGTTTACAACATAACCCTGGTTCTTGTTGCCTGTTTTGAAAAGCAATCTTACATATTTGATTCTGTTTCAGTGAAATAGTTATTCCATTTAATTGCTGCTGTTGTTGTTGTTGATTTAGGGCATGTCAACAGTGAGGTCAAATTAATATCAAATTATGATGTAGGTTAAGAAAGCAAAATGCTTATGGGCCTCAAAACTAATTTTTCCATTTCTGATCTTTGGAATCAGAATACAAAATACATAGTTCAATTACAAATGCATTTCTGTGGGCCTATTTCCTTTCCTTTTTAAGTAGTTATACCAGTTTTTCATGCCGTATAGCCAGGGCCGGCATTAAGGGGGGGGGGGGTAGGCAGATCAAATACCCGGACCCAAACCACTGACGGGGGGCCTGATCACCGGCTTTAGGGGGTCCTCCACTTGATAAGCTGTAGAGGCCAAAAAAAAAAGGGTTGCCCATTTGGTCTGAGGGAGGGCCCTAACCGATGAATTGGCCAAGGGTCCCCAACTGGTTACCTGACTGCTAAGAACGCTTACCCCCAAAATCCTAGTGCCAGCCCTGCATATAGAAAATACAATATACACAGGGCCAGCATTAGGGGGGGGGGGTTAGCGGGTCAAATGTACCCGGGCCTTCGTGGCTGATGGGGGACCCAATCACCAGCTGTAGGGGCCCCCACTCGTAATTTGTAGAGCTGAAAAAAGAAAAAAGGTCATCATTTGGTCTGAGGGAGGGCCCTAACTGGTGAATTTGACAAGGGCCCCCAACTGGTTACCCCGGGCCCTAAAATCCTAGCGCCGGCCCTGAATATACATGACTAACATTGTATGTGTAAATTACTGCAGAAAATAATCAGTAACTGATGTGACATGGGAACTGGATTCATAGACATTGGGAGAATGAAGGAAGCTGAAGAGGGGGCTGGGAGTGTGCAGAAGGCTTGAAGAATTTTATTTTTCAATGTAGGATTTGTTATAATATTTATCATATTACAGTTGGAACTTGTTACATGTTGCTGAATTATGAACAACAGTTTTATTGATTCATTTATACGTATCACATCTGATGCTTACATGTCACTTATGGAAATTACGTTTAACACCAGTGGCGTAGCCCTCAGGCCTTTTTTTTTGCTTTGTGTGCTGGTGGGGCCCCCTAAATTGAGGATGGGGGCCCTTGAATTGTTCTTTAGGGGCCCCTGAGCAGTGGTTGGGGCCCCCCTGAGCAGAGAGGGCCCTTAGTGAGGGGCTCCTGTGTTCTCAGGGGCCCCTTAGACGATGGTAGAGCTAAAAAAAAAAGGTCGCCAGTTTGCCGTGAAGGCTTGTGGGCCCTCTAAATTGCGCTTGAGGGCCCTTGAGGTATGCCAAGCCCCATAGTAGCTACACCCCTATTTAACACACTAAAGGGAAATCAGTTTACAACACAATGCTACATCTATTAAAATAATGGAAGTAAGGAAGAATAGGTAAATAAACCCATCACTTACCAAAGATGACTGACTGGGAACAATGAACACAAAAAAAGACTATCATGTTCATCATACCCAACCAACATCATCTATGGTAGCCTAATTGTTGGGTTGAATTTCCCTGTCCTTTATTAAATTCATTGCCTTAAAGCATATTGCTACTAATTATTACTGTGACCTACTAAAATGTGCATATATATATACACAACTGATCGAACAGCACGTTCAGATAATGATGGCAGAAAGTTAAAAATAAATGAGATCCTAACAATTAATCCTGCTATGTCAAATGTTAGTAATATTTCTTGACAAGGGCAGAGTGAGCGTGATTCACATGAAACGACTTCCATCAACAAGAAGTAATTACATCAGTAACGTGGCAATCAAGATAACAACTTACTTGGAGACCATCAGACCTGTTCAGAACGGACTTTGATCTCCCGAGTATATGTTAAGGGGTATTTACTCCATATGTTTCTGTTACAATTATTTCTTCAAAATGAGCCCTGGGTACCGAGAAATCAACGCGGAAACATATGTGAATAACTTTTAAATATTATAATTTTAGTGCTTTCTGTAGAAGCTTTAACGTGGTGTATGCGGTAAGGCGCCGTGTTCCCATTTTACGAACCCGGATTCAAATCCCCATACTGCCAAATATTTTTATTTCTTTTTTTATATGCAGTAATCATTGTGCATTGATTTATTTAATTTAAAATTAATTTATGAATTTTTATTATGCGTAATAACTTTTAAAACAAAAAATTACAGAATATACCGTCCCAACTATTTTTTAAGAAAATCATTGTTTATTGTTAAGTTTGTTGTTTATATGTTTTTTTTTATGAAACAGGTATATTTCATGTTCATCATTTCTATACTTGTATCTCTACAATTAATATCGTAAAGTACATATATTACAGCCATAAGGTCGGGGTTTTCTCCCCTATCACAGTTATACTTATTTCCGTTCAGTGGTGGTAGCATGTAAATGTTTGAAACTAACATAATGTCTGTTATTTCGCATAATAAAAATTCGTAAATGAATTTTAAATGAAATAAAATCAATGCTCAATGATTACTGCATATGAAAAAGGAAATAAAAATATTTGGCGGTATGGGGATTTGAACTCGGGTTCGCAAAATGAGAAGTTAGCGCCTAACCATATACGCCACGCTGTAGCTTTTAAATAATGTACAAAAATTATAATATTTAAAAGTTATTCACATATGTTTTTGTGTTAATCTCTCGGTACCTATGGCTCATTTTGAAGAAATATTTGTAACAGAGACACATGGAGTAAATACCCTTCAACATATTCTCGGGGGATCAAAATCTGTTCTGAACAGATCTTATGGTTCCCAAGTTTAATTACTTTAAAAACTAAGCTCTTCTTATCTAAGGTGAGACTGTAAAAGAGAACTCGTGAATTGCAACTTTATTTTAATACAAATGGAAAGCAGACATCAAGGCTGAAAACATATTTTTATTTTGTAATCCTAAGTTTCGTGGCCGGAATCAATGGTCGCTTATGTTTTTGGACGACGCCGCGTCATTGTATAAAAAGTCAACATTTCGGTCGTGATTATGCGGCTTTGTTCCTCGTAAGAACCTGGAAGAAGGTTTCCTCGACTTTTTACACAATGACACAGCGTCACTTCGACAGCCAAGAGAGATCATATTTTACTTTGGGAGGAGAGTTCGTAAATAGAAGTAACTTCTGCTGCAACTATTTAGTGGGAAACAGGTGTATTCGCAAGTATTAGATAATTGCGATTGGTTAGTGACAGATAATTACCAAATGCTTATGGGTTGCGCGTTTTTTATTTATTGCAATGCGCTTTTTTATTTATTAGTATTTGACTGGAAATGGCACTCGAATCAATTTGAAAAACCACAAAAATTAATCTCCTATCCATTGAATTATATTTAACATCGTCTTCAGTTTCCCTGTATCTTCTCTGTATGCAAGAATTTTTACTAACATTGAGCACAAAAAATAAAACAGGTAGCAGTTTACATAACTAAGCATTACAGCATCAACACAGCGATCATAAAAGCAGTTTAAATTTCTAATAATAACTCAATTCCTGTAACAAGACGTTTCAGTTGTCATCCTGGTCCATATATATATATATCGTCCTTTGTCTGTTTTCCACTACTACCAAAATAAAGTAATTTGCGAATACCTGTACAGATTACCCGCATAAATGTCAAACATAGTCTAGCCTGCATTTCAATGTAATCACAATCTCCTTCTGCTGGAAAATCAATACGTCTATCGCATATGCAATAATTCATTTAAATTAAACACCATTACTTACAGCAACTTCTAGCTTAGAGATTGCGCCATCCAGTACGTTCAAAAATCCTTTCCGTCTCTATTGATAATTCAAGCTGCAGTTTAAGTTTGCTTTTTTTATCCCCAATTTCTGGATCGGAGGTTGGTTCACCAGTTTTTGAGCTATTCATAACTGATAACCGATATTTTCAAAATTAACTACGGTATATCATTTTTGAACAAGGTTTACATTTACATACTTGAGATTGCTTGTTGTCAACTGAAATTAGTTCTGTTGGCATGGAAACTGTATAACAATCGTCGGCACAATTTCTATACGATACTAGAAGCTTTTAGAACCGGTTATAAAGGATAGAAATATCTGGAATTGGACGTGCCTGTGCTTCCACTAAATGTAATCTCGGCTGAGCAAATGATACACTTCCGAAAAAATCAATATGAATATTTTAACATTTTTGTATGTTACAAGGAAAAAAGCAGAGCGCTGAGAAGTATCTGCAACTAAACGACTCTCCAGTGCGAATTAAACAATTAAGTGGAGAGAAGACCAGTGGTGGCCCCGACGGGTGAAAGAGGCAGCAGAAATTTTAAAAAACACCAACAACATCAACGAAGATAGCGGCCTCTTACTCTGCGATGCTTGGCGCTCGTTGCTATGCCAACATAAACAGTATCTCTGACGAAGGCTGGAGGATACCAGCCGAAAGCTTAGGTAAGGAAATAAACAACGCGGCAAAACCCGAAAGTCTATTAATCATGAACAAAGATGGCCGTGGAAGTCTGAGAAATCAATTAAGTGCTCCATCAATTAACGAATGGTTCACGTGAAAGAAAGAATGTACGAGGGCAGTTTCAAAATTTCTCAGCAGACCTGGTGCCTCGGTGGAAATTATAGACCATCTTTTCACACTGACGTTATTAACTTAAACTCTAGCAGCTTAAATTCTAAATACCCATTTATGTCGTTAGGCCAGAATTTACACTACGAAAATTCCAGTCCAACCGAAGAGTGATAAAAAAAAATGAATTAGAGACATAGACACAAAAACAAAGTTTTCGTTGGCCGGACAGGATATTTTACTGGGTAGGTCAACATGCAGTGCAAGTAAAATTGGGACTGCCACAGGGTAGCGTATTGGGATCATTGCTATACATTATTCTAATGAATAATTGTGTTGATTGTTTACTGTCAGAAGTTAAATTGTTTGCAGATGGCATAATGTTATATAAAAGGATCAAACCTGTAGACGACTGTAAACAGTTGCAGAATTATCTGGACAGGATACCTAGTTCGACTGGTAAACGTGGGATGAAGATAAATGCAAAGAAGACTCAGCTTATTAGATACGCAAAACAAAAAAACTAAAGGTGAGGAAAGAATTGCTTCTTGAAGACTTGAAATGTAAATATCTTGGTATTACATTTGATAGCAAGCTTAACTGGGCAGGACACATTGGACAAGTAGCAGGAAAAGGATTCAAAATTCTGCACTTGTTGGAGAGAGTGATGAGGGGATGTGCGAGAGAAGTAAAGGAATTGGGTTACAAAACTTTTGTCAGACCATTGTTCGAATATGATAGTGTAGTATGGGACCCACATTTTCAGTATCAAATACAGGAGTTGGAGAGGGTGTAAAAAAGAGCTGCTAGATTTGTTTCTGGAAATTATCGTGAAATGCAATCAGTAACAGATATGGTAAAACAGCTGGAGTGGGATTCATTTCAAGATAGGAGGAGGTGGAAGAGGGTTATGGGAGTGAACAAGGCATATAATGGCGATGAGGCGTGGAAAGATATTGGTGTTGAATGAAAAGGAATGCATGGAAGGGAAAAGATGACAATGACAACAAGCTGGCATTCAAATTCTGGCACAGGGGTGTAGAAAGATTCTCTGTTTTAGGTAAGGGTGTTAGAGATTGGAATAAGTTACCAAGGGAAATGATTAATAATTTACCAAAAATGATGAAGGAATTTGAAGTTAAAAATTTGTAGAGGGTAGAAGTAGGTGGGTGTAGGAATTGGGGAAGATGGGTGTGTAGGGAAATTGCCACCGAAGCGTGCGCTCCATTTTAATTTAATTAAATATTATTATTATTATAACACTCTACATAAATGAGGATAAATAACAAGAAGCATCAACTTATAAAGACTTGAAATGGAAATGTACTGAGATAATATATGGTTAACAAAACTTTGGCAAGACTATGGTGGTATGGTATGGAACTGACATTTTGGTTAATAATATAAGAGTTGGAGGGGCATGAAGGAGGGCAGCAAGATTTGTTTTGCAGGCCAGCATTTAGGCTTTGTGGGATCCTAGACTACACATGTGTTGCGGACCCGTGTCGGCAGTGGCATAACAATTTATGGACGCCCTTTTTTTTAGTTCTACTACTTGCATGTGGTGAGGGCTCCCTTTGTGGCGCGGGCCCCTAGGCTTTAGCCTAGGTAAACAGTGCTTAAATGCAGCCCTGTTTGTTTGTGTAGATTACCGCAGAACACGATCAGTAACTAATATGTTAAAGGAACTGGACTTCGATTCACTGGAAAATATGAAGAGGGTATAGAATGTTCCGAGAGTGAAAAAATTGTATATTGGCAATGAAGCGTGGAAAGATATAGCCGGAAGAATTAAGAGACGTGCTTGGAACGTAAAAGATGACCATTACAAAAAGCTGGCATAGTGGGGTAACGGAAGAAGATATATTACCAAGAAAAATTATGAATTAAAAAAAAATCGCGGAATGAATTTAAAGTTTAAATTCGTATAGGGAAACAGACGGTGGGTGAGAGAAAGGAGAAAATGGCTGTGTAGCGAAATTATTACGTTAAAATGTTTCTTTTGTAGGAAAAATCAAGAATTGTACTTAATTTTGTAAAGGAAGGGATGAATAGTTTAACAAAGCGCAAAAGAATATGGTTGGGGAAAATATAATAAACAAATTTAAGATGAAATAATAAAACACTTTTTGTAAAAATTGCCACACCAAGAAGGAAACAGATGATTAAAACAAAATATATTCCATGGAATAGGAACATGACAGTACACTAATAATACGAATTACAAAACTGGTCATGCACTTTTTCCATAAGATTCAGTACGATGAGAAGCAGTCACATCATGCAATCAGAGCCTCTAGAATTCGTAACATAAAATCAAAGAGATCATGAATCTGCTGCTGCGGAAAACCCTGCAACGCGGTTTGTAACCACGTCCGGAAAGAGAGAGTGGTTGCAGGTGAACCAGAACGAACAAGTTGCCGACCGACAATGTCCTAGACATATTCTATTGGTACATGTCAGGTGAACGAGCAGGCCAGGGAAGCAATCGTTCTTTGTAAGAGTCTTGTACATTCGTCGCCACATATAGTCAGGCATTGACCAGCTGAGATATGCGATGTGGAGCTGCCTGTAGGAGGGGCAGTACCTCGAGCTTTAAAATGATCCTAATATAGTGGTTGCAGTTCATATTATCCTCAATATGTACTTGGCGAGAGCACATGTTACTGGAAAAAGTGCCTCAAGCCATCAAAATTGGTGTATGTTTGCTACGCCGCTCAGCAAACCAGTCTGCCCATTAGCGTCTATCACACACGAGGTAGCACAACATTTTGTTTCTCGGAACTCCAGTTACGGCATTCACGTTTCCACTGCAACCTGAAGCGTTGGTGGTTTATGGTCAAAAGAAGGGGAAAACCAGGGCGCTTGCCCGTGGCAGGTGACAGTTGCGCCGACGAAAATTGGGCTGGTGACAATCGGGCCGGCGATACTCGGAATGTCGGAATGGCGACGATGGAGGCGGAAAACTATTGTTCAAAGGGGCGGCAATCTCACATTTTTTGTTCCAGCTAATAGATCCACTATTGAATTCTCCTCGGGTACCCAGTCACGTAAGTTTAAGATAATTTTATTTAATTGTCCTGGTTCCTGACCCTCATAAACATTCTTCTCGGTTGTTCAGCTGGGTAAGTTTAAAATAATTTAATTTAATTGTTATAGAGTGATGAGGGGATGTACTAGAGAAGTAAAGTAATAGGGATACAAAACTTTGGTCAGACTATTGCTTGAATATGGTGGTGTAGTATGGACCCACAATTTTTGATATCAAATACAGATGTTGAACGAAGTGCAAAGAATTCCTTCCTCCATGTAAGATAAAAGAGCTGGAATGGGATTCATTGGAAGACAGGAGGAGGGTGAAGAGAATCATTGGAGTTTACAAGGCGTATATTGGCGTGGAAAGATATTGGTGTGAGAACAGGAGTAATACATGGATGGTAAAAGATGACCATACGATGGCACTCGATTACAAGCACAAAGGTGTGGGAAGATTTTCTTTTGTAGGTCCCTGTCTACGGATTGGAATACGTTTCTATGGGAAATGATGAATAACTTACCAAAAACGATTAAACGATTTAAAGTTGAAATTCGTAGAGTGCAAAAATGTGGGATCACAGGAATGGTGGAAAAGTAGTTGCGCAGAGAAATTGCCTCTCTTGGTAATTAAAATATATAAAAACAGCGGAACTTTTATGATTTGATCTTTTTTAAAACAAAATTTTCTTCTGGTCTCTTGAATTTTGTATTAAACTACTGTAAAAATAATTCCCTTCGTTCGAATTATGTTTTCGTTAATTCGAAAAAAAAAATCGCAATAGGAAAGGACATGTAATTCTCATTTAAGTTAATGTTTGTTGAAACACATATTTGAGTGCTATCTTGTAAGAAGTCTTTTACAGTAATCCTTAATGTCATCGTCCAGAGCATGTGATCCACACATCCCTATGGTTATTGTTTCCAAGAGTGCGGACCTTGTGAAAAGACGCTTTTTATTAAACCAGTTGCAGTTCGATCAGCTGTAGGAGTCATGTTTGGTGTTTCAAGTACGATTTTAAGTGTACATTCCGTGCTTGTGTTTTTGTTTTTAATGTCTGTTTTCTGTGGAATTTTAAGTGCGTATGTTTGTTGATACCTTGACGTTTAACTGAATCGATATGTTGTCGTCCAAGCCGAGAGTTCAATACAAGACAACATCAACTGGAAAACTTGCCGCAATACGTGAAGCTGAAAAAGGAGTCAAGAAAAAATCTAATTTCGCAAAGGAATTAGGAGTTCTGTCGAATACTTTACCTACCTGTTTGAAAAACAAGGAAAATTATTTGGTCAGTTTTGGTAAAGTAAGTGGTAAAGAATGTAAAATAGCACGAAGCCTGAAAATCGTGACATTGACAAATATTTAAATAAATGGTTCAAAGCACGAGATAAAAAAAATATATATTCCTTTAAATGACCACTTGTGGAAGCCAGAGCTGAACAGTTTGCTCCCAGTTTAGGCAAAACTGAATTTAAAGCAAGTAGTTGGTGGGACAAGTTTAAGGAGGGGAACATGATAACCTTCAAAACTGTCAGTGGGGAAATTATGGGTGTTGAAGAAGTTGCGGCAAATTTTTGAAAAGGTTATCTCGGAAATATTAGAGGAAAAGATATTTTTAATGTTAGTGAGACTGAGTTGTTTTGTAAATTACGCCAGATAAAACTATTTTTGAAAGGTGAACGCTGCAGTGGAGGAGAAAACAGTAACAGGGGGAAACACTTTTGATTGGAGCTAATCTGGACGATGCAAAAAAAAAAATACCATGCTTTAACTAACTGTTTCAAAAATGTAAAAACAAAACAATAAGAGTAAAAAGCTAACAAAAAAGCTGGGATAAAAGCATGATTTTTTTAAATTTGTTATTAAATCTTTAAAAAGCTAAACAGCGTAACACTGTAACCCTCATGGAAACTACGAGAAAGTTATTTCTGTTTCTATTAAATATTGCATCTGTTGTGTAGCCAATAGATCAAGATTAAAAACTTTAGATATTTTTATAGTTACCTTGCAGTGCCTGAGAACTTCCTAAACAAAAACTACAACATGGAGATTTACACCTCAGAAATTGCTTATAAAGACCTAAGTGTAAGTATATTGGTATAACATTTGATAATAAACTCAACTTGGAAAGATATATTGGGCAGGTGTTACGAAATATTTAAATATCATTCATTTATTGAAGAGGGTAATGAGGGGATGTACCAGAGAAGTGAGGGAACTGGGTCATAAAACGTTGGTCAGTCCTTTGCATGAATATGATTTGTAGTGTTTGACCAGCGTTTTGGATTTCACATACAGGATTCAGACAGAATTGTAGCTTCAACGACAAAGGAGATGGAATGTTGAAAGTAAGGTGGAGGGTGAAGAAATATAGAAGACTATAGATTATGAGACTCGGAAAGATATTGGTGGAGGAACTAAAAACGGGAAAATATAATCCTGACTACTCGATATCAGATATGGGGGAGTGGGAATATTTTCTTTTGTATGTAAGGGAGTCAATCATTGGAATGAAGAACCAAGGGAATAGACAAATAAATAACCAAACATGCTGAAGAATTAAAAATTAAAATTTATAGACGACAAAACTTGGAGAGTACAAGGAAGGGGGAGAATTAGTGAGTGGGGAAATAATCGTATGAGCGTCCGCTCCATCGCAATTAAATTAGAATAAACTGAATTGAAAACTGATTAGGAATGGGTGCATCTAATTTTTATTTCGTAGAGGAAATAAACAGTCTATCACCATTTGACACTAAATGAAACCTTTGCGGAATTAATGTTGAATATGTTGATTGTACAACATAGTGCCCAAAAAGTGCAGATATAAACTATTCAAAACCTATTACATCCCCATATTGACGTACGCAATGTACCCTATACAGAAGAGACAGTAGTAGACTCAAAGCCTCTGAAATGAAGTTTATGCGTACTATGCTTCAGAGAACACGATGAGATGAGATTAACCGCGCAGAGGCCAGTAAAAACATCAAGGTGGTGAAATCCTTATTGCGTTCTCGCCTGAGGTGGTATTGCATCTTCAAAGGACGGAGGAAGCAAGAAAAGCAAAGGCCTGCTTTAATATGAACATCCAAGGGAAAGGTTATGTGTTAAGGCCCAAGAAATGGATAGACCACATCAAGAAAGACCTGGAAGTTTTAGAGCATGATTGGAGTACTATTCATGAACAACAAGTATTCACAGACAGGAAGAAGTGGGGAGTGCTCATGACCAGCACTCGGGAGACGAGAACTGGATAATGATGATGATGAGGATGCTGTTTGTCGCAGAAAACAATCTCTTACTGACATAATGGAATAATTCAATAAATGGTTAGAATGCATTACAAAAGTCGATAACCATCGTTTGTTGGCTGTCCGGATGACACAGCGTCATGATTTGTGCCCATCATATTTTAAACATCCTTCTGCTGTCTTCTTCTAGGGCAGAATTGCGGTTTTTTAACAGTGTATATCCGTACGCCGTAACCCGTCCAGAGAATTTTAGAGAATTCGGTTTACCCGGCCAATCCGTCACGTGTCTCGTTGACCAGGTGGGGAACGGTGCGGCCTGGTGCTAGGCGACACTTAACCTGCTTCGTCCGCACTAGCGAGAGCCATGTGTCGTGTAGTATAAGCCCCTAGTCTTCATTAATATTGTCTGAACGTTTTTCATCTCCAACGCCTCCGTCACCCTCCTTGCCAACCAATGACCTTCGCGCACTATCAGGATGGGGTTTTCGAGTTTTATGACATAATTAGTTTCGGCTGCATGAGTGAAATGACAGACTTCTTGGTGTTATTGGATCTATAATTGCTCACGCAGCCTGTCCACTATAGCGTGTCCCATCTATCCTACGTACACCCGGACACAGGTGCACGGAATCTCATAGACTCCGGCAGCCTGTAGTGGGGGCAGCTTGTCCTTAACCTTGACGAACTGGTTACTTACTGATCTTGCTATGCGATTTTTAAACAGGCCTTATATCGATTTCAAATTCTGTCATTAACGCGTCTTATATGGGATTGAACAACTACTTTGCGTTCCTGAAGGTAGTGTAGTAGGCTCTTTTTATATCGTTATGCCGGTCCGTTACTTATTCGTCAGGATGGATAAGTTGTAGGTGGCCACTGTGGGCGTTAGCCAGTTTTACTTACTTGGGGCGTGTCTGCTGCTGCTCCCGTCCTTGGTACTCCCGTCTCGGCTTTGGCTATCTTACTTAGACTATGTACCTGAACCTGGATATCTCTGACTTGCACTAATGAAAGACACTAAGTGTGTACATAGTTTTATTCTTTCATGGCGGGCTGTTACATTCGTCCATTGGCCACGAGCAGGACTCCAAGCACTTAGTAATATAAAAGACTGATGGACTTACATTGGTTATGGCAGATCAGCTGACTAGCGGGCAGAGCTGGCCTTCGTTCCCAACTCGATGTTTAACACAGCATAGTGGCTGCTTAGTCACTCGAACTTGGCTTGACCGACTTTCCCCCGAGCCTCGTTGAGCTCGCGCTTATATTTCATCAGTTGCGTACTCTGTCCTCGTTCTAAGGGCAATCAACTGACAGCTAGCGTTTCTCGAAGCTTCTACACGAGCCCAGTTTCCATAACTATTGCTCGCCGACCTGGATTTATTGCTGAGCTATCTTGCGACATCCCACGCCAGGCGCTTACTGCCTGCGAGTGTCGCCGCTCATACATTATCATTATAAATATTTTTACATCTCCCAAAATATACTGTAATTATTAAAACGGTCCGCTACAGTAGTTTGATTTGAATATGAATTGACGTCTTCCCCTGTCGTGGCTGCATGTAATGCCCGTTTAATATAAAGTTGAGGTGTACCACTCATGTGCACAAGGTCATGAGGACACCTCTTTTTATTGCTGAATGGTGGAGCGACGACGACCGTAATATCTTTTTGTATGTGCCAGTTGCCGATAAACTGAGTGTCCAATATTTCCGTCGTCACATTTGGTTACTAATGTATCTAGGAACGGCAGCTGTTCTTGTTCCTCCTTTTCCATAGTGAAATTAACTTTAGGATGTGCTTTGTTTATATAATCTAGGAACTTATCAAGGGTACTTCGTCCACGGGGCCACACAATGAAGGTGTCGTCATCATAGCGTAGCCACAGACGCGGTTAGATGGTGCTATCGGCGAAAGCAGACTCACCTGGACAGCCAAGAAACAACTGACTCTGGCTTCGGAAGCCTACGACTACCTAAATTTGACTCTACAGTGAGGAGAAATTTTACCGAACACGAAAATTTTCAAAACTATGAGAGACAACCAGCTTTATCGAAAACACTCCAGGTGAATACCAGGATGATTCCTTTAAGAGGGCATGGCGTTACTTTTCCCCATTCCTTTCCCTTAGTTCTTTTCGCTTCTAATAACTCTAACGTCGACGTTACGTAAAACCATAAGAAAAAGAGACAATTATGAATTAATATAAAGACTTAGCTGATTTTCCTATCTTTCTCTTGATATTGTCAAACTCAAATGTCGACGGGAAGAGATTCGTTACTAAGAAGAATGTTATTAAAATAAACAGAGGAAGAGAAGGACTTAACATCTGTTTACTTTTATCTTAACGAATCGCTTGGGTTTGAAATTGGCAGGAAAATGCTGTAACGAATATAAAATCACAATAAACGATTTACAACAAATTTGAACCAAACAATCGAGTGATTCTGAATCCGTGAACAGTGCCAACGAAATACACTCTCATCCAAAATTATTCTTCTGGAGAAGACAATATTTTGTATGTTGACTGCAACTTTAGTTAACCAGAACAATTAATGACTTGGGCATCTGTTCATAGTTAGATACTAGCTATAAAATAGGCTAAAGAAGAAATGACGAACGTGTTTGATGATAACAAAATTATTTACACACGAGATTATATAGCGCTATGTTGGAACTACATAAGTAAGCTAAAATAATTAACAAAGATTGCCTTAAAATAGTGTCTTTTTTTCTCTAACCTCACTTCCAGGTTCATCAGATGATCGTAAAAGATATATTTTGTCATTCTAAAACATTCGTAAAATTATGTTTCATCATCAATCAGATACTATGACATAGGTATAACCCCGTTTTTTTATGGAACAATAAAAATACTTTTTCTGTTTAGCCAAAATTAAGTATATTGTACAGAAAAAAAGAGTACATTTATTTTATTATGTTTAAATACATATTTTGCATTATTTTTAAATTTGGCCTGGTCTCAAATGGTTACATCATGCGATTAGGATACAAAAGGTCCTTGGTTCAAATCTCGGTCTCTGTTGTAACTTTTATGGGCCTTAAAATTGACCTTCACCTCTGGCAAAGCTTTGATTTGTTAATTCGGTCTCTATTTAAACTAAAATATAGAATGATCTCATTCTTTACTAACGAAAAATATCGAGTTAATCTAAACTAACCTCAAACGAAACAAAAACAAGTGTGAAGTCGTTGACTTTTTACATTTCATTGTAATTGCGTTCAGAACGAGAGAATATTTCAATCCAATATAGTGTGCCAAAGACTTAATTATGGTTTGTTAAGAGTGTTTGGATACTATTTTTGTATGTAAGAGACCAAACAATCAGGTTTAAAAAAAAAAAGCGGCTGCGGAAAATAAAGAACAATATCCTGTATATTCTATAATATAGTACGGGTGGCAACCCTTGCTGTGACCCCCAGGGATACAGTTCATTTGATTTATATGTTTATTTTTAATTTCATAATCATATATTTGTAAATTTTTATCTGTGTATACAAATCATCAACAATCTGGTCTGCTGTCAACCGAAATCGAAAATGTATGAGGTGTAATATGAAAAAAGAATATGTTTTAGCAGATTATTTGTATCATTTACTGAAATATAAAAACAAGTCACAATACGCATTTATAGGTGAAAATACATTTCTACTCTTTCATTTTGTTGCGGTGATATGGCTACATACGAATGCACAAATGACCTAAGACAAGCGCGTTCGGACAAATAAAACAAAATTGTTTGGTCGTGAAAGTAGTTGGCAGAATCTGGCGGAGTTTGGCCGAGTGGGGCGGTCATAGTGTAACCCAGTGGTTCCCAACGGGGCCGGTAGCGCCCACCGGTGGGCAGTGAAGAGATCATGGGGGTCGTTTCTGGTCCAAGACGAATTTAGGGAACATTGAGTATCAACTAACAACCCGCGGCATTCCAGGCTATCCGGCTTTAACGGTTGCATCAGAGAAGTTTTTGATTGCATTCCTATGAAGATTTGTAGCTTTAAGAGGATTTAGAATAGTCAGCAGTTGATTAGCTAAGATTGTCTATACTGGAACGAGGTGATTAAAGATTTTTGATGATAAATAAAACACCAAATAACGATAAATTAGTGTCGTTAAACTGAGCTAATCCTACTAATTAAAAATATTTTTGACACTATATATTTTTTAGTCAAACTGTGAACATTAATGTTTAAGAACCTTTTAATAAAGTAATTTTAAATCTGTTCTTTTCCCTCCATATACAATATTGAACATTTTACATAATATGGGTGGCATCGAATAACTGTTTTATAAAGTAGGTTACGACCAGAGAAAGCTGAAGCATTATGGGTTACATTGTTTATTGCAAGATGGGGAGTCATTGTGTTTTTTTTCCCTGAAAAGGGTACGCTGAGTAATTTTATTTTTGAAAACCTATGGTGTAGCCGGAATTCATATTGTGTTCTTTTGTTTGTTTGGCCAATGTAGCCGTGTTTGGCAGAATAAACAATTAGTCGGTTGCAGTGTAGCCGAGGCTACAGCGCTTTTTTTTTTTTGTAAATTACGGAAGCAAATACAATACTGCACATTGGGAACACGGCGCTCCGCGGCGCGACTCGCGGCTGCACAAAGTCGCGCGGCGCTGAGGTGGTGGCTCCGTTTCTAGCGCCACGCTTGTGATCGTGTGGAATCGTTAACCCTCTAATCTGTGTCTTTTTAAAAGAAAAAGTTGATAGAGGCAGTGATGTAGCACAAAGAATTTTATTATACAAAACATGTAAAAAACTGAAGAATCGGACTTTGGGTGTCACTGCAAATAATTGTAATCTGAAGAACGATTAATGTTCCACAATTTTTCGTTAATACATACTGTACATTGTAAGGAAAGGATCATTATAATTCGTACATAAAAAAGTAACGTTCACTGTAACATGACCCCACATAACCTATAGAATGTAAAACTTACACAAAGGAAGTGTGGTACGTAGTCACTATTTTCCAATCATAACTGATTGGCCTCGAAACGGAACTGCTACTCAATTGTGGTAACACTAAGTAACATTAAGCCAGCGCAGCTCCACTCGGCAGTTCGGTATTCACTGCGCTTCGGTCGTGTCGCGGTCCTACTGTGAATCGTCTTTTGGAATTTGGACTCTTGACAGTGCTCGTCTCGACTACGTTTTCGGTACACTCTCTTGGACTCTGTGAATCGCCTCTCGGACTCTTGACAGTGCTCGTTCCCGGCTACGTTTCGGTACTCCCTTCGGATTCTGTGAACCACACGTCGGACTCTGCCAGTGCGCGTCTTTGGATTACGTTCTGCCTGCTCCTCGGACTTTCTTCGGGTTGTTCGTGACCGTCTCCTGTGGACCGACCTTCCACCGTGTGACGTTCGGCCGCCGTAAGGACATAGCAGAAGTGGCGGAAAAAAACAATTTTAAAATCGTCTTGGGAAACGTCACAGTCTAACAGTGGCAGAAATGTGTTTACAATACCGAAAAACTGCAAAAAGAAGATTTCGAGAAGGAAGTGGTCCGAGATAATGTAATATAGCCTCTTATAATCAACAACGAAGATGCAACGACAGAAGATGAGTGTAGCGAAGAAGTGGTAGATGGAGAAGAAGAAGTCATTGATGGAGATGAATGATGACAAGTAGGGTATTAAAGAACATTTAACATATTGTGCAATACATTTAAATCAATTATTGTACAACTTTAATATCTTGTATTTACTAGTTTAATATGTGAAACCCCAAACTCATATTTAACTTGTTTTATTGTTGGTAATTCGTTACTGTATTACTCTTGGATATTATTAATTTTGTTTTAAAATTTGATTTTCTATTAATAATCATGATTACGATATAACATTTTTGTTTACTTATATAATGGTTGATTTTTATAAACTGAAAATTGCAATGGTCATGCTTTTTTTTCTACCTATAAATTTTTGGTATACGACAATTTTAAATCTATAGTCAATATATACACTCCTGGAAATTGAAATAAGAACACCGTGAATTCATTGTCCCAGGAATGGGAAACTTTATATACACATTCCTGGGGTCAGATACAACAAATGATCACACAGACAGAACCATAGACACAGGCAACAGAGCATGCACAATGTCGGCACTAGTACCGTGTATATCCTCCTTTCGCAGCAATGCAGGCTGCAATTCTCCCATGGAGACGATCGTAGAGGTGCTGGATGTAGTCCTGTGGAACGGCATGCCAAGCCATTTCCACCTGGCGCCTCAGCTGGACCAGCGTTCGTGCTGGACGTGCAGACCGCATGAGACGACGTTTCATCCAGTCCCAAACATGCTCAATGGGGGACAGATCCGGGGATCTCGCTGGCCAGGGTAGTTGACTTACACCTTCTAGAGCACGTTGGGTGGCACGAGATACATGTGGACGTGCATTGTCCTGTTGGAACAGCATGTTCCCTTGCCGGTCTAGGAATGGTAGAATGATGGGTTCGATGACGGTTTGAATGTACCGTGCACTGTTCAGTGTCCCCTCGACAATCACGAGAGGTGTACGGCCAGTGTAGGAGATCGCTCCCCACACCATGATGCCGGGTGTTGGACCTGTGTGCCTCAGTCGTATGCAGTCCTGATTGTGGCACTCACCTGCACGGCGCCAAACACGCATACGACCATCATTGGCACCAAGGCAGAAGCGACTCTCATCACTGAAGACGACACATCTCCATTCGTCCCTCCATACACGCCTGTCGCGACACCACTGGAGGCGGGCTGCACGATGTTGGGGCATGAGCGGAAGACGACCTAACGGTGCGCGGGACCGTAGCCCAGCTTCATGGAGACGGTTGCGAATGGTCCTCTCTGATACCCCAGGAGCAACAGTGTCCCTAATTTGCCGGGAAGTGGCGGTGCGGTCCCCTACGGCACTGCGTAGGATGCGACGGTCTTGGCATGCATCCGTGCGTCGCTGCTGTCCGGACCCAGGTCGACGGGCACGTGGACCTTCCACCGACCACTGGTGACAACATCGATGTACTGTGGAGACCTCGCGCCCCACATGTTGAGCAATTCGGCGGTACGTCCACCCGGCCTCCCGCATGCCCACTATACGCCCTCGCTCAAAGTCCGTCAACTGCACATACGGTTCACGTACACGCTGTCGCGGCATGCTACCAGTGTTAAAGACTGAGATGGAGCACCGTATGCCACGGCAAACTGGCTGACACTGACTGCGGTGGTGCCCAACTGCTGTGCAGCTAGCGCCCTTCGACAGCCAACACTGCTGTTCCTGGTGTGTCCGCTGTGCCGTGCGTTTGATCATTGCTTGTACAGCCCTCTTGTAGTGTCCGGAGCAAGTATGGTGGGTCTTACACACCGGCGTCAATGTGTTCTTATTTCAATTTCCAGGAGTGTATATAAAAAATAATTTCGTCGATAATTATGCAAGTTTTTCGGTGCAGGGGATAACAAAATAAGATTTTGATTTTAGTTATAAATATACAAACTGATAAAATAATTGTTTTAAAAAACATAAAAACCGCCTTCAAAAAATAGCACTAAAAATAACTTTATACCTTGCTTAGGAAAAAGTAAACCTAAATAGACAACGTTTTACATTACTTTCATTGAAATTTTGACATTAATTAGTTATTTTTGGAGTCGGTGCCAGCTGTCACATCGCGAAGATCGAATTACTGAACTTCTTTTGGTGTTGGAGGCGAAACGGGGAGTACTAACAAAAATTCCCAATATTTTACAGCATTTCGTGAGGCAAATAGTGTTATTGTGGGAGACAGCTTAGGGAAACAAATTAACAGTATTTTAATATGTGGCTTGGCCTTATTGGTAATCCAGGCATATCTCCGGCTCTACAGTGTCAGTTGGTAGGTTGCATCATGCAGTAAACGATTTACAGAGTATAATATCGGCGTATCATCTGTATGTTTCAGTTTTGTTGAAACATGTTTCTAGCATTAATTGTAGGTAAGCAGTAACATGATTTTTATGTATTACTGTTATTCCTTATTGTTTTTATTTTTTTGTTTTTCTTGCTTTCGCTGGTACCGACTCCAAAAATAACTAATTAATGTCAAAATTTCAATGAAAGTAATGTAAAATGTTGTCTATTTAGATTTACTTTTTCCTAAGCAAGGTATAAAGTTATTTTAAAATATTTTAGTGCTTTTTTTTAAGGCGGTTTTTATGTTTTTATAAACAATTATTTTATTTTTAAATTTTTAGTGGTATTATAGTTCGTTTGGTATTTTAAATATGCCGCATCAGTTCCCATTTTGCGAACTTCCTGGTAGCTCAGAGATTAAAGCGCTTTCTTTCAAAGAAGAACTCTGTCTTCATATACCACAGCCACTTCCAGAATGGGGTGAATTGGGCGTTGTGTTAAGGATTGTCAGGCTATGTTTCGATCTTATCATAACATCTGCTAAAGCTGCTGCTCGATAACCGAAATTAATGCATACCACATACAGAAATGTCTCTGGAATATATCTGTTTGCCCCGGCATCACGCAAGAAATACAGATTTTTAATTGGTTTTCACAACGTGAAACCTTGGGATCAGAGTTGAAATCTGAAGTACATGTTGAGACATTACGACACATTTATTTTAAATATATTATGCCATGACTTAAAAATAGTTTAGCTGATTTTGACGGGATTTAAAACTGTGGATATTTGTAAAGAACAATGGAAATTAAAAGGGGTGAGGGTAAAGGGGAAGAGGGATTCAGCGTTTGTATACCAAATATCTGCCTTTTCTGATTGATTTAAAGTATATGTGTGTAAATTTCTATTGATATCAGATAAAACTGTAGGTATGTATAAAAAAACAATTAAGGGGTGTGGAGACGAAGAGTAGTTTGTTTATTGTAATGCTACTGTGGGCAGTATTTTTCTCTTTGTTTTAAAGTATACACGTGCAAATTTCTATCGAAACCACATAAAAACTGTAGCTTTGTGTAAAGAACATTTGCCAAAATTAAATGGGGTAAGGGAGTGAGTGGTAGGGTTTTGTAAACACAATGTAGACACTATTTTTATGTTGTTTTTTTAAAGTAGACTATTCATGTGTTTATTTGTTTTAAAGTACACACATGCGAAGTTCCACCGAATCGAATCAAAATGTGGGTTTTGTACAAATATTAAGGGATGGGGAGCTAGGGTAGTTTTTTTATTTTTTGGTCAGAGATCATATCCATAAAAAAATTACATACATATGTGCCAACTTTAATAAAGATCGGTCAAATGGTGTCGACTATAGCTTTATAAAAAGAAATTGACAAAAATCAACGGGGTAGAAAAGGGGAGAGAGGTTCATTTTTTGCAAACCAATAGTTGGCATCATTTTTCTCTTAGTTTTATAGTAAAAATTTGCTATGTTCTATCTAATCTGGATAAAAACTGTGGTTGTGTATAAAAATTAAGCAGTTTAATGGGAGATGGATTGTTTTTAGATCTTTTGTTCAGACACCTTCTTCGTGAAAAAAATACATATAAGCACCAACTTTCATGGTAATCGGTCAAACGATTGTGACTGTAGCTTTTTATAAAGAACATTGACAAAAGTTATTGGGGATGAAGGAGGAAAGGGGTTGAGCATTTGCAAACCAAATATTGACAGAATTTTACTCTTTGTTTTAAAGTATACATGGGCAAAGTTCAATAAAAATCAGATAAGAAATGTAGATTTCTATAAAATTAAGGGGTGTAAAGGGAGACATGGGGTGGTTTATTTATTTATTTAATTTTTTTTTTTTTTGGTCAGAAACCTTCTACATGAAAAATTACATGTATATGCCAACTTTAATGGAGACCAGTTAAATGAGTCGACTGTAGCTTTGTATAAAGAACATTGGTAAAAATTTAGGAGGTGGATTGGGGGAGAGGGCTTCAGTTTTTTCAAACCAAAAGTTAACAGTATTTTTCTCTTTATTTTTTACTATACATGTCCAAAGTTTAATCGAAATCAAATAAAAAATGTGGGTTTGTATAAAAATTAAGGGGTGTAAAGGGGAGAGGGGTGGTTTTTTATTTATTTATTTTTTGATCAGATTCTCCACAAAAAATTACATGTATATGCAAACTTTGATGATAATCGGTCGCACGGTGTCGAGTGTAGGTTTTTATGAAGAACATTGACAATAATTAAACGGGTGGAAGGAGGGGGGGGGGTTGAACTTTGGAAGACCAAATATTGACAGGATTTTTCTCTTTGTTTTAAAGTATTGTGGTGTGACAGCGTCACCCACAATAATTAAATTATTATTAATTATATTCATAATTCTTTTTTTTATATTCAAATTTATTAATTATTTAGTCTTGCAACGTGTAATTAATTGTAAATAATGAGGGTTGTCTGGATAGGTTAAATGTATGTTTAAAACCAGGGCGGCCAAAGGTATATTTTATTGTAAATCAATTTTTCTGTAAACGCATGGCTCAGAAGGGCTGAATATCGAAGGCTAGAAACTGCCATTTCGGCGGTTGAGAGAGGAACAATGGAGCAGGCTAGGCGACTCGATGGCGCCGGGACAGCCCGGCTTGAGTCCCGTTCGAAATCGGGCGGTGACCTACCCCTACCCCGCTACTACCCCGAAGGCCACGTAGGAAACGCGCGAAGGAGACGGCGAATGCGACGCATGATATTAAACACGTGACGACGGAAATGTGTAGATAGCCAATCCTGAACATTTATTGGGGTCTACAATACTAATTCCGTGGAGTTCTTTTACATGTGGCGAGCAACTAGCCGAGGAAGAAGAAGGAGCCATTTTAGAGATCACTTCTGTCCAAGACGAGCTGATGAACGGACGTGACTTCTGTCCAAGACGAGCTGATGAACGGACGTGACTTGGGTCCAAGACGAGCTGGTGAACAGACGTATCAGCCGGCACGCTCTGATGATCATTGTGGTTGATCATTTCTTGCTTTGGGAAAGCGAGATGTCGAGTGGCATGCTTGCCATTATTTGGAAGTTATGCTAATAACGCGGGCGTAGCCGCTTATTTAGCTTCCATTGCTGCAGTGGCATTGTGTTTGTCGCTCACCATCACGGCGATGATTCTATGGTAATGTACCAGAAACGACGGTCACTATTCAGTGGATTTTAACAGACTTATGTGCCCTTAAGCGACGCCTGGGTTAAGACTCTGCTCCCGTCACTTAAATTCTGAGCTAGCTGAATTTATATTTCGATTCAATTTTTTTTCTTAAGCATCTTGCTGTTTGTTAATTCAATTTTGATGCTTTTCATTCACTTTATACGGCGCCCCCTGGGATTTTCCTTTGTACGGTAAAATGTTAGCTTCAATTTGATGGCCTGTGTTGCCATGTTATTTCAATGTTAACTTTGCTGTTTTTATTACTTGTTTGAGATATTTCATTCAGTTTTGTTTGCTTACTCCGGCGAATTGTAAACGTCGGGTATTGCTTGTTTTTGCTGATCTAATTGTGTTTAACGTAACGTTAATTACTACCCGACCTTGTAAGGCCATAAGACTCAATAAATGAGGTTTTATTTTGTGTCTGAAATTCATGGTTCTAGTTAGTAACCTATTAGATCCCCTTATAACATCATTATTATATGTAATTTCCATTTTCAGGAATTATTTAAGATTTCTAATAATTCCCCCCTCCCTTTTTTTGGCAACTCACGTTTTCTTAACGGTAGCCAACAAATGGTCCCTTTACAGTATACATGGGCAAATTTCAGTAAAAATCAGATAAGAAATGTAGGTTTCTATAACATTAAGGGGTGTAAATGGGAGGGGGGTGGTCTTTATTTTTATTTTTTTTGGTCAGAATCCTTCTCCATGAAAAACTACAAGTAATTGACAACTTTAATGGAGATCAGTTAAATGGTGTCGACTGTAGCTTTGAATAAAGAAAATTGGCAAAAATTAAGGGGGTGGATGGGGGAAAGGGGTTCAGTTTTTTTAAACCAAAAGTTGACAGTATTTTTCTGTTTATTTTTGACTATATATGTCCAAAGTTTCATCGAGATCGAATAAAAAATGTGGATTTGTGTAAAATTTAGGTGGCGGAGAGGGGTAGAATGGGTGGTTTCTCAATGAAATTCATATGGGACCACTTTGGAGGTATACTCTATCCACTAAAAAAATTTAATTTAAATCGGTTCAAAATTGGTGAAGATATCGCTGGTCATACAAACAAAAAAAAAAAAAAAAACAAAAAACCAGACAAATTGAGAACCTCCTCCTTTTTTTGAAGTCGGTTAAAAATAAAATTTAACACGTGCTTGTGGATTTTTAGACACAAATAAAAGAACAAGAGTATTTCAATAAGTTTCCTTAGTCTATTGAGAAAGTCTTTTTTTTCTGCTCAGATAATACAATAACAGATCTTTTGAAACCCCCAATTACATTAAATGCATCTGCACTGGCATAACTTTCTTAATGAAATGACATGCATCAATATTTTATCACAAAAAGTGATAATTAATTATTTAAAACACAGTACAAACTATTACTACAAGTAAAGAGGTGAATTCCTGTTCAACTATTATGCGAACAGTTTGGCAACTGCGCATTTTAGGCCACCCGCCAATAGATTTGGCCACAGCAATAATTTTAGATCTGCAGTCACTTAACTATGCACTATCACTCCACGACTCACTAAAAGTGAGTGGCTAGGAGTATGTTCCATCCTTACACCCTATTTAAACTGTTGACTTCCCAATTATAATATATACGAACCACAAGTAATTATAGTGGTAGAATCATGATCAAAAAAAGGAGTACTACACAGTGAGGTTTTTTCCAGATGGTTACAGGGTGTGCGGCAGAGATTTTTCTTACGGTTTTACACCTCGTCGACGTGGAGATCATTAGAGGCGGGTAAAGACGAAAGCAAGGAATGGGAAGGAATTCGCCATGGCCTTTTAAAGGCGTCGCTTCTTACATTAATAAGTGTGTAATACAAAGTTTTCCCCTTTACTTCTGTTTATCTAATTTCATGGGATCGGCCTCACCTCGAAAGGGGAAAAGCTTCATCCTCTACTATTATATACAGTTCCCTGAATGAAGTTGTCATCGTGGAAATTCAATTTTCCTGTGGCCAGTGCCTCACCAAACCTGCTGTGGCAAAATTTATTGCCATCTTAATTTTTTCCTAATCCCCCGGCGACCAAAATAACAAAACTGTGTTCACCAACTACTACGGCTATTAAAACTAAGAAAAACATATCTGTTTCTGTATTAAAAATAAAGAGAACCGCTATTAGGTAGAACTTCTGTTGTAACATGCTTACCATTCAATGTGCCCACGCAATGAGGGAAATTCCATTTTAAATTAAACCCATTGCCTTTTACGCTTGATTTTCTTCTCCTTCAATACACATCTTAATGAAAGAGCTGTTTGTTTGATTTGTCCATTTCCAGTGCAGGAGCGACTTAATTTAAAGAACCAATGGTGGCGACATTCAAAGAAATGTGACTCGCCGCTTCCAGATGTGCGTTGTAGCATTTTCGCTCATTGCGATGCGACGCGGCGCGTCCCGCCCCAGTGTGCGCTTACCTTTAGGTCGGTTACACAATGGGCGGTTTTTCCCGCAGCGAAAACTTAACCGCTGCCGCCTACAGAATTTGAGGTGTTCTCACATTCAGCGGTAGAAAGTCACTACTATTCCAGAGGTAAAACTTCCGCTGCTATGAAGAGCTAGCAAAAGGTGCGTGGTCAGCCGTCAGTCCCTTGCTTTTGATGACTTGAGTCTCATTTTGTGAAATTAGAATTTGATTTAGTTAAATTAGCGTTTATTACTCCGTAGTTAGGTTTTGAAATTGTTATTTTGACGGTTCCGTTGCCATAGAAATAGGAAAAGATAAAAACAAAGGAGAACAGAATATTTGAGGAACGACGACACCAAGTTTTTCAGTTATTTTGGGATGTTTAATTCGACAATTGCTTGTGAAACTTAAGTACGGCATTCAAAAGAGAAATACCCATTTGATGAATGGTATTTAACGTGTAGAAATTCTGGGAATCGCCTTGAAGTAAGTAGATTTCTCATGGACCTATTATAGATAATCATTTAATTTTATATAAATCCAATCCGCAATATTTGTTTTATGTTAATTAGGGTGAAAACTCCTTTAGGTAAATATGAATAGGTGTACAATGAAAGTTTTAAAAATACACTATGCCATATAATGGATAACACTTACTTTTATTTGTAACTAATACTGTGTAATCACTGTGTAATCGACTCATCACTGTTGAGTTTACTCTGTATTTTATACTTACACGCACAATCGACTAGTTAAACTTTTTTGCTTAAGTTGTAATATTTTGAGTGCTTTAATAATTATTACTTTACAAAGAAAAAACGAAACTAAATGGCGAACATGATGCCGAATTTACTTAACACCTTGTCTCACTTTATTCGTCACTGCTGTGTTAAAAAAAAAAGAAGGTCTCAAAATGTCGAGCGACAGAATTACGAAAGTTGAAAGTGTTCCTTGGTAAATCTCTAAAATATAAGGACACAATTATATACTAGTACTAGCTGGTACCCACGACTTCGATCGTGTTTGCAAAGAATTTTGTTTGACAGCTACCGACATCTAACCATAGTGCACGATGGAAGAGTCGATGCTATTACCACACCCTAAAGCCAGTCATCTGCGCTATGTAGTTCAGGCAGCAAAGTAAAATATACAGACACACATGTCTATTGTCGAAATACAAAAATATTCTTGATCGACCAAATTCAACCACAATATCTCCCACACTATAACAGTTACCGAAATTCGGCTGACGTTGTTATCGACGGGTGACCCTGTACTACCACCAAACACAAACACCAGTGATCTGCGGTAGATAGTTTTGGATTAAAAGTGATACACCATGACATATACGTTTTTGGAAGACATACGAAAGTGCCGCAGGTCGCCACTTTCAGCCACCATATCTCTTACACCACCATAGCTACTGACATCTAACCACCATAGTACACGATAGGAGACACGATACAACTACCTCACACTAACACCATTGGTCTATGCTATGTAGTTGTGGCAGCAGAGAGACATATACGAAGACACACGTCTTTAGCCGAAATACGAAAATATCCTTGATTGGCCAATTTCAACCATCATATCTCCCACACTGCCACAGTTACCGAAATTCGGCTATCGTTGTTCTCGACGGGTAACTCTGTGCTACCACCACACTTAAACAACAGTGATCTGCGCGAGATAGTTTTGGCTGAAAAGTGATGCACCATGACATATACGTTTTTGATAGAAATATGAAAGTGCCGCAGGTCAACCACTTTCAACCACCATATCTCCCACACCCTCATAGCCACCGACATCTAACCACCGTAGTACACGATAGGGGACATGATACCACTACCACATACAAACACCATTGGACTATGCTATGGAGTTGTGACAGCAGAGTGACATATACGGAGACACATGTCTTTGGTCGAAATACAGAAATGCCCTGCATCGACTAATTTTAACCATCATATCTCCTACATCCCCACAGTTATCGACATTCGGCCAACGTTGTGCATGACAGGAATCTCCATGCTACTTCCACACTCAAAGATCAGTGATCTGTGCTGGTTAGTGATGGCTGAAAAGTGAAATATTGGAAAACACACGTCTATTTTTATATATATATATATATATATATATATATCAGATGACACATCTAAATCTTTCTATAAAATGTGATTCAACATTTTTCACATTAAAGTTTAAGTTGTAAAAATTTATGTAAATACGTGAATAAAAGTTTATTATCCAAAGGCAATTTCCCTCATTTTCCAATTCGTCCAAATCATTCCTAATTTCAAGGCACACATCTTTCCAAACGTTCCTTGTAGTGTCCCGATCTTTAAAAGAATCTAATGTTTTGTCTCCTAAAACTGGTCTCGCTTCTGCTTACGAAATGAAAAACCCGCATTACGATTTTTAAATTTTAAAAAAGTTAACTTTACACTGACTGAAAACGCACAAGAGGTTGAAAATCCGCCGAGTGTGCAAGCGCCTATCTGGCCACATGGGCCGCTGTGAGGACTGGGCCGGCCAAACTACCGTCGAATGTTGTTGGTTTTTTTTTTTTTAAAAGACAAGGTCTTTCTTTTAACAGAAAATAAAGAAGTAAAATCAGCTCCCATTTTGATCAACTACTTACTTTAAAATAATAACTGTAGTGAAACAAGTACAGAAAAGACGAATATATAACATACCTGTTTCATTATAAAACACATTAAAAATAAACTTATTAACAATAAAATCATATTTTTTTAAAAAAATTAAGACTATATATTATGTAACATTTTATGCTTTAAATGTTATTTAGCATAATAAAAATATGTAAATGAATTTTAAATCAAATAAAATGAATGCTCAATGATTGTTGAATATAAAAAAAGAAATAAAAATATTTGGCAATATGGGGATTTGAACCCGGGTTCGGAAAAGAGTAAGCAGGCACCTTACCCCATACATCACAACTAGGGATTGCAATCCAGCAAAGCGGGATCCAGCAAACACGCGGGATCCTGCATCATTAGACAGCCTTGCGGATCCCGCACAAAATTAAGCTCATCCGCAAAATCCGGCGGAAACGTGTGTCACCCGGCGTGACTAGCTGCCCCACTCGGCCTCTATCGGATGTTTTCCACTGTTTGCCTGTACCCCTGCAGTTGGCATTTAACGCGTGTGAACAAACGTTTGTTTTTGTCAACCTTCGTCATTCGTAAGTAAATTGATACACTTTTACGTATTCATTTTCGAGTACACATTTCTGTAAATTGAGTTATGTTGCGTATTTAGTACGATTTTCTAACTAAATAATTATTTTTTATGTGTCGCAAACGTTATCTGAACTACAAAGTTACAGCTTTTTATTCACGGTTTCATTATTCCCATTTTCTGTATTTGCACATAAAGTTATTGTGACAATTTCCTTTTTTGCGGCTGAAAATTTGATTATTCGTTGATAGAAAACTAATGTTATCGTAATTTTAAAGATCGCATACCAATTTATTTAGCAGCTATCAAAAGGCAAATGCATATCCTTTGACTTATTGTTGTTTTGGCCGCTGCCTCAATACGTTTCTTTGACGAGAGCCGCCTGCTTACATGTGCCGCTCAGGCTATCGATACCTCTTCTCCTTGTTATTATTTCGACTAAAGGCAAAAAAGTTATAATGAAGTATTCACTGGTGTATCGACGAATTGTGTTGAAGGAACACCATACTTCGACAGCTGCCTCCGCCTTCTCCCTGTAACGGGGCTGATAAGTACCAAAGGCAATAACTTTATAAAATTAATTATCATTTAAGAAATAAATTGAAAGATTAAAATTCCATGTGTAACGTCAAATATATGTGCTTTGGATTTTATGTAACAACTCGCTGGTTATTATCAACAGACAGACGGATGAACTCGAACCTTTTAAAAAAAAAGTAGACGTCGCTTCGGTGAAATCAGAATTACTAATTCACTAACCTGCAATTTTTCGGAAATGAAGTTTAAGCTACGACTCATGTAGACTGTATGACGGGTGTTGTTTTAGATTAGTTATCGTTCTTATTAAAATGAATTTATGAAAAACAGCCTTCTTTCGTTGAAGATATATATATATATGAATTATTTCTGGTTCTAAAAGGAACTATTAAAGAAGAAGTTAACAGCGAAGCGCGTTTCATGGCGACCTTGACACCTGAATTGGTAATTTTGTTAACTTTTACGAACTTCGAGAAAGCAAGATAAATAAAACGCAACACACAACGTTTTACAGTCGACAGTCGACTTGTATATCGATACGCACCACAACAGACTTCGAGTGCATATCAACTGGACAGCTGTTTTGGTTTAACAACATTGGTGGCCGGCAAATTCCTATTTTGTTTTTCGGTTCAACACATCACGAAAAAAAAAAAAAAGGAAACATAAAAGGGAAGTACATTTTAAATTCTTTTTATTTGTTTAAATACAGTGAAGGATTTTCATTTCGATAGTTAAATTTTCATGGATTTAAATACTTTCCGTTCTTTGCCTATTGTGAATTTTATGGACTTCAATTAACTGTGTTTGAGCTACGAAGTTTGATTTTGTGCTGGTTAAAAATATTTAAATTGAACTTACTATGGATAAAGACAATGAATATACTTTTCATGTAATCTGTCAACATGATGTTGCAGAAAATTCGGGTGGGGTGGGACTTTCTCCACCATCGAAATACTGTTACTGACCTGTTGAAATTTGGATTAACTGCTTCCTTATAGTGTCCTCTTAACGTTTAGCACTCTCCTTTTCTGTAAAAGTCGCCACGAATTAAATTAAAAATGCCGAAATATGGGATGCTCCGCAACCGCGAAATGTTAGCAGCACTGAAAAAATGACACAAAAATTATCGGTACAGGGATCATATCAACCTAAATAGGTTCGTTTTGTCATAGTGATCATGGTTAGGTTGAAATTCGGCCTGGACCAAGAGTAAAAATTTTACGGGTAATTCGTTCTGCGGCAGGCCATGTCGCAAACCAGAGACAAAATGTGCATTTGTATACAACTGAAGCAATCGATTATCTCTGATTGCTTAAATCGATTCCAAGATGGTGAGCCTTATAATACTGCATTTCGAATAAAAATTTTGTATCTGTTAATTTTATGCAACGTTTTACATCGGAGTGAAGCTAAAACGGCAAGAAAATATTACAACAATGAATTAAACCAACATTTCAAGAGATTATCATTGATTTTGCAGCGCTGGCGGCAACTAATAGCAGCGCTGCAGTGTCATATTTAGGCATTTTTAATTTAATTCGTGGTGACTTTTCCGGAAAAGGAGAGTGTACAACGTGAAGAGGATACTATAAGGAAGCAGTTAATCCAAATTTCAAAAGGTCAGTACCAGTATTTCGCTGGTGGAGAAAGTCCGACCCCACCCGAAAATTCTAATATACCGGATATGGGCCCACCGTCTGTATATACCATACTTGACTCTTATCCATCTGTAATTTTGGAAAAAACACCTGTATCTCAACCAGAGGATGAAAATAGGGTCCATTTTTCACAATTTGAGGATGATTATTCTCCTGCTGTAGGTACCCATCAGGAACCAGAACATAAACAAACTCCATCAACTCCTTCTCAATTTACCCAGCCAGAACATACCAGTTCCCTACAAACACTTACTGAACTAATTTTATCAATGCAATCTCAATTAGATGTTCAGTTCAGAGAGACCAAGACTAGCGTAAATGACCTTAGAAGGGATTTTATGGACCTTTCACGACAAATTGATTCAAAAATAGGGGAAATCCATGACAAGATACGAAATTATTACACACATTTTAGTGAACGTGTCACTACAGTTGAAACAACCTTGGAAAAACATATTACTGAATACCATGAAAGTCGAGAAAATGTTGAACATAAGATTCAGACTATTAGTTATGATATAAATCAACTTGGGGATACCTTTAAGAATGAATTTATTCAACAAGGAAACAGAGTGAACAAAGTAGAACTAGAACAGCTTAAGGTTAAAGAGTGCATAGAATTATTACATGATACCTCCAACAAGTCACAAACAGATATAGGTTTGTTACATGAACAAAGTACAAATGCAATTCATTGTGAATCATTAGGTAATACAGTTGAAAGTAATGATAGTAGGCCTAATACTGTAAGGGAAAAATATGATGTTACAATTAATGATGAGGTAAATCATGTAAAGGATAGACAAATTGTTAAAGAAGGGTTCACTTGAAAGATGAGTTTAAGCATGGAAGTAACCAGATGAAAGAGACTTTAATGAATGTAGATGGATAAGGTAGTTTGATGATTTTGAAGGATGTAAACTGTGACATTTTTTCCAGTGTTGGGGAGAATTATGTTTGTGATTATGAATCAAAGCAGTTACAGAATAATGGTGTTGAACATTTTCAGAGTTCTTTACATATTTTTGAAGTTGGTTTGCCATGTTACTGTTCTGGCAAAGTAAGATTCACTGTAAACAGGAAGTTGTTTTGTATGAATAACTGGGAAAGAGTGAACTGGAAATATAGAAAAAAGGGTTTTCCTTTTTGTAGAGGGGTAAGCTATGCTTACTGCCTCATCCTGTGTACAAATTCAATCAGGGTTTTGAACCTACAACTCAGAAAAGATGAACTGGTATAAGGTGAATGAAAAGATTTAACACTAGTGCAGGGCACAGGTGTGTACATATAAACTCTGTCATATTGGAATTTATTATTATTGTTAAGTTATAGTTGGCATATTATTGTTATTCAGTGCCACAAAACACTTGTAAATAGTACTGATTGTTGTGGCTGCACACAATTCTTCAACTGTAATGATAGTAAAAGTTTATAATCACTAAGTGGAAGCTGTCATTTAATATTGACGATCTTGGTCAGATGTACAGTCTTCAGCTGTTACCACAGCATACCATTACATAAAAGTTTATTGTCTTGTCTATTGGTACTTTTCTTTTAAGAAATATATAGTTTGTAAGTTATACCGGAGCATTAGAATATAATGTAATGTACTGAAGAAATAAAAATGAAGTAGTGATGCTAGATTAGCAAGAAACAATGGTGTCCCAGTCGTATTAGCGAGTGTTGATTGTACTGGTCCAGGGACCAAACATGTGATTTAAATAATGTTGCCGGTTATCCAACAGTAAAACTGTTCAAAAGGATCGGTCTTATGAAGAATATAATGTACCAAGGGCAGGTAATAGAATTTTTTAACTATTTGAATGGTATCTTGGTAAACAGGCGAAGGCTATGACAGCTAAAGAGGATATTAATGTAGAAAATATTGATTATAGTGAATAAGGAAACGAAGAAAATAAACTTTTACCAGGCAATGAAAGTGAATGTTTTGAAGAAAAAGATGAATTAATGTGCAAAAAAATGAAATAACTTTGTGAGCTCAAAGAGGCAAACTGATAATTCTTTCAATGTGAAAAACAAGAATTCCAAAGAAAGTAGTGCTGAGCAAGAAAATGACCTGTGTCAATTGGTTTTATATTTTATAATTTTCTGGTCCAGGTACCTCATTTCATATGGACAAATACCATAATCAGAAACTGATTTGTTGTTACTGCTATATGTTTGATGTTTTGAAAAATGAAAAAAAAAGATTTATATTTTTGTTCTTCTACAAGATTAAATGCTGGCAGACTATGTATCTTGTTCCAGGAGTACCGTGCAAAGAAGAAGAAGAAGAAGAAGAAAAAAAATAAACTTGATGGCAACAGAGTTAGTACCCTGTAAGAAAAAGTGGACAATTATGCTTGCTACAGGTGGAAAACCAGCAGAGCAGCCAGAGAAAACAAATTTCAACTTTCAATATTTGTTATTATTATTATCATTATTATTATTTGTATTTATGTAAAACTCACATTGTAAAACCAACACCTGAGGGACCTGTGATAAATTAATTCCTATTTCAATTCTTTTCGAATTTCATAGAAATTAGCGGGGGGATGTAACGGGGCTGATTAGTACCAAAGGCAATAACTTTATAAAATTAATTATCATTTAAGAAATAAATTGAAAGATTAAAATTCCATGTATAACGTCAAGTATATGTGCTTTGGATTTTATGTAACAACTCGCTGGTTATTATCAACAGACAGACGGATGAACTCGAACCTTCTTAAAAAAAAAGTAGACGTCGCTTCGGTGAAATCAGAATTATTAATTCACTAACCTGCAATTTTTCGGAAATGAAGTTTAAGCTACGACTCATGTAGACTGTATGACGGGTGTTGTTTTAGATTAGTTATCGTTCTTATAAAAAGGAATTTATGAAAAACAGCCTTCTTTCGTTGAAGATATATATATATATGAATTATTTCTGGTTCTAAAAGGAACTATTAAAAAAGAAGTTTCCAGCGAGCGCGTTTCATCCCTCACGTGTGAAATTTCGTGTTTTTACCATCAAATCCAGTGAAACAACCTATGTAAACTTCACTGCAATCATTCGCCGAGAAAGTCTCCTTTAATACTAAAAAATAATAATTTCCACTCTAAAAACGTCGTTACGCCACGTAAGTAAAACTGAAATACTTGACAGTTTAATAGTTGGTGAGCAGTTTTTTTTTTTTTTTTTTTATAACATTGAATCAACTGTAAGATCAATCAAGGAATCAGGAGATATAATAATGAATCCCACAAAAACAATTTTTGTAAAAAAAAGTAAAGTCTCGTGCTTTTGCAGTGACAAAAAGTTATGAGATCTTGTTCTGAGGCAAGTCTACACTTTACAGGGAAAAAATAGGTTTGACCTGTTGCCAGAGTCAGAAGGAGAAGAGCCTCATGTAGATGTAGGAGTAGGTAAGATGCAGCAGACCTTTAGGAATAAGGGCGTGCAGGGCAAGAATAGGAAAAAAGGGTTCTGCTGCTAGGTAGTAGCCACGGGAGAGGTGTAGGCCCCCTTCTGCAGGATCAGTTAGGTACAGGATATCAGGTCACAAGTTTTTTCAAACCTAGTGCAACATTAGGCCAGGTAATAGAGGATATAGGTTCCCTTTGTAGGAGTGTCACCAAGGATGATAGAATAGTGATAGTGGGAGGTGCGGGAAATAGTATTGATAGAAACGCGAGTTATAGTATAGAGAGTGACCTGAGGAAGTTGGTGAAGGAGGCACAGCATACCAGCGTGGAGCTCATGCAGATCCTAAGTCGCCATGACCGGCCACAATTGAACTATGCTGTGAGGCGGGTTAATGTGGAAATGGAAGTGCTACTTGGGAAAGGCATTAGCTCTGTCTTGGGGGTTGTGCCTGTGAACACCATTGGTAGGTGGGGTTTCACTAGGCATGGCCTACACCTAAATAGAAGGGGGAAGGGAATACTTTCTGAGTTGTTAGCTAAAGCAGTAAGGGAGCCCGTTTCCAGTGAAGATGGGGTCAGGACTGTTCCTTTTTTAGGTTAGGGGCTGCTGGTGAAGGGACAGAAATAGATTATCAAAGTGATACTGATTGCAGATTCGCGATGGGGAAAGTCACAGATATTAAAGAAATAGATGAAATGGCTGAAACAATAACCTACACCTAAATAGAAGGGGGGTAGGGAGTACTTTCTGAGTTGTTAGCTAAAGCAGTGAGGGAGCCAATTTCCAGTGATGATGGGGTCAGGACTGTGCCTTTTTTAGAATAGGGGCTGCTGGTGAAGGGATGGAAATAGATGATCAAAGTGATACTGATTGTAGATCCACGACGAGAATGATCATAGATGGTAATGAATTAAATGAAGTTACTAAAACAATAACTGGCTGGGGTAAATCTGGGAGAGAGGAGATAAATTCTGAAAATGTAAAGCCAGTAGTAAAAGCGTTAATGGTAAACTGTAGAAGTATAATGAACAAAGTAATCGAATTTGCAAACTTCATAGAGATGCACGAACCACAAGTAATAATTGGGGTAGAGAGTTGGTTAAAAGAAGAAGTACTAGACAGTGAGGTTTTTCCTGATGGTTACAGTGTACCGCACAGATGGAAGAGCAATTGGTGGAGGTGTCTTCATACTAGTTAGCAAAAACTACCACAGTTCACTGGTGTTCATTGATCAAGACTATGAGTTACTTGGGGTGATAAAAAAGAAAAAATTAGTGTTGGCTGTTTACCGCAGTGGAAGAATGACAGAAGAGGATGAGGAATTAAATTCATACTCAGATTTCAGAGGTGAGAATAGAATGATCATCATCGATGGGGATTTAAATTTACCAAGTGTAAACTGGGAAGGAAATAAGATAAATAACACAAGGGAAAAAATATTTGCAAATATCTGAATTAGGGAAGGAGGATTTACTCAAGTGGTTGAGCAAAACACTAGGGGACAAAATATTTTGGATATATTTCTAATTAAGCCTGATGAAAACATTTTGACGTATCAAGTAACTGAAGGAATAAGTGATCATGAAGCAGTTCTGATGGATATAAGAGGATTCAGTAAACCAGCAGCCAAAATTGAAGGGGGAAATAGGTACAATTATAAAAAGGCACAGGTTTCATATTTGAAGAGATATTTCAGAGAACAATTCAGCAAATGGAAGGAAGGCTCAAGTACAGTAGAGTCAAGGTGGGAAGAGTTCAAGGAGATAATAAGAAATGGGGAAGAACAATTTATTCCAAGGCAGAAAATAAAGAGAAGTAGAGAACCTATGTACTATAATAGGGAAGTGAGGAGGTTAAAGAGGTTGGTAAGAAAAGAACATAACAGAGTTAAGAGACAGCAGGGGAGTAGATAATACTTAAAACAACTAAACAAGGACTTAATAACAGCAAAGAAAATGGCTAAAGATGGGTTTATGAAGAGTATTGTCAGTGCAGGAGGACCATTGACTGATGCATCTAGAAATTTCTATGGCTATATCAGAAAACTGAGGGGAAGGGAGGGTGTAGAGACACTTATACCTGTAGATAAGGATGGAGAAGAAGTTACTGATGATTTGAAAAAGGCAGGGATTCTAAGTAACTGGTTCAGAGAAAGCATTAGGGACAATGAATCAGAAACAGGAGGGTCTAATTTGGAGAATGAGCTTAACAACACAATTAGAAATGACAATAGTAAAAAATTTGATATTCATCCTGAGGAAATCAGGAAGGAAATCAGAAAGCTGAATAAACATAAAGGGGCGGGTGAAGATAATATTACTAAAGATATCATAAATATAAATATGTGACAATGTACCTTATCTTGAAATATTATTTAAATTGAGTCTGGATACTTGCTGCTTACCACAGGACTGGAAAAGTGTAATAGTAGTACCGGTACATAAGGGAGGGGTGAGAAATAGAGCTGAGAATTACAGGCCAATCAGTTTGACATCAGTGGTAGGTAAATTAATGGAAAGATTGATGTGCAACCACATCGGAAATATATGTGAGGAACGTAAGTGGTTTTCAAGCAGGCAACATGAGTTCAGGCAAGGATATTCATGCGAATCTCAGATGGTGGGATATATGCAAGATATTTCAGATCACATGACAAGGGAGGCCAAATTGATAGTGTAGCACTAGATCTGTCTAAGGTGTTTGACAGAGTAAGCCATAAAATGGTACTAAATAAGTTAAAAACCATTGGAGTGGATAAGAAAGTCATTTGCTGGGTAGAAGAATTTTTAAAAGGTAGAAAACAGAAAGTTAGGGTAGGAACTGTAGTATCAAAAGAAGTGGAAGTAAAAATGGGTGTGCCACAGGGTAGAGTATTGGAACCATTGCTATTCATTATTCTAATGAATAATTGTGTTGATTGTTTACTATCTGAAATTAGATTGTTTGCAGATGACATAATGCTGTATAAAAGAATTAAAACGATAGAGGATTGTAAACAGTTGCAGGGTGATCTGGACAGGATATCTAATTGGGTTGGTAAACATGGAATGAAGATAAATGCAAAGAAGAGTCAGCTTATTAGATACACAAATAAAAAACAAATGGTTAATTATCAATACATGGCGGGGAAAGAATTGCTTGCTGAAGACTTGAAGTGTAAATATCTTGGAATTACTTTTGATAGCAAACTTAACTGGGCAGGACACATAGGTCAGGTGGTAGGAAAAGGTTTCAAAGTTCTTCAAATTAAATTATATTAAATATTCACTTTACTTTGTGAAATGGAATGCTTTCTCTCAGTTTTAGGGAACGTTTATTTAGAATTAAAAAAAAAACTCTTGTAACTTGACCATTAAGCAAACCATGTTTTTAAACTTATGTGATGTTTTGTAAGGCACATAATGACCTAACACTGAATATTTTTTTATTATTTATTTAAAACTTGGTTTAGATTAAAAAACAAAAATGTAAAACCTCGAAATGTACCTAAGACATGATAAAACGTTTTATCGTAATTTTGTCAATTAAAATATTGTTTACTGTTATTTTTTATCATTTAACATTAAATTTTAGTTGTTAATTTAATTATTATTTAATATATTAACGTTTGAAGTAACTTTGTTTTAAATGTATGCGTTAAAAACTGTCTGCGCCAATCCCGCACGAATCCCGCGGGATTTGCGACAATCCCGCGGGATCCTTGCGGGATTGGCGTAAACAGTTTTTTAACGCTTATATTTAAAACATAATTACTTAAAACGTTAATAAATTAAATAATAATTAAAGTAATAAATCAATTTTACGTTAAATGATTAAAATTAATTGTTAACAATATTTTAATTGGCAAAATGATAGTAAAACTTGTCTTAAGTACATTTCGAGGTTTTACTTTTTTGTTTTTGAATCTAAACCAATTTTTAAATAAATAAAAAAATGGAAAATATTCAGTGATAGGTCGTATTATGTGCCTTACAATACATCACATGAATTTAAAAACATGGCCAAAATACCAGAGTTTTTTTTAATTCTAAATAATCGTTCCATAACACCGAGAAAAAGAATTCCATTTGACAAAGTGAAGTGAATATACTCTGTAAAGTCTAGACTTGGCTCAAAACAAGATATAACTTTTTTTCACTGCACAAGCACGAGATTGGGATTCATTATTATATCCCCTAATTCCTTGATTGATCTTACAGTTGATTCAATGTTATTTAAGGAAACTACTAACCTACACTTATAAGTTTTTCAATTTTACATATGTGGCGTAACGACGTTTTAAGAGTGGAAATTATTACATTTTAGTAAGATAGGAGACTTTCTCGGCGAATGATTGCAGTGAAGTTTTCATAGGTTGTATCTCCTGATTTGATTGTAAAAACACGAAAATTCACACGTGAGGGAGAAGGCGGAGGGAGCTGTCGAGGTATGGTGTTCCTACAACACAATTCGTCGATACACCAGTGAATACTTCATTATAACTTTTTTGTGTTTAGTCGAAATAATAACGAGGAGAAGAGGTATTAATCGATAGCCTGAGCGGCACATGTAAGCAGGCGGCTTTCGTCAAAGAAACGCATTGAGGCAGCGGCCAAAACAACAATAAGTCAAAGGATATACAATTGCCTTTTGATAGCTGCTAAATAAATTGGTATGCGATCTTTAAAATTACGATAACATTAGTTTCCTATCAACGAATAATCAAATTTTCAGCCGCAAAAAATGAAATTGTCACAATAACTTAAAATGGGAATAATGAAACCGTGAATAAAAAGCTGTAACTTTGTAGTTCAAATAACGGTTGCAACACATAAAAAATAATTATTTGGTTACAAAATCGTACTAAATACACAACATAACTCAAATTACAGAAATGTGTACTCGAAAATGAATACGTAAAAGTGTATCTATTTACTTACGATTGACGAAGGTTGATAAAAACAAACGTTTGCTCACACGCGCCAAATGTCAACTGGAAGGGTACAGGCAAAGAGTGAAATACATCCGATAGAGACCGAGTGGGGCAGCGAGTCACGCACTGACACCCGTTTTATCCGCATTTTGCGTATTGCGGATCCGCTTAATTTTGCGCGGGATCCGCCAGACTGTCTAATGATGCGGGATCCCGCTGGATTGCAGGATCCCGCTTTGCTGGATTGCAATCCCTAACCATGACAAAGCTTTCAATATATGGCTAAAAATTTTGTTTGTAACTACGGCTCATTTTGAAGAAATGGTTTTAGTATAGACATATGAAGTAAATCCTTTCGACATATATTTGGGTGATCGAAATCTGTTGTCAACATGTCAGATGATATCCAAGATAGTAGTGGTAACAGAAGATGTGAACGATACCAAACTGTTGCAGCAATCTCAATCACTGCATGAACAAGAAACTTCATCAGGTATTTTCAAAGTGAGGAAGAATTTAAATGCGGCGGGTCTTCTCCGATTGGCCGCGGCGGAAACTATGACATGGTGGCACTGGTTGGCCTGCTGCCAGCGCCGTCTATATGTTGTCCACATCCATGCTCTCTACCGGGCATGCGGCGATGTCGGGACAGGATAGCAGATCCCTCCCCCCTGAAGTGGGCGCGTACGGATGGAAGCGCCCTCGACGATGCTTGAGGTGATGAGGCTGGAATGGCTGTGGTATCCCGACCGCATCGTTCTCGGTTTGCGCGGACGTAATCAATGGTTGAGGACGTGGTGACGTGGGTGCCGATGTGGTTGGTGGAGGATTGATGGGTGTGTCCATTTCGACGTCACTCTCAGCCGTCACTGCTGGTTTTCTTGGGCGCAAGTGGTATCGTCATTGTGGGAGGGTGGCTGTGTGACCTCCGCTAATGGCGCTGGTGGTGGTATAATGAATTCTGCACGATATTGTTGTGATGGTGATGGGCCCGTTGTGCTGCGAGGTCGCAGCTGGTTTTGATGACAGCGTTCCATTCTTTGTGCCGTTTGCACTGATATGACACCCCGTCCGTGTGTTCCCACTACTGTTGCTGGCATCCTAGTGGCGTTTCCTCCGTAGGCGCGTGCCCAGACCGCGCTGCCTGGCGTGTAACTATGGGACGGTCTGGATCAGGGCTCCGCCAGTGATAGTGCCAAGAGGTGCATCAACGTCCGTGGTTGTCGCCCATGGAGCAGTTCTGCTGGGCTGCGACCATTGATTGGTGTTGTCCGGTACATGCTGAGAAAGAGGGTGAGTTCGGAAGACGTCGTAGCTGACTATACCTCTTTCAGCATTTGTTGTTTGAACGTCCTTACGAGGCGTTCTGCTTCGCCATCCGAGGCGGGATGGAATGGAGGACTGAAGACGTGTTTGATGCCGTTTGCCACGCAGAATTCCTCGAATGTGGTTGCTGTAAATTGGGGCCCGTTGTCAGAGACGAGGGTGCGTGGTAACCCCTCGATGGCCAAAACCTGGCTTAATGCATTTAGTGTAGCTTCCATCGTCGTGGATGCCATGCGAACCACGTATGGGTACTTTGAATAGGCATCAATTATAAGAAGCCACATGGTTCCCAAAAATGGGCCTGAAAAGTCTAGGTGGATTCGGTCCCACGGTTGGCGGGGAGTGGGCCAGGGGGCGAAGGCTTGTGGTTGCGCTGCCTGATGTTGGGCGCAGGCAGTGCAGCTGCGTACCATCTTCTCAATATCTCGATTGATTCCTGGCCAATAAGCATGTCTTCTTGCGAGATTCTTCATACGGGACATGCCCCAATGTCCTCGATGCAGGAGCTGTAGGATTTGTGAGCGAAATTTCTCTGGGATGACCACACGATGTGTGTCGTTTTCTGCGTCCAAAAATATGACGTCGTCTGTGACCTAGAGTCTGTGGGATATGTGGCGCCATGTCTCTAATTCATTGTCCATTCTGCGTGTGAGGTATGTTAGCCACCCATGGATGATATAGCGCAGGACTTGGCGCAAGATTGGATCCCGGTGGTGGCGGTGGTGATTTGGGCCACTGTAATGGGGAACTAGTCCACTCTATGCTTCCTCTATGTGTCGATATGAAAACACAGCACTTCTTGTTGGTCAAATTCCGGATCGGAGCCGACAGGCAGGCGTGATAGGGCATCGGCATTGGAGTGTTGTGCTGTTGGTATATATTGGATTGTGTAGTTATAAGCGCACAGAAACATCGCCCATCGTTGGAGGCGTTGGGCCGTTCTCTCTGGGAGGCTGGAGCGGGGTCCGAATATTGCCACCAACGGTTTGTGATCCGTGATAAGGGAGTACTTGGTTCCAAATAGATATACATGAAATTTCTTGATAGCGAAGACAATTGCCAATGCCTCTTTCTCGATCTGCGAGTAGTTGCATTGTGCTGGCGTCAATGTCTTAGAGGCATAAGCTATCGGTTGTTCAGAGCCATCTTCACTGCTATGTGCGAGTACCGCCCCGATTCCATATGCTGAGGCGTCGGCTGCCACGACTAGAGGCCGTGTAGGGGAAACTGGCGATAGACAAGGAGCAGACCTTAGCATGCGCTTTAGCCGGGCGAAGGCTCGTTGACAAGACGGGGTCCAGTTGTAGGCAACGCCCTTCTTTCGGAGCTGGTTGAGGGGTTGCGAGACGTGTGCCACTTGTGGCAGAAACTTTGAGTAGTAGGCTTGTAGTTCCGGCAGGTTCTTTGGGCGGGGTAGGGAGTCTATGGCAGCCACTTTACGGTCTGTTGGCCTAATTCCCTGTTTGTTGAGCCAATCGCCGAGATATTCCACTTCCTCTTGAAAACGGACACTTCTCGAGGCGACACCGCAGCCCTGCCTCCTGTAATGCTGCAAATAGAGTGCGAAGGTTTTGTAGATGCTCCTGACGAGTGGTTCCTGTGACAATGTTTGCGCATGCCGGGATGTGCCGCAACAGCTGTCCAAATATCTTTGGAAGATTGCCGGCGCAGAAGCAATGCCAAATGGGAGGCGCTTGTATTTGTAGAGTCCGAACGGTGTGTTGATAACGACAATGTTTTGTGATTCCTCATCTAGTGGAAGCTGCAAGTATGCATCTGCGAGGTCAATCTTCGAGAAGTATTCGCCGCCCGCAAGTTTAGTGAGAAGATCTTCTTGTCGTGGGATTGGATACGTCTCGACTTGAGACTGGGCGTTGATAGTAGCCTTAAAGTCTCCACATAACCGGAGGGTGCCGTTGGGTTTCCTGATGATGACTAGTGGTGTAGCCCACGCGCTGGAATTCACAGGTTCAATCCCTCCAATCTTCTGAAGCCAGTCAAGCTCCTGTTTTATTGCTGCACGTAAGGTGACTGGAATAGGTCTGGCACGGCAAAAGCGAGGTACTGCATCTGGCCGGAGGGTGATGTGAGCCTCGAAATCTGAGGCGCACCCTAAGTCTGGCGTAAAGATTGGTGCGAACTGAGTACAGAGATCATCCTGGTCCTGGAATGGGACCGAGTCCGATATGTCCACGATTGAGAATTCGAATATGTTGAATGCGTCTAACCCAAAAATATTAGTAGCCGAGGGCTGATCCACCAAAAAAGAGGTGATTGGTCTGGTGATTTGTTTGTAGGCGGCCGTGATGGAGAACTGACCCCGCAGGGGAATGTCTCTATCCCCATACGATACTAAACGCCGTGAAGGTGGATGCAACAGTGGTGAGCCTAGTCGAACGTAGGTGGTGGCTTGGTTTATCAGCGAGACGGTTGCCCCCGTGTCCACTTGAAAACGGATGTCCTGGTTGGCGACTCTAAGAGTTAAGAATAGTTTCCGTGAGAGCGGGTCGCCAGTATGAGTATGAGTATGAGTGTATTGACCGTTTCTTGCTGCATGCGGGCTATCGGGCTGGTGCGAGGTGCCCGGTTTTGGCAGACTGACCGTAAGTGCCCTTTCTTACCACAGCGTGTGCAATGTACCCAACGGTTGGGACAATCCGCCCGTGAGTGCGAAATGAAACACTGTGGACAAACGCCAGTGGCCTCTGGATCCGTCTGCGGGGTGGGGTTCGGGGTTCAGACGTCATAGATACATCGGACAGCGATGGCGTCCTGCTTTGTTGGCGTCTGGAGCGCGCCATGAGTGTGCATCGTACGCGGGAGTTGCGTTGTGTCGTTTTGACCGCTGCTACTTGAGGGCGTGCCATGAGGCGCTTATTCGCCGCCTGCGCAATTTCATGCGAGTGTGCGATGCGTAGAATGTCCTCGAGTGATGAGTTATCCAGCTTCAGTGCCACTGTGCGCACCTCTGGGTCTGAAGATAGCTGCAATATGACGTCGCGGATCAGGGTGTCTGCATATGAAGCTTTGCACTCTGCGTTTGAGCAAGTGAAGTCGCATTTGCGGCTATGACCTTGGAGATCCGTCACCCATGACCGGGTATACATGCAGAATAGGCGTGATTAGAAGGCTGTGATTTCTCAACGTATAGTTCCTACCTGCCGCCGTAAGACGGCGCCACCAGCACACACAGGAAAATAAAGTTGTAGGAGCGCGCGCATTTGAAATAGGAGCCCGCGCATTTGATATACAGTTTCAAGACGAATATCATACGCGGTCAATTAAATCACCACGTTTTAAATTTCCAAGTGGAACCATGTTTTATTCGTATCAGAAGTGTATTTTAATGGTGTACGATGTATTTCAGTAAATTTAAAAAGCCATATTTACCCAATCTAATTTTGCACTTGTTCTGCATTAGCGTCGTCCAGACGCAACATATACATTGTCAATAAAATCACCACCTTTTAAATTTCCAAGTAGAACCATGTTTTATTCGTGTCACAAGTGTACCTTAAGTATATACGATGTATTTCAGTAAATTTAAAAAGCCATATATACCCAATCTAATTTTCGCACTTGTTCTGCATTAGCGCCGTCCAGGCGCAACTTGTACATGGTCAGTAAAATCATGACGTTGTAATTCCCAAGTGGAACCATGTTTTATTCGAGTCAAAAGTGTACTTTAATGATATAAGATGTATTTTAGTAAATTTAAACAGCCAAATATACAGTCTCTAATTTTGGCCAATGTTTTGCATATTCTGCATCTGCTCTGGCAATACTGGAATTGTCAGTATTCGATCTTCCCTTTAATTTCGTACCTGGAACATAGTTTCATTTAAAGATTTGCATTAGTTATACACGCGTTTTCCTTGACCACAAATTTTTTTTTTTTTTTTTACTCGTGGCTTTACTCCTCGTTTACATTAAGGTAATTAGTTGCGGGATGGGACTGGGGTAATGAATGGGAAGTAATTCGTCCTTTACCTTTTGAAGGAATCATTCCGGAATTTTCCTAGAGTTATTTGGGTAAACCATGTAGCTCGCCAATGTGAGGTCAGAGCACTAACCACTCATCCACTACGCTCGGGTTGTTGAGAAAAACCAGCAACATTTGTTTGACAGGTGTAGCTGGCTAGAACTGAACGTGTAGGGTGAGAGGTAACGCCCTGGTTGAGCATTCGGGTGGACGTGCCTAAATATCCCTGTCGGGTAATCGAGATTTTGGTTTTTTATGGTTTCCCCAAATCCCCCCACGCTATTACTGGAATGGTTCCTTTGAAGGGACAATGGATGATTTTTTCCGTTCCTGTTCTTTGTCAAAGTGTAAAGCTGGAAGGATTATTTTTTATTATTATTATTTAATTATTTTTTTAAATAAACGGAAAAAGGTATAAATTGAAATGGATGCTTGGGACAACTATATATTTTTTTCTCCCTGTCTACAATTACATGGTTTTCTCCTTTTTGGACATTATGACTACAGTTAGCTTGTTGTGATTGATGTGTTGGCTCTGAAAAGAGCCGTTTGGCAGTACATCATAGCAGTGGTAGGTGAATTAGTTGTTGATCGGTGGGTATTGAATCGAAACCAGTTATTATCAGAGTAAACAGATAGAGGCTAACGGAGGTATAAATAAATCTGCAGCATTGGGTATAATTCCCAAACACAAGATAAGAACCCTGTGAAGCAGTCCTTCTTCTCAAAATGGTTTCTCCAAAGAAACTCGTTAAGGTGGCTACGAAAAAGACGGCTAGATGTTTCATGTTGCACCTTTAACTTAGTTTTTGCTCTTGCCCACAAATTTTCTATATTTTGCGTATGGATATTAGGGTCATCGGGATTAACGAAGTTTCGCTGGTGTACGACTACACCATGACCGTAAATACCGTGAGCAGTTGTTGACAAACTACGGTAAGAAGCAAATGCATCTGTCATTACAATGGAGCCTGGATGGATGTGCTGAGGAATTACTGCAGTCAGTGTGGTCTTTTTCTTGTCGGGTACATCCACGATGAAACATTTGCCATACCCTCTTTCAATACCACCAAATACCCAATGTCCATCCGTATATCTACCTCGGTTATTTAGCATTACCGAATTTTGATTCATCTATTTCGACAGTAATTGGCTCTCCATTCTCTTCCAGTCCACCTATTTCAATTGGATGAGCTTGCAGCCACTTAGTATAAATTTATAAATTTCCCGTAAGAAGTTACACCAGTCTACTTGAGTATGCGTTGTAGAGACGCCTAACTTCGCTTCCTTCACTATCTGTTCCTGGGACATATCTTCAGCCCAACAGTAGATCAGTATTAAAATCTGAAATAAACTTCATTTGCTTTTCTCGAAGAGCGGCCCTACGCGTATAGTCCTTCTTGCATTACACCTTTTGCACGCCCACATGTAGCCATCGATTCCCTTCTTGTTGTACAATGCGGTGGGAACATTGCAAACTTCACATGTGAACGAGTTTCTAATTAATCTTCGCCTAGCCAGCCACCTGAATATTCCTAAATCTTCCCCGCAAACAGCAAGGATTACAACGTCGTGATTTTACTGACCATGTATAAGTTGCGTCTGGACGGCGTTAATGCAGAACTAGTGCGAAATTTAGATTGGGTATACAGTATATGGCTTTTTAAATTTACTGAAATACATCGTATATACTTAAGGTACACTTGTGACACGAATAAAACATGGTTCCACTTGGGAATTAGAACGTCCTGATTTTACTGACCATGTATAAGTTGCGTCTGGACGGCGCTAATACAGAACAAGTGCGAAAATTAGATTGGGTATATATAAATTTTTAAATTTACCTAAATACGTCGTACATCATTAAAATACCCTTATGATACGAATAAAACATGGTTCCACTTGGAAATTTAAAAGGTGGTGATTTTATTGACCGTGTATGATATTCATCTTGAAACTGTATTTCAAATGCGCGGGCTCCTATTTCAAATGCGCGCGCTCCTACAACTTTATTTTCCTGTGTGCGCTGGTGGCGCCGTCTTACGGTGGCAGGTAGGAACTATAAGTTGAGAAATCACAGCCTTCTAATCACACCTATTCTGCATGTATACCCATGACCGGTATGATTGTCCTAGTTGTTTGTGATACTGATGGAACTCAAGGCGGGAGGCCACCACATGGTATCTTTGAGAATAGTAACTTGTTAGAAGTGTGCAGATTTCCTTGAATGTGAGGGCGACCGGATCAGATAATGTAGCCAGTTTCCGCAGGAGGAATAAGGTGTCGGGTGATGCCCACGACAGAAACAGCCAGCGCTGTAAGGCATCGTACGTAACCTGGAACGCCAAGAAATGCTGTTTGAGCCGATGCAAATGTGTCCCAGTCTTCCTTGGCGTCATTGAATGGTGGAAAAGCTTGAGGCCGGATGTGCGAATTTTCCGAGGCCTGGACTGATTTAGTATCCTGTGCTAACAATTTCTCGAGTATTACTTTGAGCGTTTGCTGTAGCACCGCTGTCTGCTGTTTTTGTTGCTCCAGCATGCGAGTCACGATGTCCATGAGGCCTGCTTAAAACATTATTTCTCGTCGCCAATTGCTATGTCCTTACGGCGGCCGAACGTCACACGGCGGAAGGGCGGTCCATAGGAGACGGTCACGAACAACCCGAAGAAAGTCCAAGGAGCAGGCAGAACGTAATCCAAAGACGCGCACTGGCAGAGTCCAACGTGTGGTTCATAGAATCCGAAGGGAGTACCGAAACGTAGCCGGGAACGAGCACTGTCAAGAGTCCGAGAGGCGATTCACAGAGTCCAAGAGAGTGTACCGAAAATGTATTCGAGACGAGCACTGTCAAGAGTCCAATAGGCGATTCACAGTAGGACGGCGACACGACCGAAGAACCGTGAACACTGAACTGCCGAGTGGAGCTGTGCTGGCTGTATTTATATGCGGCGGGTCAGCTCCGATTGGCCGCGGTGGAAACTATGACATGGTGGTGCTGGTTGGCCCGGTGCCAGCGCCGTCTATATGTTATCCACATCCATGCCCTCTACCGGGCATGCGGCGATGTCGGGACGGATACCAGAACTTCTCTATTGAGTTGGGCCCAGATGAGCTCTATCGGATTGCACTGATAATGATAAGGGGGTAAGCGGACTATTTAATGCCTTCTTTCATTTGCAAGTACATCGAACTCATATACCGGTTCTTCTTTATTCATGCAACTCAGCTCTCGTCTCCGTAGGCTAATAGGAAATTTTCTTTTCTGTTAGCCAAGCAGCTACATCAGCTTTCCGTGTTTTGGTTGCTGGTGGTCGGTTTATCACTGCCGAATGATATTTGGTGCTGTCCATCACAATGATATAACCTTCCTCCTTGTATTCATATCTGAATGATAATCTTCAGATGTGTTGGTTTTACTGTATCCTGGAGAAAGCCAGTTTTTGCTGACACCATATGAAAAACAATACAATCAACCTTGCCACTTTTCCGACAGGTATCTTTAGGGCCCACTTTGGCTAGAATTCTTCCAGATATTTTTTAAAGAATGGTACTGAGTTATCCAAGATTCATCTAAGCAAAAAATGGGTTGCATGTCACTTGAGCTACGGAGGGAGCTCATTTTCCTCAAAAAATTGATTCTAGAGGCCACTATGGTGTTTCGCTTCAGCAAAAATCGCCTACCATCATTCTTAGGCCTGTATTTAAACCCCAAATTGTTCAATATACGTCTTACTGTTCGTCCAAATGCTGTAAAATTTATCTTCTCTACTAACCTTTTTCTTAATTTTTCTGAGGTAGGGTACTAACTACCGTCTTAAAATTCGTGTACTGTCCTCCTGAAAATGTCCCTGTGATAGTCGCGAAGCTTTGTTAGAGTACTGTATTGTTTCACATTCTGGACACTTCTCAAACCGACACCACAAGCTGCAGCGCCAATAGCCTGTACAATCCCTAAAAAATTTCGCAATATGGTTGTTTTTTGCAGTAACAAATCACTACAGTTTTTGATTTCATCATTATCAAGTACGTCTATATTTTTAAATTCTTTTCTCACCAGCCTACATGTAGATAACAAAATTTCACCATCATTGTTCACCAGAAGTTTGAAATATTTATATATATTGTGAATGATAGATTTATTCTGCCGGCCAAACTCTGTTGTCTTCTTCATCCGTGAGTCTTGTTGGAGTCGTTAGTCCCGAAACACCTGGATTAGGAGAATAAGTCTCTTTTCGAGTATCCATTTTTAGTAGCAAGATTCTCTTGCTAAATTACCCTGATTATAAATTACTGCACTTGTTTGTTCGGTAGAATTATTACACTAAATTACTATAATTAATAAATAACTAAAACATATAAATATCGCATGTAAAAATAAAAATATCCTCTCTCGAGCACGCTCACCCTCACACTAACACACTTTCTAATTCCCATTCACAGGTTGACATATTTTTTGTGTGTTGAAAGGGAGATGGTATTTTTGGGGTTGGGTAGCGAGCCGTTGCCGCTCGTACTAGGCACATAGGCCTCTCAGCGTTGCAAATTTCTAGCGATAGAAAGAGAGCGCATAGCGAGTTTATCCCCAAGTGTGGCAACAGCGCGTTTACACAGACCCGCCAATACATTTGACCACAGTTATAGGTTAGGAAGAACATTACTGAAGTAGGGTGACCACTGCATTATGCATCTAGAAATTTCTATGGCTGTATTAGAAAACTGAGGTTTGGGAAGGAATTCAGACAATTTCTCAAACGTTCAAGGAAGAAGATACTGAGGCTTTAAAAAATGCAGAGATTTTAAGTAACTTGTTTGAATTGTCGTTTATGAACTATGATCCAGGAATGGTAGGGTGCAAATCAGAGTACAAGATTGTTGGTACAATTAGAAATGAGCAGACTAAAAAATTTGAAATTAATTCTAAAGATATTATGAAGGAACTAAGAGAGCTAAAAAATCGCAAAGGATCTGGTGTAAATAATGTAGCCAAAATGTGTGTCCCAAACTACACCACTATATTCAGCCAATGGTTTGACCAAAGTTTGGTAATCCAATTCCCTGTTACATCCTCTCTTCACCCCCTCCAATAAATTAAGGGTATTGTAACCTTTTCCTGCCACCTGTGAAATGCGCTCTGCCTAGTTGAATTTATTGATCACTAGCAGTTACCCGCGACTTCGACCGCGTTGAAGAGTGTTGTAATATAAGATTTTCTTGAGAGGTTTCGTTGATCAGTGGTTAGGGGGTCCAACTGGAGATGGAAAAGTCCCCAGCTTGAATCCCAGTTTCGGCGAGGATTTTCAAAGGTCCTTAGCTCAACCTTCACATCTGGCATAGGTTGTGTGACGTGAATTACGCCACAATACTCACTTGGTTCTGATTCCGTGTTGAACTGTGGGTCCTCTACGTCCGGTAGGATTACTGGGTTGCATTAAGAGGCTACGAAAGGGACTGATTGCGGAGACGTAAAGAAGCCTTGTCACCAGGTCAATACGACCATACAATTTATTTTAGAGCTATTTTTATTAGTAATAATAGTAATAAATGTTGCAATAAAATAACAAAAATCTATTTATGTTCCACAACTACTTCACTGAATTTTTAAAACAGTAAAAATATTCTATTTGTAAGAAGTATTTTCAGTTTAATATATCCGTATCATATATATTATTTCTATAAGGTATTTTTTTTGTCACAAGCCTGTATCTTCTTTCATACTTAACCGAAATCAATGAATGAGGTGTCATTTTAAAGCTTATGGTCTCCACTTTGGTCACATCATATTTTAAGAAATGAAGTTTTCGGTATTCGACCCTTAAAGGGCAAAAATGTCAATCTTTCTAAAATGATGTTTTCTGTGTTACGAGTCATTTATCTCCCTCGATACGTATATGAAATCGTTTAATGTAGTATCATTTAAAGGTTAAGATCTCCGCTTTAGTGACGTCATATATTACGACAGATATTTTTCGTAATTCGACCCTTAAAAGGCAAAAGTATCAATATTTTTGCAATACGTAATTGTGTCACGAGCGATTTATCTCTCTTAATATCTAACCAATATAGATAAATGAGGTATCATATTAAAGATCGAGGTCTCCGCCGTGGTAACATTATATTTCAAGAAAAGAATGTTTCGTTTTTCGACCCTTGAAGGGCAAAAATTGCGATTTTTCTAAAATTCGTTTTTTGTATCTCGAGCCATTTATCTCCCTGGATATCTAACCAAAATCGATAAATGAAGTAGGATTATGAGGAGTAATGTCTCAGCTTTGTGACATAATATTTTAAGAAAGAATGTTTTTGGAATTCTACCCTTAAAGGGAAAAAGTTTAAATTTTTCAATAACGTATTTTTGTGTCACGAGCGATTTATCTCCCTTAATATCTAACCGATATAGATAAATGAGGTATCATATTAACGAATAAGATTTCCGCCGTGGTAACATTATATTTTAAGAAAGGAATTGTTCGTAATTGGACCCTTCAAGGGCAAAAATGTCAATTTTTCGAAAATTCGTTTTTTATATCGTGATCTATTTATCTCCCTGGATATCTAACCAAAATCCATAAATCAAGTCGGGTTATGAGAATTAATGTCTTAGCTTTGTGAGATACTATTTTAAGACAGAATGTTTTTGGAATTCAACCCTTAAAGGGAAAAAGTTTAAATTTTTCAATAACGTATTTTTGTGTCACGAGCGATTTATCTCCCTTAATATCTAACCGATATAGATAAATGAGGTATCATATTAACGAATAAGGTTTCCGCCGTGGTAACATTATATTTCAAGAAAAGAATTTTTCGTTTTTCGACCCTTAAAGGGCAAAAATTTCGATTTTTCTAAAATGCGTTTTTTGTATCTCGAGCCATTTATCTCCCTGGATAACTAACCAAAATCGATAAATGAAGAAGGATTAGGAGGAGTAATGTCTCAGCTTTGTGACATGATATATTAAGAAAGAATGTTTTTGGAATTCAACCCTTAAAGGGAAAAAGTATAAATTTTTCAATAACGCATTTGTGTGTCACGAGTGATTTATCTCCCTTAATATCAAACCGATATAGATAAATGATATATCATATTAAAGAATAAGGTCTCCGCCGTGGTAACATTATATTCTAAGAAAGGAATTTTTCGTTTTTTCGACCCTTAAAGGGCAAAAAATGGCGATTTTTCTAAAATTCGTTTTTTGTATCTCTAGCCATTTATCTCCCTGGATATCTAACCAAAATCGATAAATGAAGTAGGATTATGAGGAGTAATGTCTCAGCTTTGTGACATAATATTTTAAGACAGAATGTTTTTGGAATTCAACCTTTAAAGGGAAAAGTATACATTTTGCTATAATGCATTTTTGTGTCACGAGCCATTTATCTCCCTTGATATAAAACCGATATAGATGATTGAGGTATCATAGTAAAGATTAAGGTCTCCGCCATAGTAACATTATAGTTTAAGAAAGAATTTTTCGTTATTCAACACTTAAAGGGCATAAATATCAGTATTTCTAAACTGCGTTTTTTGTGTCTCAAGTCATTTACCTCCGTCGACAATTAAACAAAATTGATAAACGAGGTATCATTTAAAAGATTAATGTCTTCGGTTCCGTTTCCAGATTTTAATAAAGAAATTTTTAAAAATTCTAACCTTGGAGGGCAAAATTATTAATATTTTTGCAACGCATTTTTCTGTCATGATCTATTTATTTCCCTTGATACCTAATCGAAATCAATAAATGACGTATCGATTTAAATATTAAATTATCCACTATCGTCACATCATATTTTAAGAAAAAACTTTCTCCAAATTACACCCTTAAGGGGCAAAAATAACATCATTTCTAAAAACTTTTTTTTTTTACCTTGCTTGATAACTAACCGAAATGTATAAATGAGGTATCATTTTAAAGACCAAGGTGGCTGCTTTGGTCACACCATATTTTATAAAAGAATTTTTTTGTAATTCGACCCTTAAAGGGCAAAAGTATAAACATTAGTTATAGAAAGTGTTGATTTTTTAAATTTTTGTTTTTATTATATGCCATTTATCTTCTTCGATACCTAGCTGAAATCGATAAATGACATATCGGTTTAAAAATTAAGGTCTCCAGCTAGGTAAAATCATAAATTAAGAAAAAAATGTTCAGAATTTGGTGCTAAAAGTGGTAGCGCGTATGAGACTATTCAGAGCCAAGTCCCCAGATTTCAGCAGCGGATATCACAGAGAAGTCAATAAACTTTTTTTTTATTCAATAAGTAGTTTTTCGTATATATTTTTTCTTTTACGGAAACACTGTCGTTTTGCTATACAATTCCAATGTAATTCGCTCAGCAACAAATATCACAGAGATGTTGATATGTTGTGTGCAGTTTGTTAAGGTTGGTTTTATTCTACCAAGGTCAGTGACAGTTTATCATAAATAAAGTATGTTTTAAATTTTCCTAACTGTTTCATAATATGTTGTGAGTATTTTGCTGTGTACCTATTAGACTAAAATAAATATTTGCTACAAAACTACGGTTCTACTATTCATTATGTTACAAGCATTCAACCTCACTATTCGTTGTATTTTATTCGCGAAATTTTCGCACGGGTCGTCTAGTATACAATATTGAGGATTTGTCTCCTAGGTTTTGGCTAGTTTCATAGCCCTAGTTTCCTTACATTTCTTTGAAAGAGTTGAATTTCGTTTACCCAGCATCTCTTAAAATTACCAATTTCATCTCGCGAATAAAAATGAATATCGTTTTAATTAATGGAAGCTCAAAACGTCGAAATATTAGCAATTCATAGATGGAATCGACTAAATATCAACACTATACTAACATCCAAACAGCAAATAAATACTTAAGTGGCCCAAGGACGTTCATTGCGATACTAAACATGTAGGCTATTTTGATTTGCATTGAATATCTGAAAAAAATCTTTAAAAAAAAGAGAACTTAATTTGCTCTTTGAATATTGATATTTTTTTTTAGGATATATTGGTCCCATCATCAGAAATTTACATATTATAGCAGTAAGTATAATAGTAATTGATTCTTTTATCCATAATGATCAGTGGTATTGTGGTAATGGTTTCTCTATCTGTGGAAACAACTGAACTGCCTGTAGACCAGTTTACTATAGTTCATTCGTTTCGATCCATTAATTCTGCGCTAAAATATAAATTTCAATGTTAAAGTAGTAATTGTTTCTTCATAATTGGTTTCTCACTCTGCAAACAGAATTTAATGACTACCGGTGTATTACCACTCCGCTTGTCCCCCACTCCATTATCTGAATAAAACATTGATAAATTTCAAAAATTTACTTCGAGCAACGCCGCATGGTTCTGCTAAATCGTCCAAGCTTACTATAGATCTTTTGATACAATATCGGTACAAAGTGATACATGATGTCACTAAAATGGCGCTCATGAAAGAAGCTTAAATAACTAATAATGTTTCAGTTCTCATTCTGGCCCAGGCTGCGTTTTAAAATTACCGCTAGAAAATCAAAGCTTCTATCACTCGCACATTAATACATTCATTATATTGTATGTTAGTGACGTCATGAATAGCGAAATAAAATTGACTTATTATTAACACATTAAATTAAATACTGAATACATCTAAAACTACATTCAGCCGCATGAACTATGTCGTCAGCTACATGACAGTTATTGAGGTAACGTAATTAAAAAATTTATTCTAAAATGCTTTTAACTTACAGTGTACAACGGAAAGTCCACAATTCTCTACTGTCGTTAATATTGCTGGTCAAATTTACATCGTGATAAAGTAACTTTTATTGCTCGTGATTTAGTAAGGTGTATAATGAAAATAATTGTGATAGTAATTTATGATATACTAATTAGGAATTTTGATATAGAAAATTCTGTTACTACTCGAAATGTAGTTCCAGAGCATTTAATGTGTTGAGATGTGTTCATATCGTTTGATTTTGTAGTGGCAATATTAGCAGAAATAGTGGTTGGGTTAAAATGCTGCCTGGACCAGAATGTTTTTGTTACAGCAGAAGGAATTTAGTTATTATTAGTAATAAGTAAGCAGCTTTCATATGCTCTGTGCAAATGAGGTGTATTGTGTTGTAAACGACTTCCAGTGTTACTTCATGAAACAATAAGTTTATACATTAGCCCGTTGAATACATTCGTTTTAAGTGTAGCATTGGATAGATATTTGCAGAATATTGAACAGTAAGTAAAATGCAGTACAATTTGTACAAAAATTCTGAACGAAAAATAAAAATAGTTAAGTTTTAAATTTCGGCAAAAGTAATTTGTAATACATAGACTATATAGTTACAAAAAAGAAACACAACCTAAACAGTTTAGTTTTGTCATAGAAATCGTTCCCTACTTTTTTCCGAACTTTGATTTTTTATATTTATTATAACGCATATATTACGAACGAAATTATGGTGTAATATTTGATATGTCATACTATTTTATGTACGCAAATGAATACATCGTATTGCGAAGTTGACAACAGTACCTACCTTTCTTTTTTTTTTTTAATTTAACGTTAAATACAAGTATATATTTCCTGCTTCCAAACTATTATTTGTCAAGTGCGTCGGTTTTATGGCTTTTAAACTAAACACAAACTTGCATATGTAAGAAGGTTCTTGCTTTTATTTCTGAAAAGTAGTGTTTGCGATTTACGTAAAAAGCAAAGAGTAAACGTGGCACGGCTATCTACGAAACAGGAAACTCTTTGTTGCTTCCGAAATGATATTAATGGCAACTTCTAAAAGAACTATGCGTTTTTGCGGGATAAAATCTATCCTATAACACTTCGCTCGCAATTAACTGACTTCATGCCAAATTTCATTTAAATATGTTGAGTTATTAAGGCGTGATTGATTGCAGACGTACATCCAAACACACATCCGAACTTTCTTATTTTCTCATTTATAGATATATAGATAGATTATGTGAAAGTACACTTCAAACTTTCAACAAGCAGTTATGACCCCACACTATAATCATAATTAACCTTTATTTTTTATCTGTGTTTCTAATGCTGTGTAGTGGACTGACAAGGAATTTTGTGCGGGTGGGGTAGGATATTCTCCACCAGTGAAAAACTGTTGCTGACCTGTTGCAATTTGGATTAACTGCTTCCTTATAATGTCCTCTTCATGTTTTGCACTTGCTATTTGGAGCATGTTTGGAGACAGTATATCCCGAAAACTAAGCAATATACCGAAAACTTTTAGTGTTTATTTTCGATTTTTTTCGTCGTGTTACATAAGAATCCACCATCAAATTTGACTTTTTGCGAAAATTATCTTTTGCATCTCAACTCACTTTTGAGACAATAATATCTCGAGAACTAGACAAGATATCAAAAATTTTTATTCTTTATTTTTTATTTGTCTCGACTTTTTAAATAAGAATCCATGATCAAATTTGACTTTGACCAATTTTTTCTTCCGAATTTCAACCAAAAACATCTCTCATTTGAGACACAATATCTCGAAAACTAAGCAGGATATAAAAATTTTTTTATTCTTCATATTTTATTTTTCTCATAGAGTTACATAAAAATCCATCATCAGATTGCGGTATCACGTTTATCCCCTTTAGGTTTTGTTCATATTCCCGGCGTCTGTATGGATAGGTAAAGCCTCGTATCCACTTGAGAACGCTCAGGCGAATGAGCCACTCATTCATTTGAGCGCGCTTGTTTGAGCGTGCTCAAGGAAAAGGAAATTTTGGTCGAACGAGCCTGGTGTCAGTGCTCAGGAAACGCTCGGCTATTGACGTGTCGTCACGTGTTCGTGCTGCCTTTGTACTATCCATACGATGTAAAAGAAAAAAAGAATTACCCGGTTGGTGGATTAGAGAAAGTCATCGTCGGCGAAGAAATTATCTTAATAATTTAATTAGCGAATTGACTTTAGAAGGAGACAATGAGCTATTTCAAATCTTTACGAGAACATTTGCTGTTATTTGTTAGACCTCATATTAAAATGCACGATACGCCTATGCGTGAGGCGATCCCACCAGAAGATAAAATTAATAATAACTTTAAGATTCCTAGCATCAGCAAGTCCCTACACAAGCCTGCAGTATATGTTCAAAGTATCTAAACAAAGCGTCAGCCGTTTAGAATGGGTAGTCTGTGATGGCACTGTTCAGTCACTCCAAAATTATATGACGGCTGGTACCTATTTTTTTATTTGTGTTTACAAATATATATTTAAAGCTTATTTTTATGGTTTTTTATTATGGCATTGATTTCAAGTTTTTAATAGAAAATAGGTAAACCAATTATATTGTCGTAGATGAATTCGCCTGACATGAAATCAATTTGTTTTTAGGCATTTAGGATCTGAAGTACATACACACCAAATTCCATCACAATCCGTTCAGCTGTGAGAAACACTATTAATTTTAGATTTTCTCTTCTGTTTTGATCGTTCTCGCCCGAACGACCCTAGCTGGCTTGTTATTATTTTTTTTCTTTACATCATCAATACTAAAGTTTAATACCTTGCAGATATCGCGCCATGCAACTTTTTTTAGTTCGATTATAATACTGTTCATATGAGCTATCCCATAATACCTTCTTTGATTCATACGCATCAATTAGAGTCAAGTAAGTTTTATTGTTCCACATGCTTGCGCTCATTGTAGAAACGGCCAAACACCGTCCACACTGAGCGCCGAACAAACACTGGCTCGTATTTGAGCATTCTAAAATACCGACACCCGATCGGCTCTCACTATCGTTCGTTGCGAACGTGATAAGGCTACCACACTTGATCCGCTCGCTTACTGAGCGGCTCATTCACCTGAGCGTGCTCAAGTGGATACGAGGTCTAAAGTGGCGACCACGCCTCCCCACTCCTCTGCGCCCGGCATCATTTCAATACGTGGTGAAGGTCTCTTGTGTCGTCTCCATGGTTTCACCATGGAGGAAAGAAATATATGGAGACGATGCAAGAGACCTTCACCACGCATTGAAGTGACACCGGGTGGAGGAGGAGTGATGGGGGTTATGTACAAAAACCTCAAAGGGACTCTAGGATAAATGTAACGCCGCAATTTGGTGATGGGTTATTAAATAATTCGATGAGACAAATTAAAAATAAATAATAAATTTTTTGATATCCTGCCTAGTTTCCGAGATATTCTGTCTCAAATGTGAGATGTTTTTGGTTGAAATTCAGAAGAAAAAATTAGTCAAATTTGATGATGGATTCTTATTTAAAAAGACGAGACAAATAAAAAATAAAGAATAAAAATTTTCGATAACTCGCCTAGTTCTCGAGATATACTGTATCAAAAGTGAGGTGTCTTAAGTTGAAATGCAGAAGAAAAATTTCGCAAAAGTCAAACGCGACGAGACAAATCGAAAATAAAGAATAAAAATTTTCGAGATCTTGCTTAGTTTTCGGGACTGTCTCCAAATTGAGGGGATTGGGTTGATATGTGGCCTGGACCAACAATTAATTCTGCCAAAGCCACAATGAATTACATGATGGAAATGCAGAATGGATATGTCAGTTTTATTACTACCACTCGTAGTTAGGTTGACATTCGGCCTAGACCAGAATAAAAATAGTTATCTTGTTACCATACATCGTAAGATTAATTGGGAATAGCTGGAAATAGTTTACATCGCGATACACGTTTTGACACTAAAATGGTTCTCATGAAATTACTACTAATAATAGATAAATTCATTATCCCTTATATATGCAACAACAAAACCATTCTGGTACAGACTACATTTAGACCTAACCACAGGAGGGTACAGGGCATATACTGGCGATGAGGCATGGAAAGATATTGCAACAGGTATGAAAAGTAGTGCATGGAAGGGAAAAGATGACCATGACCACAAGCTGGCACTCGATTTCAGGCACAAGGGTGTGGAAGATTACACTATGTAACAAAATTTTGTTTAAGTTAATTTTTTTGTTGTTTCTGATGCAGTGTGTTTCAAAACACTGTGAAAACACAATTTTTCATGTGGGAAATTGTTTTTTACGGAAATGCCATCGATTTTTCTTAATTTTAGGAAAATGCATTTATTTAGAACAATGATACTCGTTTACATATGCCCATGAAACAAAACAAAAGAAATTCTTAAATACAACTTTTGAAAAAAATTTAAATGCAGTAAATATAAATTACAAAAGTTGTAAAGTACATGAAAATTTTTTCATGTCATGTACAATGTGCTTAAAAATGTGTTGTCTTCCTACATTTCCTGTTATACGTTACATCACTCTCTCTGATCAGTCCCCAGATATAGTCACCAACCATTCGCTCATTATACTGTCCCTAGTACCTTCTTTCAAACAATTGTAAGTCCTGATGGAACCTTTCGCCCTGTTACTCCGAATATGCACCCATATGAGACTTGAAAACATCTAGATGCGAGTGGAGTACATGCAGCTTCAGAGACATTCTGCACCCCATTGCTTTGTAGTTCTTCAAAAGACCCTCTACCACATCCCTGTAATTTTCCATTCTGTGATTACCTAGGAAACCATTCACAACTTCCCCGAAGCTCTTCCAGGCCTTTCTTTGAACTGGTAGAAGCTTGCTGATGAATGTGTCATCACAAAGTAATTTCTTCACTTGGGGGCCCTCGAAAAATCCACCCTTTATCTTACCTTCTGAGAGTTTGTGGAACACATTCTGGAGGTACTTCATTGCATCTGATGTTGTATCTATGGCCTTTACAGATTGCTTGATGTGTCCAAGCTTAATATGGAAGGGAGGCATTAGCATCTTTTTCTCTTCGACAAGGGGTATCTTGCAACTCTTACTCAATAGATTCCACTGCTTTAGTCTAGGTGTTACAATTTCTGCTTTGGATTTTGTAAGTCCTAAATCCCTGATCTAGTCATTTAACTAATATTATGTGGGGTAGTGAGGTGTAGCATCTTCATCCTCTGAGAAGTCTTCTTCGTGGTCGATGTCGGTATTTGGTTCACTACTGTCTTCACACTCATTCAGTAGTGGAGGAGGAGGAGGAGGAGGAGGAGGAATGGGAAGCTCCTCACCATGTGGAATGGGCCTAAGAGATGATGGCAAGTCTGGATATGCAAAAACATTGTTTTTTACACCTCTTATGATGAGACAAGTCAGTAACACAGAAATAGCAGTTGGAGAGGTGATCTGTTGGTTCTCGCCAAATTCTAGGTACACCAAATTTCATTTTTCTGTTTTCTCCTCTATACCAGGCCTCGAGAGTGGATCTGCAACACCCACACACAACATGTAGTGCCCAGTTCAAGTCTTGGTCTCGCACAGCAAAATGAGACCTGTATGCTAAGCAGAAGTTGTTAGTATCCTTTATTCTATGCTTTACTGCTTTCGAGCCCAGGCAGACGCCGCACACAAACAAAAACAGTCTGGATTATGCTTACAGCAACGGGAAGATGCAATTATTAATCAATAACGTTAATCTGAAACAGATTACATACAGCTGAATCGTTCAATCATCTCATATATAAAGTGTTCATAGCTAATATAATTTTAACCAATTAATTTCATATTATTGGGCATAAAAAGCAAATAAATGATTATATAAAAGTATGAATGTTCAGTGTAGTTTATTTGTGACCCAATTCATCCGAAACAAGCATAAAATTTACTTAAACAAACAAAAAGTTTTTTTTTGTTACATAGTGTTATCTTTTTTAGGTAAGGGTGTCAGGGATTGGAATGAGTTACAAAGAGAAATGATGAATAATTTACCGAAAACTTTAAGATAAAATTTGTAGAGGGCAAATGTAGGTGGGTGCAGAATAGGGGGAAGATGGGTGTGTAGGGAAATTGCCACCGGAGCCTGTGCTCCTTTGCAATTAAATAATAATAATAATCTCCAGAAGAAATAAGAAAAATTATCAAATCCCTTAACAGCAAATACTCAAGTGGTTATGATGGGATTTCCAGCAGATTAATTAAATTGTGCTCCACAGAATTAAGTAATATACTAAGTTATCTATTCAATATATCTTTACTTGAGGGTACTTTTCCAGAAAGGCTTAAGTATGCTGTAATTAAACCACTCTATAAAAAGGGAGATAAGGCAGCCGTATCGAAGTACCGACCAATTTCATTACTAACAGCCTTCTCCAAAGTTTTTGAGAAAGCAATGTACAATAGAGTTTATGAACATCTAAAAAATAATAATATTCTAACTAAATCACAATTTGGTTTTCAAAAGGGTCATTCAACAGAACAAGCTATATTTGCATTCACTGACAATATTTTAGAAGGAATAAATGATAAATTAATTCCTGTGGGAATTTTTTGTGACTTATCTAAAGCATTTGACTGTGTAGATCATAAAATTCTGATACAGAAACTTAAGTATTATGGTATAGATGGCATTGTTAATAAATGGCTTAGTTCTTACCTTCTAAATAGAAAACAGAAAGTGTCAATGGAGAATTTCAAGGCTGCCTTAAGAGGTCCACTGTTTTCTGAGTGGAAATTAATCAGATGTGGAGTACCTTAGGGTTCTATATTGGGGCCATTATTGTTTTTAATATATATAAATGATCTACCCTGTGTTTCATCTAAAAATTCAAAATTTGTCCAATTTGCAGATGACACAAACATAGGAATTAAAAACACTCCAGATTTGTCTACAGAATATATTTCAAATTATGTCTTTGAACTGATTAATAAATGGTTTACAGCTAATGGCTTGTCTTTAAACTTTGATAAAACTCAGTATATGCAATTCAGTACATCACACAGATTAACACCTGACATAGACATAAAATTTGCAGGCCAGTCCATTCAAGAGGTAGAGAGTGTGAAATTTCTAGGTTTGTATGTTGATCATAATTTAAATTGGAAAGTACATGTTTCTGACTTACTAAAGCGATTGGGAGCAGCCACGTTTGCAATTCGTACAATTTCAGCTTTAGGGGATCTCTGTATGAGGCAGCTAGTTTATTACTCCTTATTGTCATATGGAATAATATTCTGGGGCAATTCTACCCATAGAGACAAAGTGTTCAGAGCCCAAAAGCTTGTAATAAGAATTATGTGTGGAGTTAGCAATAGAACTTCATGTAGAGAGCTGTTCAAGAAGTTAGGGATTTTAACATTAGCATCTGAATATATATACACATTAATGTCCTTTTTAGTCACAAATTATACTTTGTTTGAAACAAATAGTAAAATACACAATTATGGCACTAGAAGTAAAAATGATCTTCACAAGACTTACAAGTCATTGGTTCAAAAAGGGGTCCGATATTCAGGGATACATATCTTCAATATGCTCCCAACACATATTAAATGTCTAGTAGATGATAAGAATAAATTCAGGAAAAAATTGAAAGAATATTTAATTGACAACTCCTTCTACTCTGTCGAAGAATTTATTTCTAAGGTATCTAAAAAATAACTGCCAGTATCTTGTGTAAATATAGTTCAAATAATTAATTTACCATGTATGCTATGACTGTACATCTCCTGGTGTATGTATTTAGTTTGTTACGTAATTGTTTACAGTACAATATATGTTAAGACTGTACATCTTGTGGTGTATGTATTATTTTGTTATTTTTTTTTTTTTAATGTACCATATATCCTATGACTGTACATCTTCTGGTGTATGTATTATTTTGTAATGGAAGTGTTTAATGTACCATGAATACTATGACTGTACATCTAGTGGTGTACATATTATTTTGTTATGCAACTGTTTATCTGTAAATTGACAACTTTCCACATCCCACAGAGCCAGTCTCTTATATTGGGATCAATGGAAAATGAATGTATTGTATTGTATTGTATCCACTAAATTGCCGCTACAGAATCAAACTATGTAGACACATCCATACACGCGTATTTGAATCGCAAACTGCATTTGGGGTAACAACATCGTTTGGTTCATCAAGATTCCTAGATGTCACAAGATGGCATTATAAAATACTTAGACACATTAGAAAAATGAAATAATCACAGCATCAAACACAATGTGAACTTTGCATTTAATGGTTTCGCAATATGGCCGCTTCCGCCATCGCCCATGCGCAATATCAGCCGAGTCACAGATTTAACGTAATTTCTCCTCCATATATTTCCTTCCTCTTTGGGTTTCAATTGCATCAAAACGTATCTTTGTATGTATTGTTTTATCTTTGACCCGGCTATATTTTGTTTGAAGTTTTGAACGAATTTCATTTGAAATAATAACAACCACTGAAATTATCAATTAGTAAACAACCCCTTTTTTTGTACTGATAAGAATGACGAAGGATTCTGTGAATGAAAAAGATATTCCAGCTAAAAAACGGAGAAAGGGAGGATCAGCTGCTACAGCTTCATCCGTGAAAGTTTCAGAAGGCGATGTTTACAAGGTAACCAGTTTATTCGGAATTTTGTTTTCATTTGTAGTTACGGATCTGAGATACCATGTATTTTTTTGTGGGATTAGTGGAGATCGCGATTCCGCCTGCTGTTGTCATCATAATACTGTAGTGGTCAAGCGCAAAACTCCGCTAGAAATTCTTTCCGAAGTACATTTAACTGTTTCATGCTGGTCCAGGCTGCATTACAGGGTCTACTGGAGATCGCGATTCCGCTACAACAACATTCAGTAATATCGTTGGAAAACTGCTGTAGTAAATCGCAAGATGTATTGTTTTCAAGCACTAATTACGATATAATACAGCCTGGACCATTAGTTTGAAGCAGAAATTAGGTTGTAATACAGCCTGGACCAGCATGAAACCGTTAAATGTATTTGGGAAAGAATTTCTAGTGGAGTCTTGCGTTTGACCACTGCAGTATTTTGATGTAAACTTCTGGCGGAATCGCGATCTCCAGTAATCCCCGTTTTGCTACTGACTGCAGCAATATTACAACGATATTATTTAATGTTGTTGTTACGGAATCGCGATCTCCAATAGACCCTATTTTGTTTAGTTAAATAATCAGGTCACACCATACAACTAGTGCATACTGTTCTTAATATACTACTTCCATGGAAAGTGGAAGTTTTGTGTCATTCTTTATTATGTACTGTTGTAGGATGGAATTATTCCTTTGAACAGGATCAGTATTACTGCTTTAAAGTACATCCTAATTCTCATGATCCAGAATTTCAAAATGTGATTGTTTTTATGCATTTTCTTGGCGTGCATCACAAAAGAATTTGTGCCATACCTGGAAATATTATTTAGTGTAATTCCCTAAAATTTCTGTATTACACAGGATGGAAAGTGTGGTGTAGGTTAGTTATAGCACATAAGAAGTGAGGGGAGAAAACTGAGGTTGAGAACCATAGCCCTCTAAGTCTGACTTATGGTGGCTGGTGGTTGAGTTGATTGAGCCTTGTATAGCTAGTTACATTAGGAAAATCTGTGAAGGAAAGGAAAGATATGATTTTTAAGTCAGCAGCATGGGTCTAGAAGATGTTATTCACGTGAATCTCATTTAGTAGGTTAGGTATAAGATATTTCAGATAAAATGGTTAAGAGAGGTGAAATAGATGGCATTGGTAGTTAGTAGTAACAGTAATAATTCTGAATATCTATGGAAGGGTCAATGAAATAGAAATAATTACATCAAAACTTAATAGAGTTACTTGCTGGTTATAGGATTTCTTAAAAGCAAGGAAGCAAAGTGTTAGAGTAGGAAATACATTATCAAAAGAGGTGAAAGTAAATATGGGAGTTCCATAGAGTAGTGCATTGGAACAATTGTTGTTCATTAGAATAGCTAAATGGGTAGGTCAGCATGGATTGCAGATAAATGCCAAGAAGTATCAGCTTGTTAGGTGAACAGATAAAAAACTAAAGGTTAATTATGATTATAGGGTGGGGTCAGAATTGCTTGTTGATCAGATACAGCTGTTGGAGGGTGTGCAGAGAAAAGCATCTAGATTTGTTCATGCAAATTATCACAGTACCCATTCAGTAACTAATATGATAAAGGAGCTAGATTGGAAATCATTGAAAGGCAGGAGGAGGGTGCAGAGAGTGCTGGGAATGTACAGAGCACATGTTGGTGATGGGGCTTGGAGGGATATTGGCCAAAGAATTAGAAATAGTGCAGGAAGGGGAACGATCACCACAAGCTGCCTCTCGATATGCACAAGGGATTTGGAAAATTTTCTTTTGTTGGTAAGGCTGTCAGGGATTGGAACAAATTACCAAGGAAAATGATAAATAATTTACCAAAAAAACTTAAGGAACTTAAAATTAAAATTTCCAAATGGGAAAAGATAATTTGGGTAATATCTAGATCGCGATACCGCTGCAACCACTTACCGCCTCGTGATGTAAACACTTCCGGATGGAGAGAGTATGACGTAATCTATCACTGTTTACATCTTAATGCAGCCTGGACCATAGTGAAACGTAACCGTCACTCACGATATTGCTGAAACCCAATTTCCAAATCGTATCTATCAATGTTAGTATGGTCCAGGTTGCGTTTCAACCTAAACGCAAACGGTTATTGACGAAATCTTGTTTTTATAAATATTTTATTTGGTATGAATGATTTTAATAGCAATTTCAGCCACGCGAGGAAATATAGAAAAACGGAATCAAGTACAAATCAATGAAATTGTGACTAATAATGTTAACGCTAATGAACGATATCAATTATCAGTTTGGAATGTTGTACATATTTTAAATATATTATTAATTGTGCAAGAAATTTTCTTTAACTTTTTCAATCCATAATTTTTTTATTATTACTATTGGTTACGTTATACGGCCTAACGTGTATTCACAAATCGATGGAAGGCTGAACACGTCACACACGGAAACACAGTGACGTCATACTCTCTCCATCAGGAAGTGTTTACATCGCGAGGCGGTAAGTGGTTGCAGCAGTATCGCGATCTAGATATTCCCCGATAATTTTAAAAAGGGGAAATTAGGCCTAGATGACTAGGGGAATTCTACCAGATCGTTAGCTCCATCACAATTAAATTAACAATAATAATCAAATTATTGCATCTGCAACTGGCAAATTCCATCACAGTCCTTACTATCCAAACTTTGTATATATGTGGGAGACTAACATCTGGCGTACATCCTTCGGGTGCCCAAACAGTGGTGAAAATGGAAAGGAACTTACTATGTGGTGTGGAAGTCAAGACCTGTATCTCAGCTTTGATGCTGAAGAACACAAAAGATTCCGTTACGCTAGATGGCAGTCTGACACCAATCCCAACCTGGTTTTAGTTTCCACAGATGAAAGAAAACTGGAATAATTGGAGATCATGATTCCGCGAGGAGTTGTCATAAAAATCTTGCAGTGGTCAAACGTAAGACTCCACTAGAAATTCTTTCTGAAGTAAATTTAACGGTTTCATGCTGGTCCAGGCTGTATTACAACATGATTTCTGCTTGAAAATAATGATCCAGTCTGTATTACAACGGAGTTACTGCTTGAAAATAATACATCTTGCGACTGACTACAGCAGTATTCCAACGATATTACTCAATGTTGTTTTAGCGGAATCGCGATCTCCAGTACACCCAGAAAACCGTTAGACCACACAAGGAAAGTCCTTCAGCATTTTCCAAGAACTCTGCACAGACCCGCACAAATCATTATTGGTTTTGAAATACCAGTTATCAGATCCTTTCAGAAACCAAGGTGGAACTGGAAGAAGGAAAACTGGGATCAATACAGCTCTAAGGTAGATAGTAACCTGAATGGATAGTCCCAAAGTAAGAAAACCACAAGAGATTTGTAGGATGTGCTGTCACTGTTGCTAGATGAAACATTCTCTGAGGATACATGCTGGGATGCACCTAACCAAACTATGTTTGAAAATTATCAAAAAATCCCTGAATCAGGAAAAAGAATATTAGAAAAACTGTTTCTAGGGAGAAAAAAGAGATTCTCAATTGAGCTTTTTTCACCCCAGTTGGACAGTTCTTAGAAATCTCAGAGCTGGCTCAAACACATGTGCCAGATATAAAATCAACTGAAATGGCATTACATGTCAAAACAATAGCTAGTAAAATGCGAAAAGATCCTGCCACAAAGAAACTCATAGGAAGAGAGATGATTGATCTAGATAACAACCTCTGAAATAATCCTACTCTTTCTTGGTCATACAGTAATAAAAAGTTGAGTAAGCTACTAAATGGTGAGGAAGGCTCCAAGTTTAGATAGAGTTCCCAGAGTTCATAAGATATCTTGGGAAACAGGGAAGAACATGGTTCAAGAACTTTATTGGTTCACTGGGAATTCAAGATGGCTCTTGCGTAGGAAATTCTCAAACAAGGGAAACCTGCAGATGACCCCTCAAGCTATTGACCCATTGCGCTACTCAGTGTTTGCTATAAACTTCTAAAATGCCCTATCCTCAAACCAAGTTCAGGGAATAATAAATAACGTAGCACCAGCATATCAGGAAGGTTTCTTAAATGAAGCTGTTGTGAACAAGTTAATCATACACTGAGGCAGTTTGGCTGTAACCAAAACTGCGTAAACTCAAAAAAAGCTATTTAACATGCTGAAAACTTGCATCACTCCCAAAAAAACATGCAGACAAACCTATATTTCAAGGCCACCTTAGGGTAAAAAAACATTTCCTTTATAGTAAAAAATGACCTACTTCAAAGGGTCAATATTAGCACCATTGCTCCTTAAATTGTTTACAAGTGACATGATTGACACTGTTGGAAATAAATTCTGCTCTGCTGATGACATAGCTGTTGCTGTTCCAACTGCCACACTAGAGGGAGGCAGAAAACATTCTCTCAAATGATTTAGAAACCTTGAATGCATATTATGTGAAGACAGAAGTATGCACATTCATTTGAGTAATCAGGTAGCACATAAGCAGCTTGGAATGATCTGCCGCCTAAGATTTAAATACAATTTTTACCTTAAATGTCTTGCAATCATATTAGGTTGCTCCTTAATGTTCAAATACACCTCGAAAACTTAAGACGTGGATCAATATGAAGAACCTAGTCGGTGCTTCATGATGAGCTGCTGATGTATGAATGACCACCCCACCAAGGTTTACCCTTTAGCTGAGTACTGGGCTCCAGTGTAGCAACATGGCACTCATACTAGAAAATTTATATTAATCTGAATGTATGTGAGAGTCATAACTGGCACACTAATATTCATCCGCTCTCTGGTTACATGTTACCACTAGCATACCACATCCAGAGGTAAGATGTTACGAAACCGTGGCACGTGATTGGAGAAATTTACATCCTGACTGTCCACAAGATTTTCCAGTTCAAGATATTCTTCATGACCTACCCCACACTTATCTTAAATCCATAAATCAATTTTGCCATGATTTTCTGACTTCAGTTTCAAGGGAAAATGGTAACAAAGCTGAAATTCTGCGCCTGTGAAACACTAAGATTTCCAAGATCTTGTAACTGGATTTCTGAGAGTCCATCTGAAGAGAGACCAGTGGGTTACACTGAGCTGCCTAATAACAGGCCACACCAAATACAACACCATGCTCTATGGGTGGGAACTTCAGAATTTTTCTGAAAGTGGAGCACATCATTAAGGAACGTGCTCTAAGAAATTATTATTGACTATTGTAAGCTTTTATCAGTGCTACACCTTCCTTTGTAGACTGGCTGCAACAACTGGGAATCACTTTTTAAATGCTGCTAACGTTCTTGTCTTTAAAAGCCTGTAAAAAATGACTGGTTTAACGGAGTGTTATGGTAATTTATTTCTCTGCAGTTGCTTAACTAAATAGAATTGTTATAAAATAAAGCTCATTGTCATTTATCATCCCTTTTGCTGTGGCAAAAAGCTTCAGTTGTCAACTTGATCCAGGTTGCATTTCAGCCTAACCACAATCTCCACTAGTATTATTGCTGCTAGAAAAGCAAAGCTTCAATCATGCGTGAATTAATACATTTCCTTTATCACAATATAAACTTGACCCCAAATCTTCACAGATTCTTACATCTTTCTTTCTTAATACCTGTGGTGAAGATCGATATTTTAATGGCTGAGACAGCTTACGTCGACTGAAATAATGACATCAGTGAGAACGAAGGATGCTAAAAATAAATCTTAACAATTTACTCTAAGCCACGTAATATTTAATTGTGGTTTAGGCTACATATATCGCGATAAGTTTGGAACTTCTTTCATTCAAACCATCTAATGATTTCAGTTAAAAAAACTGATAATTAGTATGCCAATTTAAACAAAATACATGCCTTTCTTTCAGTGTTCTGACAATTCATGTCTTAGCAATTGCTTAACTAAATAGAATTGTTATAGAATAAAATTCAATGTAATCCTCGTGCCTTGCGCTGTAGCAAAAGGTTTCCGTTTCCATCCGGGTCCAGGTTGTATTTCAACGTAATCACATACCATGGTAAACTTGCCGCCAGGAGAACAATACTTCAATCTCATGCATATAATACATGAACTGTATCGCATTTTAGTGGCAATAATGCATCGCATTATAAATTTGATCAAAAATCTTCATGAGTTTTTACATATATCTTTTTTGGTATCCGTGATTCAGACTGATTTTAAAATATTTGAATGGCTGACAGAGTTACATGTTGCTGAAATAATAGGCTCATTAATATTGCACAGTGAAAGCAAAGGAAATTAAAATAAATTTTATAAATTTAGATTATGCCATGTACTATTTGATTTAAGTGTAGTGTAGAATGCACAGATCACGATCAGTGTGCAACTATTTCCATCAAACGAATTAATAATTTCAATAATAGGACACAGTTTAAATTATTAAAAAAAATATTCATGCCTTCTGTTGTGGCGTCAAATGGCAGTTGTAATTCTGGCCCATGCTAAGTAATAATCTAATCAAAACTTGTGCTACATTGAGGTTCGAAACACAAAGCTTTTGTCTTACATATCTATGGGCAAAGAATTTAAGGAATACTTCTATATATAAAAAGAATATTACCTAAATATAAGCATCTAATGATTGATATGTCGATTTAAGCGCAATACATACTTTTATTTTAGTGTTCTGTCGGTTAATTTATTCGTGGATGCTTGGAAATGTTATTAAACAACGTGCATTTCCAAGAATAATGGCATAAAGCATGATGTCATGGCGTGACAGACGAGGTCATAGCTGACACAGAGTTGCTTATTATAATATTAGATATTTCACATTTCTTGGTCAACCATTCGATAAATAACTAAAATGTTTCCTTTCTAACAATTGAGAACAGTTGTATTTCTGTGATTTGTAAATGTGCAGTCATAAGAGTTTTTTTTTTATGTATTAAAATAAGTTTTCTGATATATACTGTGTTTCTTTGATAAGTTACATCTGGTTATGTCACAAAGATTTAGTAATATCATAGGATCTATCGCACTCCTGACAGACAAAAGTTCTTCCCCCACTTCCCCATGGAAAGCTTTAAAGTCTGTTCGGCTAGTGTAAAGAGTTTGGGCTGAAAATTTGGATAACCCGTTCCTTACCATTATTACTCTTTAAGAAAAAGTGCAAAAGATAAAAAAATTAGGTAGGAATCAAAGAATGTGTTAACAGACTGTATTAAGCAGTCCATAGCAGACATTGTGACATTTATCTGATGTCATCATTATAGTACATTTCTGTTTGGCAGCCACCTTCTTTACCAAAAATGAACCTTACAACTGAAGTTACTGTTACAATTAAGTAATCAGTATACACATGCCATAGGTACAGGGATCATACCAGCATGTCAAACATAGCGTAAGGTGATATTATCTCTGGACAAATAATGTTTGTACAGTTGTAATGTAATATGATGAACATGTTGGATACATGTCACTTTTTTCATAAGTGCAAAAGTGATAGACTGTTGTTACGCTAGAATCAAATTTCAAATACTTCAATTTTCCTTCTTTCTGGTATTCCTGAAGCATATGCTTCACATTTCGATCAAACTTTCTGTTACAGACACATCTAGCACCTGATAATACATATATCCTAATCACGATATGGCATCATGACTGTAGGATTGTCTCACCAATCTGAAAATATGTGTAAGCATAGCTCATAGATATGGACTAATACATAAAAAAATCACATGATATTCATAACAAAGATTAACCTGTTTGCACTTGGTTGAGGTTATGTTTTCTATTATTTTAAAATTCAATTTATTAGGCAAATAGTTAAAATACCAAGATGTTTTCACATTTCGAAACTTGGCAGCACAAAAATCTGAAATAGTGGCAAAGAATTTTCTAACCATTATTGTATCCACTCTCGGGAGATTTTGACAGTGAACATTAGTAAATCCTGGATTCATGATAACAATGGTTTATACAATCTGCAAACAATGTTGATTTGGAAGATTGTTACCATGTCCCTTATAACTCAGTATTATAACAGTTCGGTGAAAAAAAACTCAAATAAACATGGAAAAGGTTAAAAAATACAAGTTAACGCAGTGAACTATTGCATATGTTTCCTAATGTGTGACATCAGGCACTGTGATTGGTATTTTATTTGAAGTGAAGAATTGAATAAAAATCCAATTTTATTTATTGATTTAAAAATAAAAATCATTATTATTTCACAAAAAATATTGGTTGATGTTTCTGAATTTATAAATATCATTTCTATATAATTTATTCGTTGAAGCCAACTAGGACCACTTTAAGCCTTTGTGCATTTGGCAGTGAGTTTCATCTTCTTTTGACCCAGAACTCCTTCATTCTTTTTGAATGTGTCTGTTTGCGCTCTTCTGTCCCGAGTGTACCGTGTCTTCTGTTTTAGTGTTTGTCTCGGCTTGTCCCACTTGTCATTAACTTCTTCCGAAATATATCTCTGTTGAAAGCATCTTCTGGTTCTAGTCCCATCAAATGAAGTTCTTCTTTAATATTTATGAACCAGGGAATTACAGTTTTGGGTCTGGAATCACATAAATTAAAGATTATTTTTGTTAGTCTGTTCTCCTCCATCCGTTTGATGTGGCCATAAATCGGGCCCGTCTTTTGTGGATTGTTTCAGTGATTTTCTCTATTTTTCTGTAGACTTCTTTGTTGGATCTCTTTTAATGGACGCCATTCTTAAAGTTGGAACCCGTTTCTAACTAAATTCAAGATTTTTTTTTGTGATACCTTCTGGTCCCCTGTTGCAGGCCCCAATTAAACATCCTGCTATCAGATCCCTCTACTATTTAGATGTAGGCCATGCTTAGTATAACCTCACCTATCAATACCGTCTACAGGTACCAAGTCCATGCCAGAGTCGGTGTCAGATGTGAGAAGCTGTTCCAGATTCACTTGCCTCACAGTAGAGTTCATATGTGGCCAATCATGGCGTCTCAGGACTGACACATACTGACCAGTGTGTGGCACGTTGCTTTTGCTATTTTCTCCACGTCATCTCCGATTCTATAACTATCATCTTTGCCTAGACCATTTCCTGTTCCTCCCACTATCACTACATAATCCTGATCTGTCAAATCCTTACATAAAGAACCTATCAATACCTTCTACCGACTGAGCAAGACTAGCACTAGGTTTGAAGAAACTCTTGACCGGGAACTCTGATCCTTAATCTTGCACCAGTGGGAAACTTTGTATTCTTTGTCCATTTCATTATTTCTGTCCTATTTCATAGATCTTGTTAACACTATTTCTCAAAGAGCATAGTGGTGTATAGTGACTAAGCTTTTTATACTAACCAACAATTTAACCTTATCTGTGAAGCTGACTTTAGGACACTCAGTAGTCCTAATTATGTTCTGCAAACTACACTTTTCAGCTGGCTGTTTTGTTTCATAGATTTCTGGAAAATGCGGGTGTTTATTTCAAACAAAAGAAGTGCTATTGAAAAATTATAATTTTATAGAAAAGAACCTTGATAACAAACTGCAAAACTTAAAGATGATAACTTCTGGTACAATGACGAAAAATTCATTCTGAAGAAGATAACGAAGGAACTGATGGTCTACAGAAAGAATAACCCTGTTAGTACAAGTTTATATTTGGCCTGAACCTGCCTTTTGAGAATGCTTTTATGTAATGTTGTTTCAGAATTTGCAAATTAGCAATCTAGAGACAGTCAAGGGGGGCCGACAGAGTAATTTATGTATATACCACTCCCTGGTAATTGTGTTGATAATATATTCACTGACATAAATAAAACAAAGTGGCATTCAAACATAATTCATACCATAGTGTCTGATCATAATGTCATACTTTTGAGATGTAATGTTAGATTTGGAACGAAACAACATAGTGTAAGCACCTTACTATCGAAGAGGTTAGGAAAAGGGAAGCTTAGTTCACCATACAGATACCGATGCTAAAAAAAATAACTAAACAAACCATTTTAAAGCAACAAGAGTAAATAACAGATAGCAAAGCACATAAATAAACCTTACATTGCAAATAAATCAATGATATTCCAGCAAAAAATAGGTTATTCCAAACAAAAGTAAACTTTCACTATCAGATCCTAATATTGGTCAGGGAGATATTCTGAACAGATTTCAAGGAAGTAAATGCTAAATAACAGTAAATATAGTACCTAAGCAAACTTTTTGTCATAACTACTAAACATTATTCCAGAGGGAAATAAGTAATTTCACTACAAAGCAAATCTAACCCTTAAATTTTACCATATACCAGATTTAGGTATTTCTGAATAGATTTTAATACAGTAAAGACTGTGAGAAGCTAATAAAAGCCAGGCCTAAACCTACAATAACAGTAACTTCACAATAAAACATAGTTCCGAAGAGATTTTAAAGATATAAATACGATTGCTGGATAGCAGACTGAAGCAGGAGGACAATAACAGGTTGTGATCTAATTCGACCATTTAAAAGCTCCAAAAGTAAATGTAATAATGCCTGAGACAGTTTAGAAGAATAGCTGATAAGTTTCTGATAGTTTCTAACCACTTAATAATAACATGAAGTAGTTTTGGGGGAAATTGATAACTCATTTGCATAAGCAGTTTCCATAAACGATTTTAGGCCTTTTAAGTAATTTCAGGAGTTAAAAAGTAGACGAAAATGCATTAAATAATCGTCCCTTTCAGTTTTAATAGGTTCCAAGTAGTTTAAACCCGGAGAAATATTAAAAATCAGTAAAACTAGGAAGCCGGTATACAGACGTAAATAATCAAACCTTTCAGCATTAATTCCAACACTTTTAAACCATTTTGATAGCGATAAGAACAGGTAAAAGCTAGTAGATACACGTAATTAATTTTCTATAACAATTAAAAGACATTTTACTAACCTGCTGTTTGTTAATCTTATTTCGAAATAACTCGCCAGAGGCACCATAGCCAAAATATGCTTTTACACTAATTTTAAACACTTTCACACGAATTAAAGTAAATAATAAATTAAAACAGTCCGAAAGAGAATTAAATTCATCTAAATCTCGTAGTTTCCAACCGTTTTAAGAGCTTAAATGGTTATTCAAACACACAAAATAGGTCATTCAAATTTACCATTTTCTTATTCAAAAGCCTACCAAGATTTCGAGATAAAAAGTAGTTTTCCTTAAAGACCAACTCTTTTAGTTTCACATACTTTAATTTCACGTCATTTAACGCAATAGAACAGATGTTAGAGAATTTTCAAAAACCACACAACAGACCACATGGTCTAAATAGAATATTTTATTGTGCCCAAGATATCACACCCACGAAGATGGGACAGCTTTCAAAACACGTAATTTGATACAGGCTACATTTTAGTAATTTTTCCGGTTTGATAAATCACGTAACTTCAGAGTTATACTTAGAAATATATACGCAATACAATGGCGAAGGTATGAAATTTCTGTTTTTAGTGATAACTTCATCAATTCCTAACCGATTTGAATAAAATTTACACTTTTGAGCGGTTAAACTCTGGGACAACACTTTGATTATAGTTTCATGTTTATAACTTATGCCGTTTGTAAATCCCTAAATTTTCTGAACATGTCGCAATCAGGGGATTATTTGAATTTTGCCGTGACGTCACATTAAAAATAAAAGTTAAGAATAAATTAAAATTTTGCCATCCAACATGCCACACATAAAGTCCCATAACTCGTAAATACTTTAGATTTTAAACTAACCACCTTTGAAGAAAGTTATAAAAATAAACTCGAGGGAATATTTTAGACCGCGGCAGAACACCACCGGAGTGTAGCGTCCTTGATCCACTCCTATATAAGCCCGGATGAGGGAGGGGGTAAGTGAGTCGTTGGAAACAGTCAGTCGCCGTCGTGGGTCGGTTTGAGGAGTGCGCGGCCTCCGGGCGAGCTAGCAACAAGTTGTCGCACGCGGGCAGGATGCGCGCGCATCGTGAGGATGGCGGCCATATTTGGACTTAGAAAAATTCTAGAAACCATGAGTTGATTTGGTACTTTAACTTTTCGGGGGAATTGTCGGTTCTGGTTATACTTCTCTACGTGCAATCTTTCGTGTAATGATATTCCGATGCCTTGCTAACTGCATGATTGTAATTCAGTGACTTATCAGAATATATGTGATCTTGTGAAACTTTCAAAACTGACTTTCATTTTACAGTACACCCTTCCTGTTTGGGGGTATAAACGAACAGGTGGCGACCATATTTAATACCAGTTAGCAGTTTTCATAGGCAATACACGGTCAACAAACTATTTTAAGAACCTTAAGTATTTTTCATCATGGCTAGTTGAGGTGCACACAGCTGATATCCACCCCCGGGAATCAGCTGGGCTCCTTACATGGCGACCTGGGCTCCTTACAATAGCCCTAATATAAACAAACCAAACCACTTGGTCATATTGGTGAATGATCATAATATTAATTTGTTTATCAATATGTTAAAAGAAATCAATTGGTTGGGGGTATATGATACTAAAGGTATAGATGATAAATTTGAGGCTTTCCATGATTTGTTTATGTGGGCAGTAAATGAAGCTTTTCCTCTAATTGCTTCAAAAAAAAAAAAAAAAAAAAAAAAAAAAAAAAAAAAAAAAAAAAAAACCAAGAAGGATATGCCTGATAATAAATGGTACAATGATGAACTACATAGACTTAAGGAAGAATGCGATCGATTATTCAGTTTAAGTAAAGTTTTAATAATAACCACTTAAGAGATAGGTACAAAATGTTGAAGAAAGAGTACAAATTGTCCATTAAAAATACTAAATTGAAGTACTACAATAGGTTGGTTGGAAATGCAAAAAATAAAAAAAATGTGGAAGATCACTAATAGTCTTACAAATAATAATTGCAAGGCATCAGATGTAAATAATGAAATAACACCAGATAATTTTAATAATTTTTTTATTGACCATGTAAAACAAGTTAGTAGTAGCATACCTATCATTAATCATGATTGCACCTCGTACATTGTTAAGTATCCAATATTGATGACCAGTTTTGCATTTCAGGAAGTCAGTGTAAAAGATATGTTTTAAAAAAATCAACCAATTAAATTATAGTAAATGCCTAGACATATATGGTATTAACTCGCTTATTATGAAGATTTCTGCCTTTTTTATTAGTGAAATACTAACTCATATCTTTAATGAATGTTTAATAAATGGCTGTGTTTTTCCAAATAAGTTGAAAAATATTAAAGTTGTACCTATACACAAAAAAGGTGACAGGAAGATAGAAAATAATTATAGACCAATATCAATAGTACCTTTTAAGGGTCGAATTCCGAAAAGTTCATTTCTTAAAATTTGATGTGACCAAAGTGAAGACCATAAGCTTTAAAATGACACCTCATTCATTGATTTCGGTTAAGTATGAAGGAAGATACAGGCTTGTGACAAAAAAATACCTTATAGAAATAATATATATGATATGTATTTTACAACAAGTGAGAAGGGGATAGTCAATGTAAAAGTACTCAACTTGAGGTGGGAACGAACCCAGTATCGTCACCTCCGCAGGCCAATGCTCATCCGTTCAGCTACTTTGCCTTACGCTGAAACCTACCTCGTCCATTATATAATAAAAGTATACAAACAAGGTCTGTCCCAAAATTAAGTAGAATGATTTTTTCCCGCCTACGCGTATGACTGGAATGGTGTGATTGTTGGTGGAAACGTGGTGGGGAGTCTTAGGAAAGCAACGCGACCTGCGTCAGTTGTCTGCAGGCCGTTACAGTGTGCGTATCGTTGATAGACTTGGACCTAATTCGAGAGTCGCGTCACTAGTTCACGATGTCACCTTCCGTGGAGCAACGATACGCGATAAAATTTTGTGTTAAGCTCGGAAAATCCGGTTCGGAGACCTTGACCATGATCAAGGATGCTTATGGAGATGAAGCAATGTCCCAAGGAATGGTTTTCCGCTGGCACAAAATGTTCTGGGAGGGTAGAGAGAAGGTTGACGACGAGGAACGCTCTGGTCGTCCGTCAGCGACACAGTGCGACGAAAATGTGCAAAAAGTGAGAGACATGCTCAATTCCGATCGACGCCTGAGTATCAGAATGTTAGCAGAAGAGTGCAATATTCCAAAAACTACAGTGCATCACATTCTTACAGAAGATTTAGCCATGAGAAAGGTGTGTGCCAAAATGGTCCCGAAAGTCCTGTCGCCCAATCAGAAGGCTACTCGTGTGGCAATCTCGCGTGATCTCTTGGAACGCTGTGAAAGTGACCCGAATTTTTTAGATAATGTGATTACTAGTGATGAAACATGGGTTTTTGAGTACGACCCCGAGTCAAAAAGACAAAAGTGCAGAATGGCACACAAAGAATTCCCCGCGGCCGAAGAAGGCAAGGATGAGCAAGTCCCGGGTAAAGGCGATGCTCATTGTCTTTTTCGACTCAAAAGATATTGTCCACAAAGAGTTTGTGCCTCAGGGTCAGACAGTGAACAGTAAGTTTTATTTGGAAGTTCTCGAAAAGCTGCGGAAGAGAGTGCAACGCGTCCGGAAGGAGATCTTTGCCAACTGGAGACTGCACCACGAAAACGCGCCGCCCCACACCGCCTCCATCGTGACCGAGTACCTAGCCAAGCACAAGGTGGCAATGCTGCCCCAAGCACCCTACAGCCCCGATCTGGCTCCGGCGGACTTCTTTTTGTTCCCAAGAATAAAAAGGAGCTTAAAAGGCAACCATTTTGGAACGCTGGATAACGTCAAAGAGGCCGTGATGAGATGCCTGAACGAGGTTCCAGTCGAAGCTTTCCAGGAAGCGTACCGCCACTGGCAGAGGTGCTGGCAAGGTGTGTCGATGCACAAGGGTGCTATTTTGAAAAATTTTAGTAATTTGTACTTTGATATACAATAAATTGTTTTTCGTGGATTTATTCTACTTACTTTTGGGACAGACCTTGTATATATATGAAGATACAACATTTGAAGTTGAATAGTTAATGATGATCTATATAAAGAATCTAACTGTTATAACAGAAATAATCAGTCAAATAAAAATAAGATAGAAATTTACTTTCCTTCCCTGTCTACCTATTTCGGCAATGTGTCTGTTCTCTTGATACCGCCTAGCTGTAAGATACGTTTCCTCGAATAGGAAATTACCACAGCACTGCCAGAAGTCAGAAATCGTGGCAACACTGGAAGAAGTAGTTGTGGCAACATCTAACAGGAAGTAAGTGCCAACTTTCCTGTTTCCTTCGGCCAAGAAGAATACCTTTATAACACTAAATAACATGTAATAATTTATCACGATCGGCTCTTTTGGAAAGATTGAGCAATCATCTATTTTTCTGCATCTTCACACTTCGGCACACGCATTTTTGTAGATGCAGTGACAGTTTATAAAAATAATGGACCATGGTGGAATAAGCGCTGATGCACTGGCCTCTCATTCGGGAGGTTGCGGGTTCGAATCCTTGTCCAGCCATCCAGATTTGGGTTTCAATGATTTCCCCAAATCACTCTATGTGAATACTGGAAAGGTTCCTTTAAAAGGCCATTGGAGAAATCCTTGCTACAACTCGTTTCACGCCTCTAATGACCTCGATGTCAACAACGCGTAAAACCCTAAGCAGAAAAGGAAAAAGAATGTATGCTCGCCTCATGTCTTTGAGCAAGCATTGAACTTCATCTTTAATATCTAAGTCGGTCGAATATTTTCGCAGCTTAGGAAAAGGTGGTAGTTACTGTGGGCCAAGTCTGCAACTGTATGGTGGATGGGTGATTATTTTCCAACCAAAGTTTTGCAGAAGAGCGACGGTGTGATCAGCAACGTGTGGACCAGCTCTGTCGTGAACAATGCTTGCTTCCTTGCTTACATTTCGTCTTCTACGGTTCTGAATTGAACTTCTGAGTTTTTTCAGTGTTTTACAGTAGCTGTAGTAGTAGTAGTAGTTGTTGTGGTCGCAGCTTGCATTAACCGGACTAACAATGACTCCTTCCCATTCAATTTTTTTTCCTTCTTATGGCATTATGTTTCGTTAATGTCGAGGTCGTTAGAGGTAGGGAAGGACTGCGGAAAAGGAACTGGAAGAAATTTGGCCTTGGCTTTTTAAAGGAACTATACCACCATTTTCCTGGAGTGATTTGGGGAAACCAAAGAAAACCCAAATCTCGATAGATGGAGGTATTCGAAGCCGTCTCCTCCCGAATGCGACACCATTAGCTTCACTTTTTCATTACTAGTCGTATTTGGTCCACGATTACATCCATAAAATTATTTAAAAATTTACTTAAAGGAAAGTTAATAATTGTAAATGATAAAATGTCGGTAGAAGTGAGATAATTTGATGAGAGAGTGAGTTTCCAAAACAATCTCTGAAATCAGAAACGCAATTCAAATTTATGTTTTTCTGTCTCTCTTTCTCATTTTCTACCCCTCTCCCTTTTTTTCTATTTTTAGCAGCTATAAATTAAAGGAATTAAAGATGCCGGATGCTTTATATTCTGTTCCACTCGTAAAATTCATATATTACTAAGGTGATAGATATAAGAAGATTGTCTTGCGCCGCAGTGGTATGAGATTGAGTCAGCTACCTCAATTGGAATTTACGTGTCTGCACCAAACAGCATTTGTCAGAGGTGAAAGGTTGATTTTTAAATGCTACACTTCTATAGCCAACTTCCTCGTTTCGGGTTATTATAGCTCCGTGATATTGCGCGGCGTCAGATACGGCGTCACCTGATTTGAGCTCCGGTGGTTGAAGAACTTTTTAGGACTAGGACATGTTTCGGTGGCGGTGCATTATTACTAATTATCAGATGGTGCACGAAAGTCCTGGTTTAAATCCCAAACCACTCTGTAGCGCGTATGGAACTTCTGACAGTGACTCGTCCGCCGGATTTGGACGTTAAGCTGTTGGTGCCATCGATGTGTTTCGGGGGAGTAGATCTCAATCGGCTGGCACCTTCTGTCTTATTTAATCTCTTATCTCTTATTTTACTGTCGTCAGTCTCTCGATTGGTTTGATATAAACCACCATCCCTTCTTATTTTGCACTATCCCCTTCATCTCAAAACACCTCTCTTAAAACACGTCCACCGTTATCTGCTTCTTACATAACCAATCCCAAATGCATTAAAAAAAAACACCCACGAATCTGTTTCTTCTTTGTTTACGATTCTTCCACAAACTTCATTCGTCAGCCATCATTTCCAAATCATATTAATTTCGTGGTTTAACTGTCCACTTAATTTTCAGCATCCTCCTATAGCACCACATTTCGAATGCTTCAATTTTCCTTTCAGGCATTCCTGAAGTTCGTGCTTCGTTACCATAAGTTTTAAAAAGTTCTCTCTGGTTCCTGGGTCAATATTTGAAACTACTTTTTCATGATGCCACAGTCAAATTCCTCTTTTACTTCTTTTATAGCTTCCTCCACACATAAGTTAAATATTAGTATGGATGAACTGGAACCATATCTGATACACTTTTCAACTGATTGGTGACACTCATGATTCTCTACTTTTATTATAGCCACTTGATTCTTATATCAATTATAAAATATTTTTCTATCTCGATACATAAGACCTGACTTTTTTAAATTTTGAACATTTTGTCCCGCCTTACATTACCAAAAGCTTTTTTTCTAAATCAACAAACGCTATGAAAGTAACTTTATTTTTCTTGATCGGTGTTAAGAATTGATTCTCTTGTGGCACGGTTTTTCCAAAATCCAAACTGTAGCTACTGTATATTTTATTCCAACCCAAAGAATTTACATTTTGCAATGTAGTCTTCACGGGTGTACCGCCAGATAGTGTTGTGGAAACACAATATTTCGACGGCTGGCTCTGCCGTCGTCTTCAAGTGTAGATACATCTGTAATGGTCGGCTGACCCACAGATACTGAGATGGTGCGGGTGCCGCTCTTCCTTATATACATGTCCGCGTGGCCTCGGCGAAGGCTTACTATGAGCCAAGCCCGCAACCAACTGGCAACTGGCTGCCCGTGGGCTTGGCTAAGATTCTTGTTCCAGCCAGAGCTAATATGAAGCCCTCTACGGCGGCAGCTGGACGGAAGTACAACGTTCTCTGCGGATATTTGCCAACGCAGGTTTCCATGCCTCACTGAGACATAGACCACTGTCTCTGTTAAATGTGTCAGCCAGTCGAATTTCGATCGCTTCTTTGATGACAGATTCCCAAAAATGTGATGTTCTAGCCAGTATCCTAACATTATTGAACTCTACTTTGTGGCCATGGTCATACACGTGCTCGGCGATCGCTGATTTGCTATACTGTCCCAAGCGGAGGTGGCGTTTATGTTCTTCACACCGGTTTTCTATGGTCCGGATCGTTTGACCGATGTAGGTCTTTCCACACTCGCACGGTATGCTATAAATCCCCGGAACTCTTAGGCCAAGATCATCCTTGACTGAACGGAGGTAGTCCCGTATTTTAGCTGGTGGTCGGTAGAAAGATTTTATACCATGTCGTGCGAGAATTCTGCCGATTTTCCCCGAGGTGTTTCCGGCGAAACGCAGAAAGGCGGTGGCCTTGGGCGTTTCTTCCTGTTGGACTGGAATTTTCCCTGGCTTACGTTCAATTGCCCTTTCTATCTGCCTCTTGGAGTAACCGTTCCGCCTGAAGACAGTTCTCAGGTGTTCCAGTTCTTGTGGCAGGCTGTCTTTGTCAGCAATCGCTCTAGCCCTGTGCACAAGAGTATTTAAAACAGTGTTGCGCTGTACAGGATGGTGGAAACACGTGGCGCCCAGATACTGGTCTGTGTGGGTAGATTTTCTGTATACACTATGCCCCAGCGTTCCATCCAGCTTTCTTTTAATTAGGATGTCGAGGAAAGGTAGGCGACCGTCCTTTTCCATTTCCATAGTGAACTTTATGCTAGGATGAATTCCGTTCAGATATTCTAGAAACTCATGTAAAGTCTCGATTCCATGGGGCCACACCACAAATGTATCATCGACATATCTGTAAAAACATGTAGGTTTGAGAACTGCTCCCTGCAGGGCTTTCTCTTTGAAATGCTCCATGTATAAGTCGGCGATTACAGGAGAAAGTGGAGATCCCATGGCAACCCTGTCCACCTGTTCATTGTATTTCCCTATTTGTTGGATTGCCACTTAAACTTGTCTGGAAAAATGTCATCTGATTCGTGGGATTGGGTAGATGCTGCTACATCCGCTCAAGAATATCTGGAGCAGGAGCGAACAACAGCTAGACATTTGTCTAAATACAACCGGTTGGCGGGAACTCAGCGCCCCAGGGAATGTCCCGAAGTGAGTCGCACAGTGGTGAATCTGAGCGGGATGCAACTTGACAACGCCACCGTTTCTGTCTAGTCCAAAGGCCTCAACTTCGCTCCGGCGCCAAGATGTGTGCCAACACTTGATATTATCACCTCTGTCGAACAGGCTGTTCGCGCCCTACCAGGGGAGACAGCGGAAGAGATCCGCAGGGAGACTTGCCAGGTCTTTTATAAAGCTAAACCCCCAAAGACCAACATAACCAGGGAGGAACGTGAAACACTTTGTGTCTTGCGTCAGAACAATGAGGTGGTTGTTTTATCGGCGGACAAGGGAAATGCTACGGTATTATTGCGGCAGAACAGTACGAGCAGAAGATGAGGAACATCCTTGACGACCCTTCTTATCGGCGTTTGGACAACGATCCTACCAGCAGGATTGAGAGGAAGACTACGGCTTTATTGAAGAAGGCCGAATTTTCTGAAGAGACCAATAAGAAGCTCAGACCTCGTGCTGCCAGACCACCTCGGCTATACGGTCTGCCAAAGATCCACAAAGAAAGTGTACCTCTAAGGCCAATCGTCAGCAACATCGGAGCTCCAACCAACCCGCTGGCTAAATATCTGACCCGTCCTTCTAAGTCCATCAGTCGGCCATTACGAACACCATGTCAAAAATTCCACGGAATTTGTCAAGATTATCAAGACCATGGAACTGAAGGATTCAGATATAATGGTGAGCTTCGACGTCGTCTCATTGAAAGATACGCTGGAGCTGATACGCCACCAGTTTGAACCAGCCATTGTGGACCTTTTCAAACATGTACTGACGTCCACGTATTTCACATACTTAGGGAAATACTATGAACAGGTGGACGGGGTTGCCATGGGTTCTCCACTTTCTCCTGAAATCGCCGACTTATACATGGAGCATTTCGAAGAGAAAGCCCTACAGGGAGCAGTTCTTAAACCTACATGTTTTTACAGATATGTCGATGATACATTTGTGGTGTGGCCCCATGGAATCGAGACATTACATGAGTTTCTAGAATATCTGAACGGAATTCATCCTAGCATAAAGTTCACTATGGAAATGGAAAAGGACGGTCGCTTACCTTTCCTCGACATCCTAATTAAAAGAAAGCCGGATGGAACGCTGGGGCATAGTGTATACAGAAAATCTACCCACACAGACCATTATCTGGGCGCCACGAGTTTCCACCATCCTGTGCAGCGCAACACTGTTTTAAATACTCTTGTGCACAGGGCTAGAGCGATTGCTGACAAAGACAGCCTGCCACAAGAACTAGAGCACCTGAGAACTGTCTTCAGGCGGAACGGTTACTCTGAGAGACAGATAGAAAGGGCAACTGAATGTAAGCCAGGGAAAATTCCAGTCCAACAGGAAGAAACGCCCAAGGCCACCGCCTTTCTGCCTTTCGCCAGAAACACCTCGGGGAAAATCGGCAGAATCCTCGCACGACATGGTATAAAATCTTTCTACCGACCACCAGCTAAAATACGGGACTACCTCCGTTCAGTCAAGGATGATCTTGGCCTAAGAGTTCCGGGGATTTATAGCATACCGTGCGTGTGTGGAAAGACCTACATCGGTCAAACGATCCGAACCATAGAAAACCGGTGTGAAGAACATAAACGCCACCTCCGCTTGGGACAGTATAGCAAATCAGCGATCGCCGAGCATGTGTACGGCCATGGCCACAAAGTAGAGTTCAATAACGTTAGGATATTGGCTAGAACATCACATTTTTGGGAATCTGTCATCAAAGAAGCGATCGAAATTCGACTTGCCGACAGCGGTCTATGTCTCAGTGAGGCATGGAAACTTGCCTTGGCAAATATCCGCAGAGAACGTTGTACTTCCGTCCATCTGCCGCCGTAGAGGGCTTCATATTAGCTCGGACTGGAACAAGAATCGTAGCCATGCCCACGGGCAGCCAGTCGCCAGTTGGTTGCGGGCTTGGCTCATAGTAAGCCTTCGCCGAGGCCACGCGGACATGTATATAAGGAAGAGCGGCACCCGAACCATCTCAGTATCTGTGGGTCAGCCGACCATTACAGATGTCTCTACACCTGAAGAAGACGGCAGAGCCAGCCGTCGAAATATTGTGTTTCCACAACACTATCCGGCGGTACACCCGTGAAGACTACATTGCAGTCATACGCCGGGAAAGTCTTTGCTCTTACAATTTACATTATAATGTCTGTCTCAGAATGACAAGCAACAATTTCTTTTGAACGTTTAAATATTGCAAAGTCTTATAGGAATTCAATCAGAACATTGTAGGAGAAAAACTGAGGCATAAAATTGAAATTCAGTGCGGGTATGTCAGTGTGGCAAGAAACAAGGAAACCAGTATTATACGTTTTGTAAACACTACGTTTCCGTCTACTACGATATTTTAGAATTACACTCTAGCTGCGGAGAGTAGTACTGCCGATTTATAAAATTTTGTAACAATTAGCTGTGTTATTGCTCAGCGTGATAATTTCATTCCAACTACCTCTTAATCATTACTGAAAGACATACTTGAAAAAAAAAAGAGAAAATATTATAGAGAATTACATCATAACTACATTGAAATTTCTTATTTTGCCACATTTTAATGAGACTGCAAATTTCTGTAGTTTTAGCATCCGGTTTGAGGTCTTTGCTCAAGAAGAATGTGAATTGGATTCTTTTTTTTTTTTAACATTTCTACGAAAAGACTGAAATGTTACCTATTTGGTTACTAGCAAACCGATCAATTTTGCTCGTCATTTTTGGTTTAATACTACTTCATTAAACAACGGGATTAATATGACATTATCTTCCATATAAGAGGGAGCTTATATTCACTTTGAATTTGGTAGCTGCTAAAATTTAAAAAAAGTACCGGGTGTGGTGCGTGAACGGTTAACGTTCTGGCCTCGTATTCGGGAGGACGCGGGTTTGAATCCCCGTCCGGGCATCCAGATCTGGGTTTTCCATGGTTTCCCCAAGTCACTCCAGGCGAACGCCCGGATGCTTCCTTGAAAAGGCCATGGCAGAGTTCCTGCCCGTTTCTTGCCCCAATCCGATTCCGCCTCTTATGACCTTGCTGTCGACGAGCCGTAAAGCCCTAGCAAAAAAATTAAAAAAGAGAGAGAGGGGCGAAAAGAGTAGAGAGAGAGAAAATAAAATTTGAATTGCGTTTCTTATTTCAGAGATTTTTTTGATATCCCGGCTCTCATCAGATGAATTCACTTTTGCACATATATTTTAATTTACGATTTTTAACTTTTCAATAGATTTTTAAAATAATTTTATGGACGGCATCATAGACCAAATACGAAATATATTGAAAAACTAAACCTAATGGCCGAGCGTTAACGCTATGGCTCCACATTCGAGAGGAAGCGGGTTTGAATTCCTATCCGGCTATCCAGATTTGGATTTTCCTTCGTTTCTCCAAGTCACTTCGTGTGAATGGCGGGATTATTTCTTCGAAAACCCATGGTCCGAATTCCTTCCCATTCCTTGTCTCCATTCCCTTCCCACCTTTAATGACTTAGAAGTCGATGAATCGTAAATCCAGACGCATAATAAGAAATTGGTATAGTAATATTATTTAGTTTTTCGTCTCCTTGACGATGGTGCGAACTCGTTATAGTCCACCTAACGTAACCACACGACACTATTTCGACGATGTTGAAGCCCGAGATGATTTCTTTCAGTGTTACCTGTGTGAAAGCTTTCATAGTTACGTGTGCAGTTTATTAAGAAGCACTCAGTTATGAGTCTTTCCTTAAGTATGTTATGTCCAGACGCTAGCAGGTAAGAGTCGATGTTATATTTTACGCATAACGCAGTTGTAGGTTCAACTTGTTTAAAATAAATGCAAAAAAATAATTGGAAAACCTAGACTCGAACCGAGGACCACGCATTTACAAGACTAGATGGTTAGCCACAAGCAAACGGAGCTCATGTTCACAGACAGCTCGTGCAGTGGGTAAACAACCTTATCCTGCCTCGGAAGTCAGTTACATTCAACTGGCATTAGGCAATTATCCGAAATAATCTCTTTATAATCGTTTCAATAGTTTTGTAAAACCAAAAACTCTGGATCTTTGAACATTTACACCCACTTCTCGGACCACACACCCCATTATGTGTTGCATTATTGCAACTGATTAGCCACATCAATATATAAATAAATATCGTTATAATTTTACGCTAATCATTTGGAATAAAATGTATAACTGAACCTCATTTTTACTGCGCTTTATTGCAATCTCGTTAATAACAACTTTAACGATATGTTTCACGATCTGAATTTAAGAAAAGTGTAGCTGGAACCGAATTTCGTCCGATTGAGGTATGGTCGGCGATATCTTGCCTAATATTACAGTCAATCCAGGGGAAAATGCGTTACTTGTTTCGAGATCTGTCTATAGCTTTTTACTGAAATGTGGGGAATGATAGATGAACTACCAAGAAGAATCGTCAGTGGGCTGGCGGAGTCTTCCTGCTTTGTTCGAGGCTTGACTTAAGGAAATGAATAACAGATGGCGCTGAGTTGAATACGCGCAATGATGCCACATTGTGCGAAATAAGGGACTTAGACTCAGGCGCCGACAGTCAATTTTTTTGCTAATGAGTGTACATAACCATTAGAACAGTTTTACATTAATGCAGATTGCCATTCAGATGATACTTGAATTAAAAATCTTTTAAGAATTCGACAATATGGTCATAGCAGTTCCCAAAAAAATTGATATTATATTTCGACTAAGTTGTACAACGAAGTGCCAATGCAATTAAAATTATTGTTACAGAAAATTTTCAAAGGTAATATTAAGAATTTATTAGTTAGAGAATGTTTATATGATATAAATGGTTTTTACAATATTAATTGGAAATCTCATGTACCATAATAGATTAAAATAACTAAGCAGATTCTATTAAGGTATTTGGGTTGGAATGTACATATGTATTTGTATATTGTAAAGTGTATAGTAATTAGATTGTTGTGGTTTTGAATTGTGTATAGCTAATTTCTTAAATTGTAATGTAGTGTTGTCCACTTGTTGGGCTTAATTTGACAATTGTCCATACATTTACATGTTTATGACAATAAAGATTCTGGTTCTGATTATATTCATATATGTCTAAAATTGTGGAAGGAGTGTTCATGGGAACCAATACAGTGCGTGTATCAGTTTTAACTAAACATTAAAATATCATACAGCTATTTCTTTTTAAAATTCTTTGACAGCTCGATAATAATTCAAAGGTTTACTTTTTACAAAGAGACATGTTAACTCCTCTACCTGTAGCGTGAAATGTCACAGAGCAGGGAGATGCAACTATCCAAATGGTGGTGGCACCATGGAAGAAATGTATAAATATGCTATGCAGTATTGGGGCTTTCATTTGTATTCCTGTGTTGAAGAGTTTCTGACATGATATGGGTGCCCAACATGAAGTAACAGATTCTGAATGTGGAATGGTAGTTGGCACTATATAAGAAGGGGCATTCCATTTCAGAAATTGTTATTGAATTCAACATTCCTCTGTCCGCAGTGTTAAGAGTGTACTGTGACTACGTAATTTACTGCAGTACCTTTGCCTTGGACATTTACCATATTTACTTAATTTTTTTTTTTTTGTAACTTCTTTACGTCTCTTTTTAACATCGAGGTCTTTAGAGACGGGAAAGGATGGGGGGCATGGAATGGGAAGAAATTCGGCCATGGCCTTTTGAAGGAAGCATCCCGGCATTTGTCTGGAGTGATTTGGGGAAACCATGGAAAACCCAAATCTGGATGCCCGGACGGGGATTCGAACCGCCGTCCTCCCGAATGCGAGGTGAGAACGCTAACCGTTACACCGCCCTGCTCGGTATTTACTTAATGCTAGAGACCAGCGACATCTGTGTTGAGGTTTCATTGTTGACAGACAGACAATACTGCAACTAAGAACTGCACTCCCAAATGTGAGAAGTACAACAAATGCGTTAGTGCAGTGAGATTTGTGGTTGATTGGATATGGCATGAATGCCTCTCCTAATAAAACACCATTGGCTGAGGAGCCTCTCCTGGGCTCATGAATGTATCGGCGGGACCCTGGATGTCTGGGAAAAGATTGTGTGTTCTGTTGAGTCACGATTCTATTTTATAATAGCTGATGATGAGTTTCCAGTGTGGTGCAGACCCCACAAGGTCATGGATCCAGGTTGTCAGATGATGTGTAAGATGGTGATGAATCTATCCTGGTATGAATGGGGACCTCTCTTTACACTGAACTGACCACTGATTGTAAATGTTAGTTTGGCTACTTGAAGGCCACTTGCAACCATTCCTGGCATTTATGTTCCCAAACAATGAAGATCTTTTCCAGGACTACAAAACACCATGTCACCAACTCAAATTTGTTGACAATTGGTTTGAGGAACATTCTAGCAAATGATTTGACCACCTAGATCTCAAGACATGAATACAATGGAGCATATCAGGGACATGGGCAAAAGGTTATTTCGTACACAATGTCCTGCAATGGCAATTATGTACGAATTTAGATTAAGTGTGGCTGGGGACTACCAAGTACTTGTTGAGTCAATGCCATATCAGGTTGTTCCACTTTGACAGGGGCATCTGATATGATAGCAGGGGGTATCCTATGACATTTAGCAATTCAGCATATTTTAATTTGTTATATAGTCTGATAACTATTGTAGAGTTTATTTTCATCGTTGTGCATACTTTTGCATTATAAATGAATTGTCTGGTTTAAAAATCCTTGTTTTATTGATAGGATATGTATTTAGCTTGGTGGATAAGTTGTACCAGACTGAAGGTTTTAGTCTTGACGCAGATTGAATTGGTGTTTTAATTTCTAGTGAAAGCTGTTTCTTTTGTCCACGAACTGTTCCATTTCTTTTGTTAATTTAATTTTAATGGAGCAAATTAATTGATGGCAGTTTCACTACTCAGCTACTTTCGTTTTTCACCTTTTCCTGTCCTTAAATCCTTTTAATGTAATTTTTGATCTGTATACTTATAGACTTTATGGATTTTAATTTTAAATTCTTTCCAAGTGTCAGGTAATGCCTTTTGCACTTACAATGCAGATTGCTTATAATGTTATCTGCTTACACTTCTGTTTCTCTTAACATAGGTCCAATGTAATCCCATCATAACAAAGCAAAGTTTACCGAATGTTTTGAGGCCTAATTTTTGACTTTGTGAACTGCGTTCCGTGAAGGCTCAGAATGGTCTCTGCATGAGTTAAATTGTTATATTAGATATTTCTGATATGAATTTGTCTACAAATCTTTGGTGTTCCATTCCATGCCATCCTCTTAGATGCTACATTATATTTTATATGAAAAAATAAATCTCGCAGAAATTTCTTTCAGTCTGCTAAATTACTGATGGATCATTTTTAAAAGTTGGTTACTGTATGTCCTCTTGCTTCATATTTAAACAAACTTGTCCAAGTATGCGCTTGTATTCTTTCTGTTATTGATTTCAAGTTGCCTTTCTTATTATAATGATCTATTTTCTTTTACAGAATATAATTGATTTTGAAGAAAATGAAGCAGAAATTCGAGATGCCACAAGTGATAGAAATCGTTTTCACGAGATTTGTGACGAATTACGTAAAATAATGTTGGAAATCTCCACATTAAGATCATTAGGTAATCAGGCAGCTGACAAAATTAATGAAAAAAGGATCCACGGTTGTCTCAGTTTTGTATTTTTGAAGAAATTAAATCGCCTTGAGAAGTTTCGTACCAAACAGTCTAGAGAAACTCTGTACAAAGCCAAACAGCAATTGGACAGCTATCACCTCCAATTACAGAATCTACTATATGAAATACTTCATGTGAAAAAAGTAGTTACAAAGTGCCTTCAGTTCAAGTAAGTGTCATTTGATGATAATTCCCAGTCTTTTGTTTTATTTTAATTTAATTGCAATGGAGCGCACACACCAGTGGCAATTTTCCTATACATTTTCCCCCCTTTCCTGCACCCAACTACATTTGCCGTCTACAAACTTCAACTTTAAATTCTTTCAACTTTTTTTGTAAATTATTCTCCATTTCTATTGATGACTTATTCCAATCTCTGACCCCCTTACTTAAAAACGAGAATGTTTTCATACCCTTGTGCCTGAAATTAAGTGCCAGCTTTTGGTCATGGTCATCTTTTCCCTTCGATGCATTACTTTTAATTCTTACACCATTATCTTTCCATGCCTCATCATCAATATATGCCTTGCACAGTCCCATGACCCTCTTCTCCCTCCTATTGTCTTCCAATGAATCCCATTCCAGCTCTTTTGTTAGGACTCTCATGTAAAATTCCAGTATAGAATGCATAGCAGCAGTTGAATTAGAGATACTTGCCTAGTATTGTGTGACAACACGTATGGTGATGGTGGTGATTTGTGTTGGCAAATCTTTGGGAAGCGATATGGATCAAAAAACCTTGAACAATCTCCCTCAGTTCATGAAACTTTGATGGAAGGTGTCAGAGGCTTGGACATTTATTTTGAGAGCATTTCAGACATTCTTGAGTTCAGGTGACAATGGCAGGTTCATTTTTGAGGAGTGTTTATTGAACCATTTAGTTTCAGTTTGAGATCGATGGAGCATCATACCACATTTATAGTGTCCAGTGGCAGTTTCCTCACTCTTGCTAACCCTTGCACCCAGTAAGGTGTGGGCAATGGCTTTTGAACCCTATAAAGAACAGGCAGTACTGAATGTTGTGGCTGCTTACAAATAGTTGTGCATCAGTATTAAATTGTTGAGTAATCTTTTGTAATGTGACTTCTCTATCCATTGTTATAATGTGAGCTAACTGATAATGATAACACATCTGCACACTGTTAATGCTGATTATTTAGGCAGGCTGGCTGCTGGGGATCAGCATACAACTTTAATTGCGAAGGAGCGCACACTGTACCAGCAATTTCCATAAACACCTATTTTCCCCCTTCTTGTACCCAACTATTTTTGCCCTTTAAAATTGTTTCAACATTTTTTGTAAATTATTTATCAATTCTCTTGGTAATTTATTCCAATCCTTGGCCCTTTTACCTATGAAAGAAAATCTTCCCACACCCTTGTGACTTAAATTTTGTACCAGCTTGTGATCATGGTCATCTTTTCCCTTCCATGTATTACTCTTAATTCTTACATCAATATTTTCCACGCTTCATCACCAATGTACGCCTTGTTCACTCCAATGACTCTTTTCACCCTCCTTCTGTCTTCAAATGAATTCAGTTTGAACTCTTTTATCATATTGGTTACTGATTGTGTTCTACGGTAATTTCCAGAGACAAATCTAGCCCTTCTTTGCACTCTCTCCAACTCTTATATTTGATACCCGAAATGTTGGTCCCATACTACACCACCACATTCAAGCAATGGTTTGACCAACGTTTTGTAACACAGTTCCTTTACTTCTCTTGTACATTCCCCCAACACTCTCTCCAACAAGCGAAGGATTTTGAAAACTTTTCCTACTACATGTCCAATGTGTCCTGCCCAGTTGAGATTATCAAATGTTATGCCAATATTAATATTTCATTTATGCATCAGTTCTTTTCCCACCTTGTAGTTATAATTAACATTTGATTTTTTATCTGTGTATCTAATAAGCTGACTCTTCTTTCCATTTATCTTCATCCCATGTTTACCAACCCAGCTAGATATCCTGTCCAGATCACCCTGCAGCTTTTCACAGTCCTCTACCATTTTGATCCTTTTATAAAGCATTATGTCATCTGCAAACAACCTAACTTCTGATATTAAACCATCAACACAATCAATCATTAGAATAATGAAGAACAATGGTCCAAATACACTACCCTGTGGCACTCTCATTTTTACTTCTACTTGGTTTGTTACTTTATTTCGTAGCTTTTAAAAATTCTTCTACCCAGCAAATCACTTTTTCATCCACTCCAATAGCTTTTACCTTATTTACTACCATTTTACGGCTCACTCTTTGAAAGGCATTTGAAAGGTCTAGTGCAACACTATCAATTTTGGCTTCCGTGTCTATTTCATCTGAAATATCTTGCATATATCCTACTAACAAAGATTCGCACGAATATCCTTAACTAAAGCCATGTTACCGACTTCAAAATCACTTACGCTCCTCACACGTATTTCTGTTGTGGCTGCATATCAGTCTCTCCATTAATTTACCCACCACTGATGTCAAACTAATTGGCCTATAATTTTCGACTCTATTTCTCATACCTCCTTTATATACCGGTACTACTATTGCACTTTTCAATTCCTCTGGTAAGCATCCAGACTCAATTTTTAAATAATATTTCAAGATAAGATATAATATCATGTCCCACTGTCTTTAAGACATCTAAATTAATATTATCAACACCAGCCTTGTTAAGTTTTTTTCCCCCAGCTTTTTAGTTCCTTCATGATATCCTCAGAGTAAATTTAAATTTTGTGGTTTGCTCATTTTCTAATTGTGTTGTTAAGCTTGTTTACCGATTTACACCATCCCATTTCTAATTCATTGTCCCTAATGGTCTCAATAAACCAGTTACTTAAAATCGCTGTCTTTTTCAAATCCTCAGTAACTTCTTCTCCATCCTTATCTATAAATCAAAACCCTCCCTTCCCCTCAATTTTCTAATATAGCCATAGAAATTTTTAGATGCATCTCTCAATAATATTCTGATAATATCCTTCATAAACTCACATTTAACCAGCTTTTTTGCTATTATTAACTCCGTGTTTAGTTGTTTCAAATATTCCCTACTGACCTGCTGTCTCTTAACTGTTATGTTCTCTTCTTACCAACTTGCAGAACACACTTTAAAAAAAAAAATCCTGCATGATTTTGGAGTGGAATGATCCAGTTGTCAGGCCCAAGCAATTTTCTCATGCTCAAATGTACTTGCATGTTACCCATACTGTGTTCAACTGTTACTGATACTGTGAACATCACTCCTTATATGGTTGAATCTGTGTTTAATTAATTTGTTTTCTATTAACACAGGTGCCTACAGTGCACAATGCCAGCTGTCTCAAATGCTTTTGCTCTCCAGTCTATGACAGTATAATATCATCACACCCCAGCAGCATTAATTTATTTTTTGGGTCAGGAAATATTAGAAACTACTGATATGAAATGAGCCATGTATATAACTATTTTGGAAAGTTTTGGTTTGTTTACTGACTGAGCTTGATTTTTTCCCCCCTTTAAAATAAAGAAAAGATAAAAGTTGATGTTGTATCATGCAATGAAATTCAATACATAGTAGCTTTGTGTGGGATAAAAAATTACACATATTGGATTATTAGGAAACAAAGGCACTATAAAAGTGGAATAAATTAAACATTTGGGTAGGAGAAAGCGGGTACAGCACAGAATCATAGACAGATATGTAAACACATTGAGCATTATAATTTTTTGGTTTGTCCCCCTATGTCAACATGAGGCTGAGGGAGCTGTTGCAAGGTTCTTACATCGGCCTCACCTTGAATCTGCCATTCATCAGAATGAGTGGTCACAGACAATCAGTTTATTCCTAAACTGTCAATCTCCTGGTTGCTTTCCATTCCAGTTCTTGCAACTCTGATGACCACAATAATTGTTTCATGCTAAGAACCATCAGAGTACTCCCTAAAACCACTTGCCATCTGAATTCTGGGTGGCCTAACAACACATTCTGGATATCAGATACCTCCCTGGCCTCTATCTCCCCACCCTGGTATACCCTTCATTTGCTAGTGTAATTGAGATAGACATTAGTCACATTGTTAAATAATTATCTATTTTCAAGGAAAAACATGCCTATTTTCTTTGCTCTTTCTTGCTGCTGCAACTTCTTTTCTTAATTTTAATAAATGAGCTTGGTGACAACGTTAATAGCAGGTTGCAATTGTTTGCTGATGTTGCAGTTATCTATAGGGAAGTAAGATGATTGCTTAGAAATTCAGTAGGATCTGGATGTTATTTTGGAATGATGCTATAAATGGCAACTTAAACTAAACGGCAAAAAGTGCAAAGCAATGCACGTAACTAACGAAAATCATCCATTTGCTCATGAGTGGAAAGTAAACAGCAGAGTTGATGACGTGGTTCATTCTGTTAAGTAATAGGGCATAATAGTACTAAGCAACATGAAATGGGACCCATTGCTTTTCGTTTTGGATAAAGCTAATCCTAGGTTAAGATTAATAGGTCATATTTTGAAGAATTAGAGTGCTCATACAAAGGAAGTAGCTTATAGAACTCCTGTGCATCCACATTTGCATTAGGTACTGTTGTGAAGTTTGGGATTCCTTATTGCTATAGATTGATTGACACATTAGATTTTTTTTTAACTGCTTTATGTATCTTAACAGCGAGGTCTTTAGAAACGGGAAAGGATGGGGGCAAGGAATGGGAAGGAATTCGGCCATGGCCTTTTTGAAGGAAGCATCCCGGCATTTGCCTGGAGTGATTTGGGAAACCATGGAAAACCCAAATCTGGATGCCCGGACGGGGATTCGAACCGCCGTCCTCCCGAATGCGAGGCCAGAACGCTATCCGTTACACCACCACGCTCGGTGACACATCAGAGAAAGTTTAGAGAAGAGCTGCTCAATTTGTGACTATTTGCTACACTATTTGCTATTTGTAACACAATTCATACATTGATTGGGCTAGGATTGTATGGCAGATAGATAACATCAGTTTCATCCGAATTTGTTGGGAAATATGTGAAATTCTTCTTTCATTTACAAGTGAAATGAAATACAAGGGCGAATCAAAAAGTAAGTTACACTAGCTAGCCGCGAGAGCACGCTGTGTGTCATGACACTGGCCAATGCAGAGCACTCTACAGTAACTGCTGATACGTCCAATAGGAAGGTTGCTGTGGTATCCTGTCTTGATGTGTGCGCGGATTTTTATTCCAAATTGGAGGTGAGCGCAACAATCAGATTTCTGTGGGCCAAATGGCCCAGTTGCATGGACATTCACCATGAAATCACTGCTGTATATGCTGAGTGTACAATTTATCACCCAGGTATTGTAAAGTGGTGTAAGCAATTTGTCACTGGACACTCGGATTTCATGGACAAATATCGTGAAGGCAGGCCCACAATGTCCAGTACTATTGCAAATGTTGACCATGGGGATGTGATAATTGAGAGAATTGGTGCAGGAAATTGCCAGCATGCTGAACGTTTCGTATGCAGTGTGTTCTCCATTGTTCACCAGCACCTTGGATTTCGTAAACTGTGTCGAAGATGGGTCGCACATCTGCTCACTGATGTTCACAAGGGACAATGTTTCCAATCATCATGGTCATTTTTGCAATGGTATTCTGTGGAAGGCAATGAGTTTCTGCAGTGAATCATTACAGGAGATGAAACGTGGGTCCACCACTACACCCCCAAAACAAAGAGAACATCGATGGAATGGGTGCACACCACATCGCCACCATGAAAGAAGACTAAGGTTCAACCTTCAGCAGGAAAGGTGATGGCGAAAGTGTTCTTTGATATGGAATGTCTTGTGCATGTGAAATTTATGCCGAAAGGCACGACAATCAACTTGACTTCGTATTGTCAAACGTTGAACCGGTTGCGTAAGGTAATTAAAGGAAAATGGCAGGGAAAATTGAGCGCCAGTGTGATTTTGTTGCACTATAACGCAACGTTTCACACAGCCCACCAAACGTCTGAACTGGTGCAACGATTCAAGTGGGAGGTATGGCAACATCCTCCATACAGTCCAGATTAGCACTATGCAATAATCATATGTTTGGTAAGCTGAAAAGGGATCTCGGTGGGTGATGATTCCGAAACAATGAACAGATGAAAGCAGCTGTCTCCAGGTGGTTACATAGTGCTGGAGGCGATTTCTACACATCCGGAATCGAAAAGTTGGTCGACTGCTCCGAGAAATGTTTACAGCCTCTTGGGGACAATGTGGAAAAGTGAATTTACGTTGTATGTTGTCATAGCCGTGTTGCTTGTGTGTAGGTGGCTTCATAAATGGCCATAACTTGGAAGTGAAACCTACTTTTTGATTCGCCCTCATACTTTGTTAATCATTTTGTTTACGTCACAATGAGAGGAATGATGAAATTAAAGAAATAAGATGATCTACTGATGCTTTTATGTATTCTTTCTTTTCTTGGGCTATTTGAGATTGGAATGCCCAGAGTTCGTTTCGGTGCAAAGTGCCCTCTGCCAACCGCAATATTTGTGAATTGCAGAGTATTTAGATGTAGGCACTCCTGGATTTCCTCCATGTTGCCAGCAATAATGCTGTGGTACTTGTTAATATTTTATTGGCCTTGGATTGGAGAACACTTTTGGAGTCACTAAAAATAATTTATGTAGCTTTTAAAGTTTGACTGTATTTTATAGCTTCTCTTATTGCACATGCTTCCACTGTATAGGTGGATGGAAGTGAACTTCCTCCAATCTTCTGTAGTCTTAGGGACATAAAAGCTTCCATCTGTGATGCATTGATCCTGATTAGATCCTTCATCATAAAATGGAAGCATTTTTTTTTTCTGTGATTTTTTTATTATGTGTGAGAGAAAATAAGGTGCTGGGCAAGGCTTGAGCAAGTGCCCATAGCCAAGTCCATTTCATGAATGAGTCAATTTCATTGGTTGCCAGTGAATGCTATGACAGGATCTTGAAGGAGTGGTGCAAACTTTGAATGTATCAATATTGTGAGAATGAAAGTAAGTTCAATTTAGCATTGGTTAGTGGGTGCCATAAAGAAATGAAATAATATTAAATAGGGGGTGATTTTGAAGAGAGAGAGCTTTTTCCGAGTAAGTCAATTGTTTGAAACCTGACATCTCAGCCATCATTCTTTACCTTTCATGAGAGGACTATCATGCCTGGGATTGCTGCTGCCTATAAATAACTTTTGAAGCACATGCTAACTGTTTGGTGATGTCGCTAAGTTCCCGCCTTCAGTGTTGCTGGTCCAATGGACACTTGCATCCTGTGTTTCCTGAGCAAGCATGACAATTATTTGCTCAAGCTGTAACCCACTGGCTGCATTCATATTAGAAGGTCTTTTCTTATTTCAATATCTTTTTTGACTCATCCGGCTACAGTCTGCTTTTCTGAACCAGTGTCATTGAACAAAATAACATGCCCACTGTCAGCTGAATGCTGTACATCAGCTGTTTTACTGACATAATTATTTTTAAAATATCTTATGTGTTCAGCCTTTCCTGTATGGTGCATCCTCTTTTGCTATATACACCTGGCCACAGCTATAGAGTATTTGATAAACACCCAGTATTTGTAATTTCTCCCACTTGTCTTTCACCCTTACAAGCACATCAGAAATCTTCCTAGGTGCTCTTTACACCATATGAATTTTTTCGTTGTTAAAAGATAGCCAATATTACCTGTCAACCCTGCCCATAGGGCTGACCATATGTCTGCTGGCCTCTTCTGCAGATGTTGAATACAGAACAATGATTGATACGGTTCCACCCGGATAACCAAGATAATGTTGACAGTGACCACAGAAATCTATGCATTCATAGGCCATAGGGTTGTCTGTAACTTGGAATATTTTAATAGGAAAGTTCTCCCACATTGAATATGAGTGACTTGGTGATAACAGAAAAAACTTTGACATTTGTTATTGTGAAGTAGTTATTGTAGTCACCGGAACCACGGTAGCCAGAAGTGTAATGCAAATTGTCATATACTAATGCTAGATCTAGTACAGTTATTCCTATGACTGATACTCTCTGCTCGGGGGAGCTGTGACTGCTGGAGCTTCTCCAGGCTCAATGGACAGCAAAGGCTCAGCAGTGCATAAATAGTGCACAGTATCTTCTTTGCGCATGCAGCGCAGCAAGGGTGTTTAGCAGTCTTACAATATATCAATGACTACTATCAATGTTTTAGGTTTTTAGTTCTATCAACTGAGCCGCTGTAGATATAATGTATACATATGTAAAGAGAGTATTAAATGCAATGTAATGAAAACAATAGCATAAATAAGTTTTCTGCAGTTACTGACACAGATAAAACATACCATGAATCACTATTTAATGTGCTATGGTTTATACGGAGGCTTCAGATATATGTGACATCTTATAAGGATTTATATCAACTAGACGACCTGTGCGAAAATTTCGCAAATAAATGGTTGAATGCTTGTAATATAATGAAAAGTTGAACCGCACTTGGGTGTAGCAAATATTTGTTTAGTGTAAGGCTGTTTCCACACATGCCGGCGCCAGATGCAATGTAATCAGATTACGAAAAAAATACTTTCTTAAAATATAATGTGACCATGGCAGTGACGTTAATTTTAATATGATACTTCATTTATTTATATCGGTTAGCTATCAAGGGAGATAAATAGCTCATAACACGTAGAAATATTAATACATTTGCCCTTTAAGGGTCGAATTTCAAAAATTCATTTTTTAAAATATGATTAGACCAAAGCAGAGATCTTAATTTCTAAGATAATACCTCATTTCTCGATTTCGGTTAGATATCAAGGGACATAAACAGCTCATGACAAAAAAAAAAAAAAAAAAAAAAAAAAAAAAAAAAAAATGTTATGGAAATAATTGTAATTTTGCCATTTAAGGGTCGAATTACGAAAAATTATTTTCTTAAAATACTAGCTGATACCCGTGACTTTGTACTTGTCGATTAAGAATTTTGTTGCCAGAATTGAATATAGAAAGCTGTTGGTAATGTATGATTGGTCCCAAACAACACCGAGTCAGCATAATATGACAGGAAAGCCATGAATATATCATTCTACCGTCGAACCTGTCTCCTGAAGAGAATCAATTTCCAACATATTTAAAAACAGAAAAACAAACGAAGGTGTGGGAATGTGTGTGTGTGTTGGGGGGGGGGGGGGGGTGGGTTAATTAAGGGCAGTGCAATTTCAGCATGGTCTTTTCTTCTTTCCTCATCATGAGCATCTGATTCTAGGGTTTTATTAACTTTGGTTGCTCGTACTCTGCTAGAGCTATACCTTAGGCCAGTTTACGCCTGCAAGGCATGTCAAAAAAGAAGGCAAAATAAACTGATGCCAGAAACATTTAAGTAGACACCAGGTAATAGTACAGAGAAAATCAACATCTATAATAAATAATACATTTTGTCTGTAAACGAAATTTACTAACAAATCATACACTAAAATAATGCGCAAGAAGCACAGCTTGAGCAACCGACGTAACATTACAGACTAACACACACATCCGTCTCTCTGTCACCATTTGATAAGTTCTCAAAATTTCGTGACTACAACTGTTATTCATACCGAAAAAATGTCCTACAGATACAAAGCATTTCCTTGTCAAATTCCATCAATATTAGTATAGCCATTTAGTTGTTGAAATGTAAAAAAAAGACAGGGACTTACTTCCGCATTTATAGTATTACACACACACACACACACACACACACACACACACACACACACACACTGACTGCCAGTCTAACAACCTCTGAGGGATCAATGTACGGTAAAAAAGTGTACAGCCACAGTATTGCTAGACTACCTACTATTGGCCTCACATTGCACCCCTAAATTTGTAGTATCTACAGTTAAGCATGCAATCCGAACAACTGACGGTCCAGGTGTGACTCATAAGAATCTTTGCTTCCACGGGGATTTGAACCACAAACCACGCTCCAAGCATCGGTAAGCATGTGCTTTAACCACTAAGTTACCAGACCACTATATGGAAAGATAATACAGAGACCTACACGTCTGTCTATCGCTGTTCAATAATATTTCAAAATTATATGACAACATGCATTATTTATACAGAAAAAAGTATGCTATGTCCATACTAATGCCAAATAGCATCTCCTCATCCAATTTCATTACGAGCGGATTAGCTGTTTAGCCCAAGAAATGTAACAAACAGACAGAGAGCTAGAGTTACTTTCGCATTTATAATATTAGTATAGATACACAGCATGTCGTAAACATAAACACATATGGTGTGGAATAGACTGTAGAATAAAGAAACTGAAACATAACGTCATCTACTGGATGGTTACCCAACCTAGATAACCTAGTGTTGTGTCAATAAATTAACACATCGCCATCTGTTAGAAACTTATGGAAATATGATGATAATTTTGTGTGGTCGTAATGACCTGGTGACAGGGTTTCTACTGGCTCTGCATTCCGCCCCTGTCGTAGCTGCCTTAACCTAGCATGCCAATCCTGCCAGGTATAGGGGACCTACAGTTTAATGTGGAATCCGAACCACGATACCGTTCTGGCGTACTTCACATTACACAGCAAGCTGTGCCAGAGGTGAAGGCCGGGTTAAGTGCCTATGAAAATCCCCGCCAAGACTGGGATTCAAACCGGAGACTTTTTGATCTCCAGTCAGATGCCTTAACCACTGAACCACCAGACCGCTCAAACTTACGGAACTTACAAATAATTACAAACCATTGTCCTATGTCAAACATTTAATTAACATTTAATTCGAAATTATAAATATTGAGGCCAATAATCGAGATTAAATCTATACTATCAAAGTTGGACAAAATTACACACAGTAAGCCAAATTTCATCAAAATCGGTTAAGTAGTTTTGGAGTTTCTCTGACAAACATCGTGTCGCGAGATTGGTATATATATGATAATGTGACCATGGCGAATACATTAAAATGATACTTCATTTATCTATATCGGTTAGATATGAAGAGTGAGAAATGGCTCGTGACAAAAAAATGCATTGGAGAAATATTGATACTTTTGTCCTTTAAGGGTCGAATTTCGAAAAATTCCTTTCTTAAAATATGATGTGACCAAAGTGGAGACTAAGGGCGCTACCTCACCGGGACGCCATGGCGATGTGGCCAGCGACGCATCCAAGTAGTTACTATTGAAACATATGGCAGCTAACTCACTTGGCGACTGTTTGGCCACGTCGCCGAATTGGAAGCGTAGCCACAAAAATCGGCTCCCTGTGCCGTACCTGGCTACCCTGGCGCGCTGGCCACGTCGCCAACAAAATATACAGGTGTAAGCTGTACCTCACTCACTCAGTGGCCAGCCAGCTGCCAAGTTTGACGCTCAACCAGTTTTCGCACAGTATTTGTAAAAACAGTGATTTGTATCATAAAAAATGAGTTTTGATACAGAACGATTTATTGTGGAAATTCAAAACCGTTCGTGTTAATGGGATAGTGCATCAAAAGGTTATTCAGATCGTAATTTAAAAATTAAATGTTGGGATGAAATAGTTAATTTATTCAAAGAAAAAGATGAAATGACGAATGAAAAAACAAACAAACCAAAAAAAAAAAATAGGTAAGCGTAAATTTATTAACTTTTATTTAACTTGTCTTGCCGTGGAAGTGGGTTTTCTGTCACAAAATATTCTGCTAGTTTGTCTCGAACTGTGAGTGCCGTTCTTACTCTGTCACGATCCCGATATATAGTGGGTTTAAATCCCGTTACCGTCAGAGTATCTTCGTAAGAAAATCCATCTCTGGAACATACGAAATTGTGCAAAATGCTGAATACCTGTTCAATCTTTTTTTTATAGACCTATATGTACATTCATTGGCCTGTGAAATATCCTCCACTTGTTGGATAATAAACCAAATGTGCATTCGATGTAGCGGCGTGCTCTTGATAATCGGTAATTGAATATTTGTTTCTCGTAATTAAGATTATGTCCTCCGTACGGTCACATGAGGTTTTCATATAAGCCAAAAGCTTCATCTCCTGCTATCATGTATGGGATATTTTCATCATTTTCAACCAGTGGCTTAGCCTGAGGAATATTTAGAGATTTGTTATTGACCTTTGTTTAAAAACCACCGTCTTTAAAAATAGCTGAATCACTGCTTTTCCCATACGCTCCAACGTGTATGTAAGTGAAGTTGTAATTAGCATCACACTGGCCAGTAAAACAATTGAAAAACAATGTTTATAATTAAAGTATAATGATCCGGTATGAATAGGTTGAATAACTGTCATATGTTTGCCTTCAGTGGCACAAATGCAATGAGAGAAGTTTGCGTTTTTTTCAAATCCACTTGCAAGTTCCCAATCATTCTCTGTATTTGGCATAACAATTAATTGTTCTTGATGTTGACATATAATGTCACACACTAATTATTGTGCTAATTGTTCTATAACCGAGTCTGTAGTTGTAATAAAGATCCATGAATGTACATCCTGACACAAGCTACCTAGAAGAAAAGCAAAAATTACTAAACATATTAATTTAACAACTGATCTAAGTATGGAAGACTAAACTAAACGTATTTATTATTTTCAGCTGATGGTTTGCTGAAAAGGTGGAAAAGTATCTGAGGTTGTTTTACTCGAAAACTTAACCAGCAAAAATCTTTGAAGTCCGGGTCTGGTTGTGGATCACGTAGAAGTGAATACTTTTATTTCAAACAACTTTTGTTTCTGCAGAAGGTTGTTGGAATAAGAGAACCTGACTCGCTTGCAGCCTCTGCAGATCCTGAGGATGACTCGCAACGAGACAGACAAATAGGGAATTGTGCGAAAAAATTATTTCCTTACATCTTCAGATAGTTTGGAGAAAACACCACTTCGGCTTCGATCTGATATAAAAGGATGGATCCATAATTTCTTCTGTTTCATCTTTTTAATCTTAGTGCGATGCACATAATAAATAAGAGTGATCTCTTCCACGTCCATCCTTGAATTCGCAAATGACTTGACTGACTAGGCACTCAACATTCTTGGCTTAGCTACTCTGTGGCTACTGTGTTTGGCGACGCTCGGTTGCCAGAGGTAGCCAGAACTAAACTGCTGGCCACGCTGCCATGGCATCCCAGTGAGGTAGCGCCCTAAAACCTTTAAAATGACACCTCATTCATTGCTTTCGGTTAAGTATGAAGGGAGATAATAGCTTCTGACAAAAAAATAACACTTGGATCAAAAAGTAAGGTAAAATTGTCATTTTAAACTCCCGGGCATTAGGGAGGCAGGTAATTTTTTTTCCTATGTTGGTAGTACTGTCGGTAACATTTGCCAAGCATCTGTTTGTCAAAGGGTTTAATTATCTCTGAGTTCCACGTGCTTTTGTATACAACCAAAAGTGAATTTTTCGATTTTTACAATGGGTGATTTTGTTGAGCAAAGAACTTGCATCAAATTTTGTTTTCGGAACAAATATTCTTGTGCGAACACGTTGAAAATGTTGCGGAAGGCCTTTGGTAATCAAACAATGGCGCAAAAAAAACGTTTACAAGTGATACAACGAGTTCAAAGTAGGCCGAGAACGTGTTGAAGACGAACCGCACTCTGGACGACCATCAACGTCTACCGACGAGAGCCACATCCAAGAAATCAGAGATTTTGTGCTTGAAAATCGTCGATTGACAATTAGAGAACTTGCTGATAGTGTTGGAATATCATTTGGCTCAGCCCAAACCATTTTTAAGAATGTTTTGTGTCTCAAACTTGTCAAGTCTCGATTGGTGCCAAAATCGCTCAATTTTTGGGAAAAAAGCATCGCGTTAATGTGTGTGAAACTTTGCTGTCTGACTATCAGGACCACTTGAAATGCATCATTACTGGAGATGAGACTTGGATTTACGCATACGACCCTGAAACCACCGACCAATCCAGCGAATATCGTGCAAAAGGTGAAGGAAGACCAAAAAGACCACAGCAAAGTCGATCGAAAATCAAGGTCATGTTGACAGTTTTCTTTGATTATCGTGGTGTGGTGCACTATGAATTTCTTCCGCCGGGCCAAACTGGTAACGAAGAATATTATTTGAACGTTATGCGTCATTTGCGTGAAGCTATTCATCTGAAACGGCCGGAATTATGGGCGAACAACTCTTGGTTCCTTCATCACGATAATGCACCGTGTCATACTGCATTGATTCTTCGTGACTTTTTTGCCAAAAACTCGTCTCATATCATTCCGCAACCACCGTATTCGCCTGATTTGGCTCCGTGCGACTTCTGGATATTCAGCAAACTCAAAAGGCCAATGCGAGTACGCTGTTTTGACACGATTGAAGAGATAAAAACCTAATCGAAGAAGGTCTTGAAGGCTATACAGGAAAAAGACCATTCCGACTGTTTTGAGGACTGGAAAAAGCGTTGGAAAAGTGCGTTTTATCGGACGGGGATTACTTTGAAGGGGATGAAATTGATTTGGAAGAATAAATAAAGAATTTACATTTTAAAAACAATTTCACCTTACTTTTTTATCGGCGTATTACCTTATAGAAATAATATATCTGATGTACAACATTAAAAAAACTTTAACGACATAACTGATATCATTCTTGTACAAGAAGGTAAATAACGAAAAGGTCAGCCATATGTTCAGAAGGAAGAGTGTTCTGCTTTTCTGAAAAGCTGCTCACTTGTAGTGCTTGTACTGTAGTAGCATTTAGACACCTTGAATCGTAAACCCTTAACGTTTTCGTATTTTCTCCCCATTTAAGACAGACTGCATTTGCAGAACTATTTGCAAACACCTCAACATGTTACCACAAAGGAGACCCCGTCATAGATTTTGACAAACCATTTGGCCATGGTATCTTTGATGATAGCCCACATTACACAAAGTTTAATAGGAAAACACAAAACTTCAATGCTGATGGGAACAGTTTGAAAAATGATCTAACAAAAATTCACTTTGAATATTATTCACTAGGTATATTTCATAGTCAATTTTTTCTCGAGCTTTTACATTATTAGCTTTTCGGATAACACTATTTCAAAATCACAAGAACAAATATACAACTTCTTTTGGTCAGTGGCCTCTCAGGGACGCTATATGTCAACTATCGTAATGTCCTTGCGGCTACTTCACACAATTTACCTCCTTATTGCATCTACTACAACTGAGGCAGTATTACCAACTGTTAACATTGAAATCCTATTCTAACAACTTAAATTATTCAGTAGCTGAATTACAAACTATTCACCATGGAACCTCACTTTACAGAACATGAGATACATGAAATACAGAGATATATCCTTATAACCTACAGGCACTTTTTTTTGCTCTAAACATCCAAGTACTAGGTAGATTGTCTTTTTCATAATCTTCATTAGAAGATAAATTATGTAGTGTTGAACTTCGTTCCATTTTATATTTAGAGGACAAGAGGAGTTGATTTCTGGTTGATTTGAATTGAAGGCGTGGCCAATCTTTCGATACACAAAATATATAGATAAATATGCATAAGAAGGTTGGAAGGAGACTGAAACACAGATAATACACATCCCACGTATCAGTAAACATCATTTTTAACAGGTCGTTACAGCTGTTATTTTTGTTGCAGAGATATATTTGGACGACTGAACAATTGCCACATAAATGTTGATATATGGTGCAATTGACTGATTTTTACTTTTTCATTAACATAAAGTAGTACCTGATCATTAAGTATCCGAATTTTCTTAAAGTAAACATACCCAGTTTTGTAAAATGATATGACTGCATGTATATAATAACAATAAGATGAAGACAAATACTCCGTACTCTTTAATTTTTCAATTACTTGTACCTAGCGAGTACCAGCATCGCTTCATCACCACACAGCATGTGATTAACAGATTGAGCCTACTGCCAGGCTCTAGCCTTATGTCCAGGCTGCATTTTGCGGGCAGAGGTGGCACTGGTGGCGATAAACCAAGCGAGCGTAGATAGCATTTGCATGACCAGTGGTGTTAGTTGCGCTAGAACATAAGATGGTTCATGGTGCAGGGACTAGATCCAGTAATAGGCAATGTGTCCCAGATTATGGGTTTAAAGTAGGTAGTTGCAAGTTTTGTGCTTTATAGGTATTTTGAAACTATGTCTGCAGAGGTGGAGGCACCTTCAGCCATCATTCTGTGGCATTCTTCAGAGGACTACCATGGCTGTAATTGCTGCCACCTATATATATCTTCTGAAGAGCGTACTAACTGTTCAGAGTGATGTCACTTCTTCTTTATATTTGTACCAAATTTTTTTAAGAGTATGATATTGCCTTTTGCCTTCCCATGATACTTTTCCGTGATATAGTTTCCAACTTTGCAATACTTTAGACTTGCAACGAATAGTATATTCGGCCATACGCTGAATACCGAATATTCGGCAGACTTCCTGGCCGAATATTCGACAAAAGTATTCGGCCGGAGTGAGTCAAAATCTGTATTGCTGTGTTTGTCTCTCTCCCACCTGTTAAAGCAGAGTTACCTCCCACCACTCTGTGCCTGTTTTAACAAGCTTGAAGTATGACCTCAGGTATCTACGTTGGATTATTTATGACATTACTTTTTTTTTCTTTAGAAAAACATCCAACGAGGTGTGAAGATAGAAAAGCTTTCTTACGATAGTTCATAATACGTGATAAGCAATTGGTATAACCTTCTTAAGACCAAATTGCTGATACCACTTTCTGAACTGCCCCCTACATAGTACAATAGTAATTCTTCGATCAATAATCTTCTTGTAGTATGATATGCCATTCTTCACTATACGGATCGATAATAGAGGGCAGTATTTCCGTAGTCACAACATCCTCATACCTCGTTTTTAAGTCTGTGAGAAGGGCATTTAGACTAAATATTGAATATAGGCCGAAACTTCATCTTCCTCAATGTTTATCAGTTACAATTTGGAGAACTGGGAAGATTCGTGGCTTCCGTTTTGTTTGAATATATTAATTCTGCCAAGAAAACCTAAAATTATGGCCTTAGTTTTATTAAATTCACACTATCACTTTGTAACCGGAAGTCAACACAATTAAAATTAGCAAATATATCTGTTAAATAAGCCGTGTATGGTTTTCATTTCATCTGTAAAAACTTGAAACTACTTTACTAAATGCCTGAATCGTTGAAAGTGGGTGGACCTCTCCCCTTTTCACTTCGTGGATTCCCAAATTTCCTTGTTACTTGCGCGGAAGTCCCTGTAGGGTCAATATCAACCACTTTGGGAATCATTTATCTATTTTTAGAGATAAACTTCACCACATTCACCAGATCGACATCGGACCGTCACCGTCTAGATAAACCAAACTAATAGCTGTAGATGACGGTTGGTATCGGCCGTGTGTCGGAAGGCGATGCGATGCGGTGTCGTTTGAACCAACTTGAATTGAATGAGCGCCAACAATAGAAAAACAGTCCGCGTGGTAGCGGTGCACCCGACTTTTAGTTTGATTGTGCAGCGTTAAGCAGTCAGTTTACTTCGTGTTGATTTGATTACTTTAAAAGTGAAGTTATGTGGCAATAATGGCTTCTAAAAAGAAGTCACCTATTTAGACATACTTTGAGGATGATAAAAATGATTCGAAAACTGTCGTGTGTAAATTGTTCCAAACAAAAATTTCTCGAGGTGGCGTTGGCAAGAAAGCAACTACATCAGGAATGGTAAGCCATCTGAGAAATAAACACAACAAAGAATACCGTAAGTCGCAGCATACGCTTCCTAAGGGGAAAGTATTTACGGATCAAAATATGGCTTCAACTAGACCTAAAACATCAAAAAGACAATTGAGTCTTGAAGAAAGTACTGAACTACCTAAACAATGGGATATTAATAATCCCAAGGCTAAAAAATACCATCGCTTGATTGGCGAAATGATAGCACTTGGCAATGAGGCAGTAAAGATGGTAGAAAGGGCTGGTTTTAGAAGACTATTAAATAGTGCTTTCCCTCGGTATAACATACCATGACGCTCTTACTTTTCAAACAAAATAATTCCGGAAATATACCAAAAGTTAGGAAAGACAATTAAAAAAATGCTTTTAGAGACTGATTTTATTTCCATCACATGTGACATGTGGACGTGCTAGCATAATCACATTAGTTTTTTTTTAAGTTTTACTGCGCATTTTATTGATCGTGAATTCAATGTCAAACATGTCGTTCTGAGCATCAAGCATTTTGAGGGGCAGCACACTGCACAAAATATTGCAGTTGCTCTACAAGAAATAGCAAGTTTTTGGGACAACCTGCTGGCAAAGATTCATGTCGTCATTCATGATAGTAAAAGCCGTCAGTAATGCAGGGTTGGCTCAGTTCGTTGTTTCATTCATACTCTCCAATTAATTGTTGTCGATTGTCTGAAAGTTCAGTCAGAAGTGATGGAAATGATAGCTGCAGGAAGGAGGATCGTAACTCATTTCAATTCCGGTATTGCGCAAGAAAAACTGCTTGCAATACAAAAGCAATTGAGTCCTCCCGAGTATGAATTGGTGCAAGACGTCAGTACGCGGTGGAATTCCACATATTATATGCTTGAAAGGCTAATGGAACAAAAACGGGCAATTTCAATGTATCTCACGGACTGAAATATTGCCAACTTGACTGCTGCTCAATGGGAGCTATTAGAGCAACTTTTGAGATTATTACAACCATTTGAAAAACTAACAAAAATCACTAGTTCCGGATATGCATGCTTTTCTGAAATTATTTTGTACGTTGTTACTCTAACGTGATATTGCGATAAAACTAGCACATCAGAGCTAACAGCCAACTTAAGCCAAGTGAGACTTATCATGCAACAAGGGTTGAACGAACGATTTGAAGACATTGCCACAAATAAAAATTATTTGTCGGCAACCGCTTTGGACCCTTGCTTCAAAATGAATGTTTTCTCCAGTCAACTGCAAAGAGAAAAAGCAAGGCAGTTTATTTTGATCGATGGTCTAAAGACGTACTTTGAAACAAGCAGCGACGGCAGCGCGAATTCGTCCCCTATTCAGTCCAAGAGGATGACGGAAGAGTCGGGTCACAGTCAGAGTACACACTCATCTTCTATTGATTGTTTTGAAGAGATTGTTACATAGAAACGTACGATCAATGCAGGGACATCACAAGAAAAAAATGCAATTGAAACTGAAATTTATGTTTATTTAAATATTAATAGTATATCATGGCATGATAATCCGTACATTTGGTGGCAAGCAAGAAGAGAGAAATTTCCGTGTTTGACAATGCTTGCAGCAAAATACTTATCAGCGCCAGGAAGCAGTGTTTATTCGGAGCGGCTTTTCTCTGAAGCTGAAAATGTCTACGAGAAAAAAAAAAGTAAGCTACTACCTGACAATGCAGAAAAATTAGTATTTCTGCATCACAATCTTCTACTCCTAAATTTTAATTATGATGATTCCAGTGAATAGGTATTTAATAATTTTTTTGCTTCGACATCGTGTAAGTTGACCATGCACGATTATTTTTTGTAATTGTAAGTTAAATACAATACCATGAAATGAATCAATCGTTTTATTTTAGGCAATTATCTAACTAAAAAAAGTCCTAAGTATTCGGTATTCGGCCGAATAGTACCTAGATATTCGGTATTCGGCCAAATAGTAAAAAAGTGCCCGAATAGGTCGAATACCGAATAGTTGCTGAATATTCGTTGCAAGCCTACAATACTTAGGTTTATGCTCTTCAACCCTCTTTCCATCTTGAGTGTGCCACCATGCAGCTACCTCATTCTGTTGTTGATGAAAAGCCATAGACCCGTAAATGTCTCCTACAGTACCGATCCTCCATAATGTTCTTTTGTTGATAAAGGGCTAACACATGAAAATTACTATGCCATTTGTGTTCTTTGCATTTTTTGTGCATTTACATCATGCAACCATTATTTAACCCTTTGACTGCTGTAGACGCGTTAACGCGCGTGGCTACTACTGCGCCCAGGTGCTCCAGACGTGTATACACGCGCCGCCTTGCCGCTCTGTCTCTGCTCCAGACGTGTATACACGCGCCGCCTCGCCGCCCTGTCTGTACTCCAGACGTGTTAACACGCTAGCCTCTTAGCGGCCTGGCTATGAAGCCATATTTCCACCCAGGGTGGTTAGTTGTTTTCCTCATTCAGCCCTTGAGCATTGGCAGCTGCGATCTAATTTGTGTTGCTCTTTTCCTTTTAGTTTTCGCTGAGAAAATGGCATACAGTCATTATTTTTTTTAACTGCTTAACGTCTCTTAACAGCGAGGTTTTTAGAGATGTTAAAGAATGGGGGGCAAGGAATGGTAAGGAATTCGGCTATGGCCTTTTGAAGGAAGCATCCCGGCATTCACCTGGAGTGATTTGGGGAAACCATGGAAAACCCAAATCTGGATGCCTAGACGGGGATTTGAACCATCGTCCTCCCGAATACGCCGTCATGTTTGTACCGCGGAAGAAATCATTGAGATTATTACTAGAAGCGACAGTGAATATAATCACTTTAATATGGATGACAGTGATAACCCTTCGACAGGATCTCGATGTAATTTTCCTAAGCTGTGTACATCAGCTAGTGGAAAATGACCATTTTTCAGAGTTTGAAGCTACAGATTGTTCGAGCGAAATGTGTGGAAAAAGAGAATGCTTTAGTGACGTGTTTGACAGCATGTGCTTGTCGATTAAGCTGCAGGACACAAGTGTGGATTACGTTAACATTCCAGCAATTTGTCATTTTTCCTGATATTTCTAACGGAATATCATATGATATCTAATGCTGATGAGACCAACAGATATGCGAGAATCAATTCACACTATATTTTCACTATGAAGTGGTTTAAAAACTTTAGATGTTATATTAACTGTATTTATTTTGTATCTGCGGTTTCAAATCGCAGAGCGACAGCAGAAGAACTCCACACACAACGCTCCAGATGTATTCAGCACACAGCGGTCCGGTCTAATGCGGCATTCCAGCGCAGGTAAACAGCTTAGGCGTAAACAAAGCCGCACTCAGCGAGGGCTCGGCCGGCCGAACCGTAGCAGTTAAAGGGTTAACAGTAAGTGGTGGTTCATTTCCCTATCCTAATTTGTAATTTCTTTTCAACACTTGGCACCTATTATTGTTTGATGGTATATATATATATATATATATATATGATTTTGATGGGGGATGTTTAGTTGTATGGAGTTTTAGTAAGCAATGGGAAAAGTCATATGAATGATATAATTTTTTCTACATTTGAATAAATTATCAGCTTTGTGAAGAAACAGTACAGCTGTAAAAGTAAAGGGAAATTCTGTACCCGTATGTATTCGTTACTAAACTAATTCAGTACCCGTTACTTTCAAATCATTAGTATCGTATCATTTCATTACTCATTACTTTTGATACAATACAAACTAGCATGAACCATCACATTCGCATTGAGTCGGGTCGCATACGGGCAGACTTCGTTTCTACTTGGTATAGTTTAAGTAAATTGCTTATTTAGTAAAATAAGTTTAGGTAAGTTGTTCGTTTGGATAAAAGTTAAAGTCAAGTAATTAGCACATGTATCTTAATGGAAAACCTCTGAATGTACTCTTGATTTACTGTAATCTTATATCTTTAAACGAGCAATTCTTGTATATATATATATATATTTCGGATCTCGGAAACAGCTGTGACGATTTGGATGAAATTTGATATTTAGATAACGTTTTGACTTTTTTAAGATTACCTAAATAGTGGTCTCCCCTACAAAAAAGCGAGTTTACAAAATACGAACAATTTTGTCACTGGTATCTCGAAAACGGCAGTAGCGCCATCTTGTAGACAATTCAGGTACCAGAAAGCCTACAAATAGATTCTCTTTGATTCCAAAGAATATTTAAACAAACAGTTCTTGTATACTGGCTGACCCGTGGAAATATAAGCACTGCAAGTTTAATTGTACAACATTTAAAAAGGAAGATGCGATACTTACAGAAATTTCTTTGGAAATAATATTAACGGTACCAGTTATAAAGTAATCATCGTTTACTTTTTGACCATAAGAAGTGGTTGTTAGTTTGTCATTAAATACTACCACGCGAGATATGAGCATAGTTTTATCGGAGTGAATGAATTTAGCACTGATGATGTTCTATCATTACCGTGATGTCACAATCTGATGATGAATTCTTATAGAACTCGACGGAACACATCGAAAATAAAGAATAAATGTTCTTGATATAGCTTGTCAAAAATCAGTTATAGTTTAATTCCTTGTGCTTTTGGCGATGTTTCTTCTGGTCCAGGCCGTATTTCAACCTAACAACAACCATTAGGAAAAAACTAAAACATTGAAAGTACATTTCCACCACATAGACATAGTGGTTTTAGTTAAAAAAATTCTGGTCCAGGCAGGATCTAATCCTAACCTCGTCACTTGAGATATCAGAAAAATAAATTCTTTACTTTCGATTTGTCTCGACGAGTTTCATACGAATTCATCATCAAACTTGGCTATGGCGAAATTTATCTTCTGGTCCAGGTCGCATTTCAACCAACCACTTCAATTTTGAGATATGATATCTGGAGAACTAAGCAAGATATATATAAAAAATATATTTTACTTTCAATTTTTCTCATCGAGTTACATAAGAATCCATCATCGTAGAATCCTCTGAATTACCACAAATCTCACACCATTAATTAATCCCTGATTGGCATTAAGATTTATATTTAACATAATAATAGCATTTTTATTTGAAAGCAATTTATGAGGCAGTCTCGCAAATGGATCTAGCGATTTGGATGAAATTTCATATATAGACAACGTTTTTCTTTCAAGTTTTAACACAATCATTTTTTTCTTTTCTTTCTTTTTCTTTTTTTTCTTTTTTTAAAAAAGGAGCAATTTTGTATTTGGTTACTCAATAACGGCATTAACCTCATTATGTAGAAAGTTCCGGTACCAGTAAGCCTACTGATGTTAGTTAAGCTTCTCTTTGGTTCACTGTGCACCTCAAAATGCCTAGGAAGCCTTCAAGCCTTTTACTTTAGTCAAACTTTACTCATTACCTTGGATATTGAACAGAAATCGAAAGATGCCGAGCGAAGATCGATCACCCAGGCACTGAATGTTATATAGCGAAGAATAATCTAGTTTCAAAACAAAAACACCTGTTTCTGTAAAAAAAAAAAAAAAAAAAAAAAATCACCTGAACTATCATATGACTGTGACTTATTTAGTGACCATAACTGATGACAGTTATTTTTTGAAGCAGCCTACCCAAAACCCTACATAGATGCATGATATGATAATGGGACATGTATTCAACACATATTATAATCTCATCAAAGTATTTCGTTTTTAATTAAGAGGTTTCTCCACTGTCTTCCTTTACTGTTTTCTTTTTTTTAATTCTTCATAATTTTGTGATAGATTTATTAAAATAAATGTGGACATACCATCAAATCGGGCCTGCAGACAGAGTGCTACTGACTCCTGCTTTAATATTTTCATTTTAAAAATATCAATATTCAAAACTTTTAAGTCAATATCAAAGGTTCAGGAGAACATGTGATTAGATTTGTAATTGTTGTTGCGTCGCGGTTACAACAAACATTCAACATTGAAGCCAGTACTGCATTGATCACATGGATCCAGCGGTAATAATACAAGTTCTAACACCAGGCAAAAGGAATAAAGTCATTGTACCTTGTTCTTTGTTTATGGACTTCTGGAATTGCAAAAAATGGCTGCTAGATTTGTTTCTGGAAATTATCGCACACTGCATCAGTAACAGATATGATAAAAGAGCTGGAATGGGATTCATTGGAGGACAGGAGGAGGGTGATGAGGGTCATGAGAGAGTACAAGGTGTATACTGATGATAAGGCATGGAAAGATATTGGTGTAGGAATTAAAATTAATGCTTGGAACGGAAAAGATGACCATGACCACAAGCTGCCACTCGATTTCAGGCACAAGGGTGTAGGAAGATTCTCTTTTTTAGGTAAGGGTGTCAGGGATTGAAATACGTTTCCAAGAGAAATGATGAATAATTTACCAAAGAATTTAAAGTTAAACTTTGTACAGGGCAAATGTAGGTGGATGCAGGAAAGGGGAGAAGATGAGTGTGTAGGGAAATTGCCACCGGAGCATGCGCTCCAATGCAATTCAATTAAATATTATTCGAACATAACAAATGCACAGATGTATATCACAAACTATTAGACAATGTAAATTGCAAGGAAAGGGAAAATGACTCATCACTCACCAAAGTTGGAGGCAGCGATGAGAGAAGAACATATATCATGAACACACAAATATACACAATATTTCGGTTATTAAACCTTATTCATGATGGAGAAAATAAGTCATGAGGCTCAGAAGGTGTGCAGACACCGAGGGTTGCTACATGACTGGGTGGATTATCAGTATGGCTGTGGGACTGAGAAATCGCAGATGGTGGTAGAAATAATAATATACAAAAAAAAGCGGTGGGGAGGAAATTAAGTACATAAATATGGACGGACAAATGTTGAAAAATAAAATAAGGTAATTAGTTAAATGACAATAATGCTACTACTAATCCTACTAATAATGAGTGATGCATCAAGGAAAGGAATTTTATCTGTGGTTGAGGCCAGGTGGGTGTCTGGTATCTAGGATATTTTGGTAAGCAAGTTCCCATCTGCGAAGTTCTGAGGTGGCGGTAGTTTTGGGGAAAAAACTGATTGCTCTCACGGTGAAACAGTCATTGAAGTTGTTGGAATTGTGGTAGTTAGCATGTTCTGGTATGGGAAGATATAAATTTGGGTATGAACTGTTTGCCTGTGGCCATTCATTCTGGTCAAAAGTTGCTGTGTAGTCAGGCCTATATAAGAACTCATGCAATGGCGACAAGTTAGCTGGAATATGATGTGCGTAGTGGAGCATGTGGCATGTCCAGTGATGGGAAAGGTTTCCCCTGTGACAGGGTTGGTAAATGTAGTAGTGGGAGGATGCATGTTGCAGGTTTTGCAGCGAGTTCTATTACAGGGAAAAGATCCATAAGGTGTTTTTGGAGAGTCAGATGGAGGGTATATGTGAACCAAGATGTTTTTTAGGTTAGGTGGTCTGCTGAAACAAGTACGGGGGACAGTTGGCAGAATTTTTGGGAAGAGAGTGCACATTTCTGGAAAGGAGCGAAGGAAGTCATGCCCCTGTTGTAGGATTCGATTGATGGATTTGATTGATGGATTCGAGACCAGGCGAGAACTGGGTGACAAAGACATGGCTATGGTTGGATGCTAGAGGAGCCGGGCGGGAGTGGTTCTGAGGAGGGTGGGTGATTGCACGCGTGATTTGTTTATGTACAAGATTTGCTGGGTAGGAGATAAGGGCTTGGGATAGGTTTTGGGAAAACTGGGAGAGGGATTCAGCATCAGAACAGATACGTTTGCCATGGATAGCAAGGCTGTAGGGAAGGGAACGTGTGGTATGGAATGGGTGGCAACTGTCAAAATGTAGATATTGCTGTAGATTAGTTGGTTTGATGTGGACAGATGTGTGAAGAGCACCCTGCCTGAGTGTGATGTCAACATCGAGGAACGTGATGTGTGCGGTGTGCGATAATTTCCAGAAACAAAACCTATTCCAAGGCCTTATTTCCTACCCCTTTTTGGTATATTATTATTTCTACCACCATCTGCGATTTACATATTTGTATACAAAATCTCAGTCCCACCGCCATATTGATAATCCACCCAGTCATGTAGCAACCCTCGGCATGTGCACACCTTCTGAGCCTCATGACTTATTTTCTCCATCATGAATAAGGTTTAATAACCGAAATATTTTGTATATTTGTGTGTTCGTGATATATGTTCTCTCATCGCTGCCTTCTTTGGTAAGTGATGAGTAATTTTCCCTTTCCTTGCAATTTATATTGCCTAAAGCAGTTTCCTTTTTCCTTAGTCTAAACTAATAGAAAACTCTTTTATATTGTAAATTACACTATAAAATAAAATAGAAGGTATCAAATCTTAAACAAATTTCATAAATGTTTGAAATCAACAAACCTCAATACTGAACGATCAACGAAAAAACGGTAACTATCTCAAATTATCCATACAAATTTTCTATTTACAAATTATTGTCTGTAAATTTTAATGTTAAGCAAAATAAAAACTACAAAATTAGTCTTTACGTTGTCAAAATTATTTATCTCGTTAAAAATTTTAAAACTTAGCCATAAATAATATTAATTACATAAAAATTATGTTTGCACAACATTTTTGTACACAAACATTTTTATTTGTAACGAAACAAATTCAAATCAAAATTCCCACAAATACACGTGTATGCATACAACGAACGATTTTCAAACTTCATTCTTTCGTTCACATTCAAAATATGTTTTTTAATTGGGATAGAGCACATTCATCTGTGGTAATTTTCCCACTCATCCGCGTTTCTGATTAATGATTTTCTTTTTTTATTCTTAAAATTCATTGATTGCTATATCACATTACTTCTGATACAATTGAGCACTAACATGAAGCATCACTTGAATGAGTTCGTTAGTACTTTGTAAAGTTCAAGTAAATTGTTCATTGAGTAAAGTAAATTTAGGCAAATTGTTCGTGCATTTGATTTCCTGCATTGAATATTACATACTTCATAATAATACCTAATATCACAATCGCAGCACACTTAAATCATCAACTAATTACATAACAAAGATTTGCTCATTCAATCATTGGTCGAACCGTTCGTATGTTTGACAAATCATCTATACGACAAATGCGAGTAACGAAACATGCAAATAACAAAATGAATTTTTGAGTAACAATTCGCGATTTTGAGTCAGGCGACTAACCCGTTACTCAGTAACGAATACATCGTTACTTTTACAGTTCTAGGAAACAGCCCCACTGTTATCTCTAATTTTAAGAAGTATTAAAGTTGTGTGATGACCTGATGTCAATAAGATGTGTTTGACATTTTCCCTTTTTTTCAGTATTAACCATGTAAGTCATTCGGTTCTTGCCCAAACTAGCTTTCAGTTTGGCATCATTTAAAAAATAAAAGCTTATGAGCTTTTGTTCCTCTTACCAATATTTTTTTGCAATAACTTTTGGTAACTTGCTTTGTTCGTTAGATCAAAAGATGAAGAGATAGAACTTATTCCAGTTGATGAATTCTACAAAACTGCTCCAGACTCAATCACACGTATGGTGAGTAATATTAATTATTATTAATAATAATGTTAACGTTTATGTCAAAGTGGAAGTTTCTTCTACATTCCTATGTTTTACATACAGTTTTAGTTTAGACATACTTGTACTTTGTACAACAATTCCTTCATAACCTTTTCTCATCCAGGGTGTTTTTATGTACGAGACAAAACCGTGGCACTTACAAATTTATGATCTTTCTGCATGCTAGTCCTACACACAACACGGCTGTCTCCTCCTCCTTTTTACTAAAGCAGCAGGGGATAGGTTAAATGTTGTCCTTGCTGTAGCAAGACAAATGGTTTCTCAGAAAGGGAAAACTGAATAATAGGCCATCAGTTTGTTTGTGCCATTTCCTGTGGACCACATGTGTTCAGAGTTCCGAAAGGCCATGTATCTCCCTCCCCCCCCAACACCACAGAATCAGCACGTTGTAAGTAACCTTAAACGTTAATAAATTTCTTCCTTCAGCAAACAGATTTGCTCATCATATCTTCCTTCTTCTTATATCCTATATCCTATATCCTTATATCTTATGTTCCTGCACTCAGCACGCAGGTTTAATTGTGCTTTCTTCTTTACTCTGTTCATTTGGTACTTTGCTTCCTTTCCAATCCTATCTTCTTCTTTATGTTTTCTCATCTTGAACTCGAACAGCAGAAGTTCCCATAAATTTTCATGAAAGAAGATTGCCTTCAACTCGTGCTTTTCTTGCCATTGTAAACAAACAGCTGTCAGTGCCACTTCAAATTCGCCGCTGTCACTAGCTGTTTCATTGTTATTGCGCTCTGCTCATTCACTGACCTGCCATGCCACAGGCTGCTGCAATCTGTTCGCAACACTTTCACTACTTGGTGCGTACACAGTAACTGTTTTTCTGTTGGTGCACAATGTACTGTCAGTCTTTTTAGCATCGACTAACGATGCTCTGCTCATGTCAATTGATCCATCTTCCTGATAATCATTTCGATCTTGTGTGTTTTCATTTCACAAACACCTTGTGAGAAGTCATCTGTCCACTTCTGCACATATTGTTGAATCTCCGATGTCAGAGATTTATTACACTCTAAATCCACACTCAACTCAGCAAATTTGGCTTCCACATGATCTCTCATATTCTTCTCCATGCATTCGTTCTTGGTTTTCATATTTTCCTTCAGACCATTAATATCTTCACTAAACTTATCTTCAAGACTGTTTAGTTTTATCATTTGAATATTAAGGTCAGTCTTCAGTTGAGTAACGAAAGATTGCAGTAGATCCGTAAATCCCCCTGTTATACAGGGCGTTCGCCGGAAAACGCTACCCTCCAAGTCTGTTGCCGTCGGCAACTTGCTCAGTCAGTCGAGCCAGCAACTGCCGCCACACGGCACCGTGAATCACCGCACTGTTTAACACCTCCGCTGCCCCAACAGTGCAGTGACGCAGTATAATGGGACCCTTACATTGTTAAGAACGGTATCTTTGCATTGTAGCTAGTTTGTGACTTCAGTCTCTTATTAATCAGTGTTGTGAATAAACGTTTCTTTGCGGTTTGGCTAGTTTGGGGCTTCATACTCTTACTAATCTGTACCGTGTTTGAGTGTGAGTAAAATTATGGTACGTTACAGTTTGCAACAAAGAATATTTCTCTACGATACATATGTGAAGAAGAAGTCGTTTAAAAAGTGTCGCAGTAAATTTCGTCGCGAATATCCTGGCGCTTTACTGCCAGCTAAATCAACAATTCTGCGTCTGGTTAAAAAAGTAAGAGAAACGGGTTCATTTTTTAACAAAAAGAGACTGTCGGTCAACCGTATTCTCACAGAGGAGAAAATTGACGATATCGCTTTTCGACTAGAACAGTCACCCAAAAAATCATTAAGTCAGTTAGGGCAGCGTGTGTTTCGAAATATGTTCAGAAGATGTGAAATGTGCATTACACAAGAGGGTCAACACTTCCAGCATCTTTTATAAGGTAAGCTAATGAATTACGTCACATTTAAATGAATCGCTAATTGCAGAAAGGGAACATGTCCATTTCGTAAAAAAAAACTTTTTTTCCGGAAAAGGCATCTTTCAACTTAGCCCTTTCGTTCTCTGCAGAAAGTCACTTAAAAAAAACATAAATAATATGCTTCTCATCCCAAACCAACACAAAATGTAATACTGAGTAGTCTACCGTACGAACGTAATACAGTTTTTTGTCATGTCCCTAAAACTTATCAAACTGGACATGTTCCCTTTCTGCATTTAGCGATTCATTAATGCTTAGCACATACAAGTTTATGAAATAGACCGCGGCCGACGGTCGAACAATGCCCGAAGCTGACCGCTCGCTCGCCGGGAGCAGTTTCTTCCTTGTAGCGCTAACAGTGGGTTGCGTTTCCCGGCGAACGCCCTGTATATATATTATCTCACTTAAACCGTTCAGCAAGAGGCGAGTTACATATAATGCATAGCGAATAACTTTTATAATCACCTTCAATGATGAAGCACTTTTCATCTCAGAACATAACCTTGTTATATGTCCATTATGCGGCTAAAACCATTTAGAAGGAGGCAAATCTCATATAGTTATATAGTAAAGAACTTTTATAACCATTTTATTAACATAAAGAACTTTTTAAATCAATTCTGAAACATTTTTATAAAAGACATAAGATTCAAATAAGGTTTTTCTTTTCAGTCATGATGAATTTTGTTGCATTCATTTCCACTAAGAAAGAGGAGAATGACAATCACTTCAAGGTGGTTTTTGTATACTTTCAAAATTTATGTAAGGAGATATTTCAAATCAAACTAATTCAATATTTTTAGAAAAAAGAGCTAGAAAGATAAAAGTATGGTTAAATGAAAGAGAAAAATTCAGTTAGTAACAAACATATAACAGTTCAGAGGTAACTTGATGTTTAAAGTAAGAAAAATGAAGTTTTTGTGTTGACATATGATAGCATACCCATGTGTGACTTACAGAAATTAATAGTTCTTAAACGAGAATAATTATGAGAAAAGTTGTCATGACCAAAAATATTCGGAATAAATCAAACTATAACATAGTAAAATTTTGGAAAAATCCAAGTAAAATTAGTGCTTCACAGGAGCGTGGGCTTTTTCTAATTCACTAAAAAATAGTGTTTCCCCTCAGGAATACACCGATGTTCCATGGCGATTCAGCAATAGATAAGCCTAGCCTATATAAAGCAGACCAGCGCAAGGAGTCTGGAACAATTTACAAGCAGTTTTATTATGGCGCTGGCAGTTTTAAGCAGGTAGTTGTGAAGTTGCAGTAAGCATTGCTCCACGAGGGTACATTTCAAAATGTAACTACTGAAAGTTCAACTATCTCACCTCGGAACAAGTTCGTGGACTTACTCAGTCACTTTAAGGAAACTTTAAGCTAAACTAAGAGAAAGAACTTTGTTAAGTTAGTTTAAGAAGTTAACAGAAGCAGTGTTTGAGAACTATCGTGAAGATCACTCTCATTTTGGGGTTGCAAGTAGAAAATATGTTTGCAAGAGTGAATGTTTCATCAGTTGTTGTGCCTTGAAGGATAACCTGCATCTTCTTATGTGATTCGAAGTTCGATATCGCCTTAAATGTTTTAAGTGTAATCTGATACCAGTGTTAACTTCAGCAAACTTTCAGAGTATATTTTAAATTAGTAACTACACGTTACTTTCTTTCATTTAAGTATGACCTGTTAGCTATTTCAGGGTAAACTAATAGTTTGGCGACTGGTTTAAAGAACTACAGCATTTTCGAGAAAAGGTATCAGTTATACGATCAAGTTCACGAGTAATGTTTGAACCCCATGCAAGCACGTATTCATGACCCCCCCATTTAACCCCCGTGGTCTTCAATTCCTCTCTGCATGACTGAGGTCCAACACAGAAACAAGACAAGACAAAACAAGAGGAAACAGAAAATAATCAGCAACACAACCTGCACGCATGCAAAAGGCTAACTGCAGGCTTATATTTGCAGCCAGCTGCAAAGCTACAATATCATGATGAAATGCGCTTACAGTAATAATTATGGGAGAAGAAACCTCATACACTACGATTTCTTTCTCTATGGAATTTTCTACAAATTTGCGGAAAAGTATTCACATATACAGGAAACTTAATGGAAGTAGGAAAGGAGTAATATTTTTTGCGCTGCTTAGCTTTAGAAGTTCTGCTCGTCGCCGTTGGTTTTCCACGCCACCTCAATTTCACTCGTTCACCATCAGCTGCAATGCGATGGCTGTCGTCTCTCTCGCGGAATGAGTAGTTGTAGTTTCCGCCACTAGTAGGTGCCACCGTTGTTTTCTTGCCCAGAATGGAACATCTGCCAACAGTCAAGTTCGCTATGCAGCCACGATGGCCGTATGTAGAATGTGTCTCCCATCAGTAACTTTGGCTCTTTTCTCAGTAGTCCCACCAATACAGTCCCATTGTTGATTCGGTCTTACTTCTTTTATCTTATTTTTCACAAATAATTACAAGTTTTTTTCTGTCTCATTACTTCCACCTGGCCATCAAACACAATTTCTTACAAAATCAAACTATTTCCAAGCCGAAAATTTATCTTGTCCTGTCATGGTCGCCATGTAATATCAAAAAGGAAAATACCATTATTCTTGTTGTTATTTCTTAAACAGTTGATTAATTACACAAGTTTGGACCTGGCTGCCACCAACGGAATATTGAAAAATGTTCTGAAATGTTTTAAGTTTTCAAATAAGAAGTCAGAAGCTGCTGCAAGACGACAAACACTTTTAATCGTCTTCAGTGTTTTCTGTGATCACCACTTTACAATATGACCATGAATTTTTATATCTGAACTTTTTATTTGCAGGACGCAGGTTCTTGCGTTTTTTAACCCTTTAACTGCTATGGTTTGCCCAGCCGAGCTCTCGCTGAGTGCTGCTTTGTTTACGGCTAAGCTGTTTACCTGCCCTGGAATGTCGCATTCGACCGATACCTGCTCTGCTGAGCTGGGCACGCGGACCGGACTGCTGTGTGCTGAATAAGTTTGGAGCGTTGTGTGCGACGTTCTTCTGCTGTCACTCTGCGATTTGAAACCCCAGATACAAAATAAATGCTGTTAATATAACATCTAAAGTTTTTCAATTTAAAGCTCCTCTAAAAGCGAATGTCTGCGTAAGCAAACATGCAGGTACTTCATATACTAAATAGATATTACAGCAACTGAAATGTTTTTTTGTTTGGGAGTGTAGTAATTTATCTGGAGAGAATACCTTTCCAAATACCTTTCACAAATTCTGCACATATTTTCCAGCCTTATTTTTGACTCGGGCTATAGACCGCCATTGCTGAAGTTAAATATATATATATATATATTTTGTATTTCGTTCAGTTTTAGAGGCGTATAAATGCAATATAATTATTACCCTGCAGTTACCCATGGTTAATAATTCTTTTTGTGTGATAAGCCTTGACAAATGGCACAACACACAGTAGTACATCACATGTTCTGCATTGGTTTCTCGACACACTTTCTGTTTCGAACATACAGTGCATTTACGCATTGGCGTGCTCTTCTTTGAATTTTCAATATGAATGAAATTTGGAAAATGTCTCCGAGTTAATCCTTGACAATATTCATTATCAGAGCATCTGCCATTGCTAGGTTCGTTCTGTTCTGTGGTATATGCTTCAACAAGTTCTCTAAGGGGGCGTCCATAAATTACATGAAGTGAAATAAGGGGGGGGGGATCCGGCAAAATCTTACCAAGGGGGAGAGGGGGTCAACAGAAATCTTACGTGAGATTTTTGAAATTTTTGTTGGACTGTAGAGCTAAAAAAAGGTCTATAAATGACGCGAAAGTCAATTTTAGGAGGGTAAGTGCAGCTTTGGAAGGTTGAGACCTAAAAAAGAAAGGTCTCAAAAAGTTGCGATGTGGGGGGGGGGGGGGGTCCTCACGAACCAGATCTCACAAGTGGGGGGAGGTCTGGAAATCCGGAAAAACACCTCATGTAATTTATGGATGCCCCCTTACCAGAGGCAGATGAAACTCTGCAACTGTCATTTTTCGTCCTGTTACTACTCGGTGAAGAGCGTGAGCATTTAAAATGCGGTGTTCAAGAATGTGGAAAAAGAACTTTTTATACCACTTCATATTGAAAATATAGTGTGAACTGATTCTCGCGTATCTGTTTGTATCATATGATCTTCTGTTAGAAATATCAGGAAAAATGACAAACTGCTTGAATGTTAACCTAATCCAAACTTGTATCCCGCAGCTTAATCGTCAAGTACGTGCGATTAAACGTGTCAGTAAAGCATTCTCTTTTTCCACACATTTCGCTCTCACAGTCTCTAGCTTCAAATTGTGAAGAATTTTCACCGCTTGTGGAGACAATTGGTCATTTTCCACTAGCTGATGTACACAGCTTAGGACTATTACTTCGAGATCCTGTCGAAGGGTCATCACTGTCATCCATATCAAAGAGATCATATTCACTGTCGCTTCTACTAAGAATCTCCATGATTTCTTCCACTGTACAAACACAACGGCGTGCCATTTTCTCAGCAAAAACCAAAAGGAAAAGAGTAACACAAATTAGATCGCAGCTGCCAACGCTCAAGGGCAGAATGAGGAAAACAACTAACCACCCTGGATGGAAATATAGCTACATGACCCTACCGCTAAGAGCCTAGCGCATTAACGCGTGCAAAGCACACAGGGACCCGAGCGGCCCAACGTGTTAACACGTCTAGAGCACAGACAGAGCAGCAAGGCGGCGCATGTATACACGTCTGGAGCACAAACAGGGTGGCAAGGCGGCGCATGTATACACGTCTGGAGCACCTGGGCGCAGTAGTAGCTACTCGCGTTAACACGTCTAGAGCAGATGTAATCGTAGGCTTCCGCGGCCAGAGTCAGCCAAGAATCATGTCTAGAGCAGTTAAAGGGTTAACACTTCCACCAGCTCGATAATGAGTTCGACTACCAACAGTTATTAATTATGCGAGATCACACACACTGTTCCCTACAATGAAGTGGCTGTCTTTTTTTCTGTTTACACCACCTACTTTCACTGTTCTGAACTCTTTAATATCCTGCACTAATTAAATCATACTTCGCGTTTCTTCTTCGCAGCCAGACACAACACGATGCGCTTCCTGGCAATCGCGCCCTCTCTTTCCTGAGTCCTGCTCCTGACTGCCGAACTCGTCACGTGATGTTCCCGGCACAGATATACCCTGCATACTTTACAGGAGGATCAAACAAAATTTTGGTGAATGAAGAAAATATGTACAAATATTAAAGCTTCTGATGGAAAACCTCTATTAAGCTTGAAGATTGAACTAACTGATTGAATAAATACACAAGGAATCTGTATGATGGAGATAATTTGAACACCAGTGTACTGCAAAAAGAAGGCAGTGTTGAAAATGATGATTTTGGCGATGCATTTTTAGGACAGAATGGTTGAAGTTGACGGGAGTCCTACAGGACGTCTGAAATCCTAGGAGAAAAAGAAATTCAAAGATTATTCAAACTGATATCAAACAGCTATGAAACAGGAGAGATGCCAACTAAATTCATTAAAAGTACCATCTTCACACCTATGAAGAAATCACAAATGTGACAAATGTAAGAATTATTGCGCTATAAATTTAACATCACATGCTTCAAAATTACTGACCTGGATAATCTTCAGAAGAATAGAAAGGATAGTAGAAATGGCACTAGATGATCAGTTTGGGTTCTAAAAAAAACTGTGGTGTAGTAGCAGCAATTCTGGCATTAAGATTAATGTTTGAATGGGCAGATCAAGAAAAAGAAAGATAATTTTGTGGCATTTGTTGATTTAGAAATAGCTTCAATAATGTTACATAGGACAAGACTTTCAAAATTTTAAGGGTATCAAAAATCATGATAGAGTAATACTTTATAATCTATATAGAATCAAGTGGCTATAATAAAAGTAGAGAATCGTGACACACACACATCAGTTAATAAGGTTGTAAGACTTGTTTGTAGTCTGTCACCTTTAATATTCAACTTGTATGTAAAGGTAGCATTAAAGGAAGTAAAAGAAAAATTTGAATGTGGCATAAGCATTCAAGGAGAAAAAGTTGGTGTGTTATGATTTGCTCAAGACATTGTTCTGTAACCAGAATGGACTGAGCATTTTGAGAAGTTACTGAATGGCATGAACATAATACTGAAGGAAGATTTTAGACTAAACATGAACTAACCCAAGACGAAAGTGATGAAATGTAGCCGATGATTGCAATAATAATAAAGCTAAAAGTAGAATGAAATATAATAGGAGTGAATTCTGTTACTGAAAGTAAAATTTCAATTGATGGCCAGAGCAGGAATGATGTTAAAAGAAGAATAGCTCTAGTGAAAAGAGCCTTCATGAAAAATATAAATCTTTTAGTTTCAAGTATTTATTTGGGACTTGGAAAGAATGGACTTTGGAAAAATTAGGAAGAAGGAAAATTGCAGCATTCACAGAGTAGTGCTGTAGAAGGATTCTGAAAATTATGTGGACATGTAAAGAATTAAATGAATGTCTTTTGGAAATGGTGGGTGAAGAATGAAGTTTGTAGAGGAATATTGGATTTTGGCGAGGAGGACGCTCATTTCAGGGCAGGAATGTAGGAAGTTGTGCACAAATCATGGGATTTGGTTAATGGAATAAATACTAGGAGAGAACTGATAGACTAGAGGGTGAGAGTGGTTGTTTTGACAGTTGGGTGGAAGTATGAGATATTTGCTTTTTTACAAGATAAGCAATATATCAGTGTGAAATGATCGCCTGTGATAGGTTTTAGGAGTACTTGGAGCAGGCTCTTCATCAGCAGAAACGCATCTGCTGTGGATTGCAGAGTTGTATAGGTTGTCATGGTAAAAGTAAATATGATAGAGAATAATTAATTTAATTTATGAAAAATACGTACTTCGTCATTTTTAATTATTACGTTTTAAAAATTATATCTGCTAAATGATATCCTCCATTGTTAACACATTGACGAAGTCTATCCCAAAAGTTCTCCTTACATCTTTGTGTCATTTCTCTTGGAATGGCTGCCAATTCTTGGGTAATGGGTTCTTTAAGTGCTTGCAGTGTTGTGGGATGATGTTTGTGCACTAAAGCCTTCAAGTGTCCCCAAAGAAAAAAATCACATTTCAATAAATCAGGCGACCTTGAGAGCCACGCAATGTCTCCTCGCAAAGAGACAAGCTGCCCTGGAACCAACTCGCACAACATTTCCATAGAACGCCAAGAGGTGTGGGATGTTGCTATGTCTTGCTGGAACCACACTTCTTGATCTTCATGATCTGCAATAAACTGGTTTACTCTAGGTTATAGGAGGGTCTCTTGCATGTGGCAATAAGAATTTGAATTAAACATTACCGTGTGGCCACCTTCTTCAAAAAAATACGATTCCCACACAAAACATTCAGCAACAGCGCACGAAGCTATCACATAAGGGCTGTGTAGTGGTCACTGACGAAATTCACGACAGTTTTCTGCAGCCCATTAGTGGAAATTCTGTTTGTTTACAGTTCCTGATAAGTGGAAATGGACCTCATCCAAAGAAATAAACAAAGTGCCAAGTGAAATGTTTTGAAAAATTTCCTCACGTGCAGCTCTGCGAGTTTCAAAATCTCTTTCACTTAATTCCTGGGTAACCATCATTTTGAACGGGTGTATATAAGTTCTTTATGAAGAATTCTTCTTACACTCCTATCAGATAATCCAAGGGCAGCAGCATGTTTAAGTGCTGAACGCATTGGTGATTGTTGCACAAACACTCTCATGCGCGCCACATTTTCTGGCATTGTTGCAGTCCAAGAACAGGCTGTAAGTTTTCTTTTCAGTGCTGAATCTGTCTTTCTAAAGTTTGACACCCACAGTTGAGTAGTTTTCCTATCCGGGATGTGATCATGTCGGCCAAGTTTGAATCGTCTCCGAAACACTCGCTGAGTACTAATCACATAACCACTTTATGAATAAATTCCTCCACAATGAACGCACGGTGCTCACCAAGCCACGCCATGGTGCACACTGAAAATGGCACGTACACCGCTTTCAAACAAAACACACTCCACATCCGTATCCTCACTACAACCCGCATGCTGGCTACGTCAAATATGGATGGTTTTATTGCCAGACCCTGTATTTTCTGTTTGTTTTAAAGTATTTCCATTGAGGTCGTATAAAATCTGTGGGTTTGTATAAATTAAGAGGTGTAAAGGGAGAGAGGGGATGTTTTTTGCAGGAAACTTTCCCAGACACACACTCAACAACTCACGAGAGTTTCGTAGTGATTAGATTGAAGACAAACAAAGAACATTCATTTTTACATATTAGATTAGAATAGGGCAATAAACCATTGCACCACAGAAGAATGCAGAACAGCATCAATACATGAAAATCGCATGTGGAATAATGTAATTATTTTGGTATATGTGCTTCCTCAGCAGTGGAACACAACATGTCACAAATAAGGCAGATATCAATGGCTTCTTTGCTTGAATATTGTAAAATACATTTGTCTTCTTGTTTTTGTCACTGCTCTCTTGCATTAATCTCTCACTTTATTTTCCAGATTTGTCTCTATTTTCAGTGCCTAAAACATTCTCTTGCTCATTGTTATTGTTACTTGTATAGATTTATTAGATATATAACTATTTTATGATTCATGATTAATAGACTTTCAGGTTATGCTACGTTATTTATTTCATTACCTGAGCTTTCGGCTGGTATTCTACAGCCTTCATCAGAGATACGAGTATGTCTGACGAAGGGTGTAGGATACCATCCGAAAGCTCGGGTAATGAAATAAACAATGTGGCATAACCCGAAAGTCTATTAATCATGAACAAAGATGGAAGTCTTAGGAATTATTTTATTATTGTTTCAAAATATGAACATTTTTTATCCATTTATTTAATGTATTGAAGTAATTATTGTATTTATGGTGATCAAATGATGATTACTGATATTGTGTTAATTTGGTGAAGGATGTTACAAGAAATAATGCACATCAGTTGAAGTTGGCTCGATTGGAATGGGAACTGGAGCAGCGCAAACAGCTTGCGGCACTGTGCCATAAACTGCAAGGTGATAAAGAAATTGTGGCAAAGGAAATTCAGAATAAGAGAGAGCTCCTTGACAGTCTGACACCAAGACTGAAAAGCATTTTAGAGGTAAGAAATCAGTTGTATTGTCTGTTACCTATTAATTTAGAAGTTACAAATTTTGAAGTATTTGACTTTAGAGTGCCTCTTTTTCAAATAAAATATGTATTTAATTTTTTCTTCAAGCCTATCAGTAGAATTCACTTAATGTAGTTGTAAGATACTGGTGATTATCTTTTTAATTAGTAACATGTCTGTTACTTAAAGACACAATTGTCAGAGCTTAACGTCTAGTGTTGCTACTAAAAACTATTTTTTATGTGTCCGATCAGTACTGGTTTCAAGGTTTCAAATATCTGGTCTTTCTTTATCTTACACATTCTTTAAGTCAACAATTGGATAATGGAAACAAAGAAACTGCTGTGAGGCACTGAAAATAAGATAGGATAGGGAAAAATAAATAGATACCCGTCACTTACCACAGATGAAGGTAGGAGGGCGAGACGAACACGCAAAAACACAAAAACATAAACAAATTGCACAATATTTCGATATGAGTCTTAATCATGTGAGAGGCGAGATATATGGCAGGGGGAAAGATGTGGTCACATCCCAACCCGCCACATGAATGAAGCATAGGCGGAAAATGCGCGGTAGTGGTAGAATTGCCGGGAAGGGGGGGGGGGGTAATTAAATTGACCAGCGATAAAAGTGAAACAAAATAATCTTTGTGTAGCATAATTCAAAATGTTATAATTTTATTTAGATTGGTTATAGATGAAAATAAAGGAAGATACAAATATATATATATTAGACCTCCACACCGATCTTTCCCTTGTAACACACCCTCTGCATAACTTGCAGCATGCATCCTGCGACCACTACTTACACTAATACTGTCACAGGCAAATCTTTCCCTATATTTGGACATGCTACGTGTGCTACCACTCACCTTATTTACCAACTCACTTGCCTCCATTGCACTGCCTCTTACATTGGTCTCACCACTCAACAACTATCCTACATCAAATCCCCGTCCGGGCATCCAGATTTGGGTTTTCCATGGTTTCCCCATATCACTCCAGGCAAATGCCGCGTTGCTTCCTTCAAAAAGGCCATGACCGAATTCATTCCAGTTCCTTGTCCCCAGTCCCATCCCGCCTCTATCCTACAGGATGAATGGCCACAGGCAAACAGTTTATACTTCCAACCCAGTCCATCCAATGGCAATTCATGTGAACTCACATAATTTGAACAACCTGAACACCTGTTTCACAGTTAGAGCTATTAGAGTTTTTCCAAATACCACCACTCGTTTAGAACTCCACAGATGGGAACTAGCCTACCAACATAGCCTTGACACCCGACACACCCCTGGCCTAAATCTACGTTAAACCAGTCACTTGCTATCTCTCATTTCATTTTACAGTCAGTTACTTATATATGAACATTTCATCTATTCGTTTTATATATATGTATTTCTATCTCCCTTTATTTTCATCTATAACCAATCTAAATATAATTATAACTTTTTGATTTATGCTACACAAAGATTATTTTGTTTCACTTTTATCGCTGGTCAAGTTAATTACCCCCCCCCCCCCCCCCCTTCCCAGCAATTCTACCACTACCGCGCATTTTCCACCTATGCTTCATTCATGTGGCGGGTTGGAATGTGACCACATCTTTCCCCCCTGCCATATGTCTCGCCTCTCACATGATTAAGACTCATGTTGAAATATTGTGCAATTTGTTTATGTTTTTGTGTTTTTGCGTGTTCGTCTCGCCCTCCTGCCTTCATTTGTGGTAAGTGACAGGTATCTATTTATTTTTCCCTATTTTATCTTATTTATTCTTTAAGTCAGTTACCTGGAACATGATAATCCCATTCTGCACTATCTATACCCATCACATGTTTCTGTTCACAACCATTTCCTCTCATTCATTAATTTCATTAATCTACATCTGTTTTCAGTCAGTAATCACTTCTTCCCTCCTCCTATACTTTGGTTAACCTGCCACCTACCTCTGTTAACTTGAAAAAGGGGTTTTCACCCAAAATATTGTATTGTGTTTGTGTGTTGTTTTGTGTTGCTGCTGCCCTCCTTCCTTCAACTTTGGTGAGTGTGGGTGTATTTTACCTGTCCTTACCTTATATTATTATTATTATCTGCAATTGGACCCTGTCGGATCACGCAAAGTCTTAACGATTCAGTTTTCTGAGTTTCCATATAGCTTTCATTTTTTCTCCATGGATTTTCTTCCTTTCTTCAGTCCACTTCGTCCCCGGTCTGTTAATGACTTCATTCTCTGGCGGTACTTCCCACTTGTTAATTTTTCTGTGTATGTTTGTCTGTCTACGATTTATGATGAGTTTATGTAGGCTTTTTCCATGTCTTTTCTGATCTGGACCCAGGGCATAGTTTTTAGCTGTTCTATGTACGTCACAATTGTATGATCAGTCTTGTTGCTGGAAGACTGTGCCCATAAAATCTTAATCTTCGTTTCCTGATGTCTGCCGCGAGGTTTGACAGTGTTTCTGTTGTCTTTCGAGATTTAAGTCTATATCCGTCATCAGTTTTTTCTGGGCCAAGAATCTTTCTTATAATTTTAGGTTCTTCTTTCAAAATGTTTTCTAGGTCACCTTTCCTATGTAGTGTTAAAGTTTCGCTGCCGTACAGGGCTTCAGGTTTGATAACTGTGTTTTAATGTCTGACTTTTGTATATATGGACAAACAATTTTTATTATATATGTTGTAGGTTCTACCGTAGGCTCTCCTAAGTTTTTGTATTTGAACTTCCTGTGATATTTTCTCTCCTCCTGTGGGTTCGATGATTTCTCCCAGGTACTTTGTAAGGTATCCCTCTTTCTATTTTTAATATTTCGTTTAGATCCGGTCAAGTTTGGGGTTAACTTCAGTACACGATACCACAGTTAAAATAGAGATAACCACACTTTGAGTACAATAAAGTGAATAAATAACACATAGCAACCATAAGAAGTTTCAGGTAAAATAGAAGCAATAAACTCACCTAAATGAGCGTAATCAGTAATAATCCATGAAGCAGAAAACACAGGTGTATTTACACCTCTATAGCACTAATATTTCACTAAATTAAACACTGTAAAACACTTTCATAATTAGAATTTCACCAGTTGATATTAAATTCACTAATAACTCGCAGCTCCAGACCTATTTAAAGTACTAAATATGGAATTTGATGCATCTCCACATGGGAGCTAGTCAACATTATTTTCCACCACATCTAAACAACTTCAAAGCTTTAAAAGTAAATATAACCAAGTAAAAATAACCATCCAGTTAATATTTTGTAAGTTTCCGGTAACAATCAACCAATAAATTGAAAATATAAGTGAATAACAGTCAACCGGTAATGGCGACATAAAATCGAGACTTTAGAATTTAATAACTCAGAAACTAACATGTTTAGCGGACTAAAAACTTCTCTAAAGTGCTTAAAATAAAGAAAGGTTCAGCCGGCTTTAAATAAAAAGCAGAATATTTGGTTTTACAATGGAAAAACAGGGAAACTTGGGAATTCCATAACTCCCGATAGAATTAACCGATTTGGAAGATTTTTGCATTGTTGAGCTCAGCAGAGGACAGAGAACGATTTAAAAATAATATTAACTTCAGATTTTAAGGTCTGGAGGTGAAGAATTTTTCCTATGACGTGGCATGACGTCAACAGTACGCGACTCAAATATGCTTTTAAATTAACCAAACTTAAAAATTCATTTTCACTGGTCTGGAAGCTTTAAAACTTTAACTAAACACTTCACGAAACTTGTCTCGTTACGCTCTTCATTCGGTGAATTTCTGGTAGTACACAGTTGACAGGTTCTTTTTACAGATAGACTATTGTCTCAGCCAGTAGGGCAGTTTGTTAAAAGAGACAAGTCCGCCATTTTTCACACACTCGGCCGAAACATCTCGTAGTGATAGCATGTAATCTTTCGCGGAGCGAGTTCAACGGTAGCGGCTTAAAGAGCGGTGGATGTTGGGAACTCTGACGTCATGGCATGATGGCCGACCGATCAGACCGGGCTGGTGTTTAGGCTGGAAGCGAGTCTACAATGTGCCGGGCACGCTTAACGGCAGCCATGTTGGAAATTCGACATCGTTAACATTCAGACGAATAGTTTTGGCAATATGACTTTAATTTTCAACTCAGTTTTGGGGGTTTTGTGCGGTTTTTGCTCTGATTCTCAACCTGTGATTTTTGGTGAACAATTAATATCCGATTGCCTTGCTAACTGTGAACCTGTATTATTTACGTGAAAAATTTTGAGAATATAATCCAGTGATTCAACTTGACTTTCATTTCTACAATAATACCTTTCTTGCAGTAGGTTAAAACTGTAAGTGGCGACTGTGGTCAATTTTAACAGTTAGCATAAATATTTCAACACGGTAACAGAACTTTTTTGGACTTAGAATAATTTTGGAAGACGACTGGTTCAGGTGAGGAAGCCGATACCAACCCCACTATCGACTTTGTCCCTGACAACTTGAAATATGGGACTCTCTCAATTTGTCCATATTTTGTGACCAGATTTTGAGTGTGGAGTTTAGAACAAATGAATTTGGTTTTTTGGAATGATATTTATAAGCCCTACTCTTTCAGCCCATTCTTTGAGAGTTTTTTTTAATCTGTTTGATTGCTGTGGTTTCATCATCTGCTAGTATATATATATATAGTTATAGTAACAATGAAATCAAGATGCTAAGTAGCTGAAAGGAATCAAATTAGGATAGGGAAATGAGCCACCACTTACCTTTAGATGATGGATGTGGGGCATGAACACACAGAAAAGACACAAACACAAATAATAAAGTAATTTTGGGGTTAAACCCTTCTTCAACGGGAGAACATTATGAGAGGTGGCCGCAGCTGGAGACTGTCTCACAGAAATACCGCCGGTTGGGGAAAATGGTGAGGGTAAATTCAAGTATTGGAAAAGTAGAGGGGCAGTGAATCAGAGCTAATACCCGAACATATATATATATATATATATATATATATATATATTACCAGGAAATAATAGGAGATAATTAGCGAATGGATTTACAAAAAAAGGGATAGCAAAATCAACCACCATTTACCTTAGATGATGGTGTCATGGGGTGGACACATAAATAAGCACAAAACACAGGAAAAACAATGAATATATCGGGACTTGGCCCTTCGTCAACAGGAGAAAATTAAGGTGGGAGGGTGGTGTATGAGACTGTTATATATATATATATATATAGTAAGTGTTGCAGCCTGGCAAATGCACGAACAGAAAGTTTTATTGGTATGTTTCTTAACTCTTATATAAGGTTTAACTGTACTGAAACAGCAATCTGTTATGGTTGGTGCATTGTCATACTGATACAATCAGTTATCATCTCCAAACTTGTCCTCTACCATATGCTGTATGCAGTGGTTTAAAATTGGTTCATATTCTTCAATATTTACAGTTTTCTAAAGCATAGTGAGGGGACAATACCCTAACAATAAAAAACATACCATATCACTACCTCCTCCATACTGTTTGCAGCACGTATGATGTAGGTAACATTCTCCAGGCCTTTGTCAAACCCAAACCCTTCGATCGGATTGCCACAGAGTATAGTATAATTTATCACTCCAAGTTCACTGTCTTTTGGTTTCCCTATTTACACCATCACAAACATCGCCTTAGCATGGACTACATAAATGTTTGGCTTATAAGCAGAAACTCGACCATTGTACCACATTCTTTTAACTTCTGATGCACAGTCACTATACAGGCTGGACTGCTGTTAGTATTTTGGAACTTGCGAATGATTCCTTCCGCTGATTTCTTGCAATTTTTTACAATCATTCTTTGCATTACTCAACAGTTCCTCACATTAAATAACATCTGCCTGGTCTTGGTTATTTGTGGTTATTCATTTGCATTTTCTCTTCACAATCATGTCACCAACAGTTGACATTGTCAGCTTTCGAAGGGTTGAAATATCCTTCATGGATTTGTTACTCAGTCAACATCCATTGTCTACTCCATGTTTGAAGTCACCGAGCTCTCCTGACCAACCAAGTCTGCTGACAACACAATACTCCCCTCTTTCTTTTGTACTGGTGGGTCTGCATCTGGTGACATCTAGTATTCAATTTTGCTTCACACGGGGATATCCGAATCCTTTTGATCAGGTGGTGTATTGTGTCTGTTTCCAAATCAGGTTTCCCATATATTTTAGAAACTTTTACCATATTTGATCCATTGTCAGTAATTATCTTTACATTTTTTGATAATTTCAAATCAAAATTAGAATATATGTCAAAAAATCAGTTCGGCTACTTTATTTTATGTTAAAGATCCTCTAAATCTCCTGCAAGAAAGTGTAGCACTTCGTACAGTCAGTTCAATGAACCTTCATATCCAGGTAACTTCTCTTGGACAAAGGCCAACTATCTACTGTGTTGCATACAATAATAACAAAATAAAAAAAACTTTTTAATATGCCATGTTTTTATAATGGACTAAAAAGTATAAAATAATTTCTCTAATCCTTATGAAGGATAAAACCACGTACAGATTTCTAATTTCTTCTAAATTGTCCTGAAAATTTATTCTTGTAAATTTTTTTAGCTATTAAAATACTTGTAAGGTTGGTGATAAAAAACATTGGGCACATGCGACAGATAATTGATGCATTAACAGCTCTAATAACAATTTTATTGCACCACAAATAATGTGATCTGATAAGTAAGTTCTTTCATTGATAACTACTCTATACACATCTTATAGTTATGTATTCCATGCGCCCAATCTTTTTCGTCGCCAATCTTACAAGTATTTTAATAGCTATCAAAGATTTCCAAGTATAAATTTTTAGGACAACTTAGAAGAAGTTAGAAATCTGAAAGTGGTTTTATCCTTCATAAGAATTAGATAAATTATTTTATACTTTTTAGTCCGTTATAATAACATGGTACAAATTTTCACTCACATAACCCTAATATTATGAGAGTAAAAATTTGTAATTGATTTTAAATACTTTAATGACATAATCACAGACATGCTACAAATTCCAGTTTTTTATTTGAAAACATTTAATTGAGTTATTTCCAACCCGGGAAAATAAGGAACAAAACAAAAAAAGAATTATGCATATCCATCGTTTGAATCATAAGTTATGACCTGGAATTTGAACAAATATCCAATAGAAAAATGCACTTTTATTTCTTCAGGCAGCATTTCCAATTTTTCTTTCCCTAAATACATTATTCAGACTACTGCAAACATTTTTAAAAAAATTAGCCTAAGGGGGCATCCATTAATGACGTGAGGTGTTTTTCCGTAATTCTGGACCTCCCTCCCCCCTTTGGTGAGACTTCATGAGATTTAGTCGGACCCCCCCCCCCTCTAAAATGACCCTAAGGTTAGTTTTTGCACCAAAATACCATCCCTAAATTCGACTTTCACGTCATTTGTAGACACTTTTTTTAGCTCTACCATTCTACAAGAAATTCAAAACCTCACTTGAGATTTCTGTTGCCCCCCCTCCCTCCCCCTTGGTGAGGTTTCTTGAGATTTAACCGGATCCCCCCCCTTTCTTTATTTCACCTCACATCATTAATGGACGTCCCCTAATCCGTTCCTAGAAAATGTACTTTCAGTTGTTACCGAATTTTCCTATTTTCTGGGCAGTTTTCCATTTTTCTTTGTTTAAAAACTTTATTCAGAATATTATAAACATTTGAAAAAAATTAGCCAAATCGGTACACAGAAAAAAAGACACTCAGTTTGCTCCGAATTTTCCAATTTTTCATTAACTCAAAACCTTATTTGGACTATTATGAACACACAAAAAAACTAGCCAAATTGGTACACATAAAAAGACTTTCAGTTTTCTCTGAATTTTCTAGGCAACTTTTCCAATTTTTCATTAACTAAACCTTATTCGGACTATTACGAGCAATTAAAAAAATTAACCAAATCAGTCCATAGAAAGAAGTACTGTCATTTTTTCCTGAATTTTCAAATTTTCCGGACAACGTTTCCCATTTTTTCACATTTTCATTCATTGTCATCCAGTTCTTAGCTATGGCAAAAAATTTCAAGAGTCTAGCTGATCGAGAAGTTAGTTTAAAATCAATTACTAAATACCACCTGGACAGACAAAGCCCAAAGTGAGTTAATAAAAACATTTTAAGTTTTAAAATCAACTGTATTTTAAAGGTGGTGTTGTATATTCCTGGTCTTCCTTTTTTTCCCTTCATCAGTTTCTAGATTGGTTTGATGCAATCCTCCATACCTTCCATTGTGCCAACCTCTTCATCTCAACATATCCCTTACAACCCAGATATTCAATTATCTTCTTCCTTTGACTGTTCCACTCCACTAACAAACTAACCAATCCTGAATGTCTTAAAATGTGACCCACCATCCTGTATCTTCTTCCTGTAAGACTCTTCCACAAGCTGCTTTTCTCACCTATCATTTCCTAAACACATTCATTGCGAACTTTATCTGTACACTTATTTTTCAGCATCGTTTTATAGTGCCACATTTCAAATTCTTCAATCTTCCTTTTTTCCTGGTATTCCTAAAGTCCATGCTTCATCACCATAAAGTGCTGTGTTCCACATATAGAGTTTTAAGAAGTCGTTTCTGAGTCTTAGATCAATATTTGAAGCTATAAGATTTCTCTTTTTCATGAAAGCTCTTTACACCAGAGCTATTCTGCTTTTAACATCATTCCTGCTTCGGCCATTAGTTTTAATTTTGCTTTGTATATAGAATAATTCATTTACTTCTCCTATTGTATCCAATCTTATTTTTATATTTAATCCACTATTACGCCTATCATTTCTACTATATTTAATCACTTTTGTCTTGATTTGGGTAATATTCAATCCAAAACCTTCCTTCAATATTTTATTCATGACAATCCATAACTTATTATTATCCTCAGTCTGTTCTGCTAACAGGACAGTGTCAACAGCAGATATTAGCATACTGATTTTATCCCCTTGAACACTTATGCCATGTTAAAATTTTTCATTTGCTTCCTTTATTGCTTCCTCTACGTACAAATTGAATATTAAATGAGATAGACTACAACCTTCTCTCACACCCTTTTTAACTTATACACATCTCTCATGATTCTCTACTTTTATTGTAGCCACTTGATTTTTATATGGGTTATAAAGTATTCTTCTACTCGATATTTCACAAGTGATTTCATCAAAATTTTTGTCTCCTTCTGGCTCTAAGCCTCATCGATGATGATCTATTAAAGGCAGGAAAGATTGGGAGCAAGGAAGGGGAAGGAATTTAGCCATGGCCTTTTGGAGGAAGCATCCCAGCATTCAGCTGGAGTGATTTGGGGAAGCCATGGAAAACCCAAATATGGATGTGCGGACTGGTAGTCGAACCCACATCCTCCCAAATGCGAGGCAAGAGCATTACCCGCTCACCTACATTGTCAGTTCTTTAAAAAATTTGAACATCTTGTTCCACATAACATTCTGAAATGCTTTTTCTAAATCAACAAATGCCATAAAAGTATCTTTAACAATGGAAAGAAAGAACTGCTGCGAGACAATAATTATATGGAAAGGATTGATAAAATACACCCACCACTCACCAAAGTTGAAGGGAAGATGGCAGCAGCAACATAAAACAATGCACAAAGACAGAAAATACAATATTTCAGAGCTAACCCTTTGTCAAGTTAAAAGAAGTAAGTGGCTGTGCTCGCGCAAGCCTTGTGGTCAACACAGCCACTCATAGAATGAAATTGACCATCGGAGGTGGTGGGGGGGAACAAGGATAGTATAATCACAAGTATTGATCACAAGAATGATTAAAAGGGTAAATAATAACAACAATAAAGAGCTGTCTGGTAGCACAGTGGTTAAGGCACTTCCTTTTAAAAAGTTTGCTGCTCCGGTCCCAGGTTCGAATCCTGGTAGGTGCAGAAAATTTTAAGAGTTCTTGATCATATGAGTTGTGTCAGGCAGCTCCGTGGTTCGGATTCCACATTAAACTGTAGGTCCCAGAGGAAACGAACTGGCCGCCCTACCTCTGACACAATGGCTTAGTATGCTACCATCGGGAGGATCCAACCAACCTTCAGGTTGTGGACTAAGTTAGTTTAGTTTAATAATAATAACAAAAATAATCAAATTTTTTTGAAATAAGGTCTATAAATATATATGAATCTGTGGTGCCTTGAACACTACAGTGCATTCCTTGCACAAATTGTGACCGGAGACGAAACCTGGGTCTAATACCATCAGACTGAAACGAAGAGAGTAAGCAAAGAATGGCGCCATTTGACATCACCAAAGCACAGCCATCCACAGCGAAGGTTATGCTGACCTTCTTTTGGAGCACTACACGCCGTGAGGAACCACTGTTATCGTAAGACGTACATAGCCCACCTCAAAAATCATCTACAGCCTGCCATTAGAACAAAAACTATGTGGATTGTTATTTACAGGTGTCCTTTTGTAACATGACAATGCATGGCCCCATACAACTCCTGCAACGCTTGTGGCAATCGCAGACTGCGGTTTGAATGTCTGCTTCATCCACCATGCTCACCTTACCTTGTCCCAAGTGATTTCCACACACTTTGACCCCTAAAAGAAGCACTTTCTGGTATGAAATTTCAATCCCATGACTGTTGACCAGGCAGCAAGTCGTCTCCAAAGAGAATTTTTTAATACAGGAATTTGGGCACTTTGGGAGCGTTGGCTGACATGCATTAAATGTGGAGGAGACTATATCAAAAAATGATACAGATAACTTGTATGTGTGCACAATACATAAAATTTAATAAAACTAATAAGACTTTGATTTGACTCTCCGTCATAGATATAGAATTGAGTTAAATGTCAGTTGAAGGAGGGCATTATAAGGAATTCTTGGATGTAAAAATCTTTGCAAGAAACCAGATATTTCAAAATATAAACTCAAATAACTAAAATGAAACTTCTAAAATTAATAATGGCTACTTAAAGGAATTTGAGACCAAATTCATAATAATGTTATGTATTCAGCATGAAATGGCCTATTAATATGACAAAATTTCAAAAAGATTGGTGGAAAATTAGGAAATCTGTTCCAGTGGCTTTAGCTTTTATGAATCCAAGAAATCGTGTCTCATTGTGCTGTTTGAAACGAAGCACAGTATGTGCTGGTCAGTGTTGTGATTTAGTAGGAGATGCTGGGACTTTTAGTTTTTATCAGCATTAAGGACTTGACAAGTGGAATTCCATCAAACATCGTGCAGCAGAAAAACTCTCATCTCAGAGGTTAAAAATTTTAAAACATGTCACAGGATTGCTGAAAATGTTTGACAGTTTATATATATATATATAAATGCACGTAAATCTCCTATACGATATTTTTACATAACCTCTCCATGGTCAATCTGCATCAGCTAAACTTTTTTGTCTCATTTCAGGTTACAAAACCACTTCAAGACTACTTGGGAATGCCTCTGGACAGGATTCGTAAACATCACCAGATATCATATTTGCTTCCTGAACCTTTGTATGTGTTGTATGTTCAAGTTGATGCCTTCAGGGAAGCTTGTGGTAAGATCATATTTATTGCTTGAATGTAACATATTGACTTGTTTCAAAAGAAAATTTTGAATTAGAAATCTGTGAATCAACATCTTACTTTATTACTATTTCTCAATTGCTCCAGTGGAGTGATCGATACAATATATGCTTCTGCAGTTTGGGTTCTCTGTATGTAAGGGCATAGACCAAAAACATATCTATATATTTTTTCCCTTAGTGTTTGTGGAGTGATTTTGTCACTGCTACCCTTCCTTGAATTTTGATGAGTAATGGTTCTGTTTTAAATTTCAAATCCCTTATGAAAAAAGCTATTTAAAGATGTAGTCATAATTTTGGAAAATAAAATATATTTCGAGGTTTAAAAGGTTTCGTATGAAAAGATGTTAATTAAAGAATTGAATAGCACAAGGAATGGGGATATTTAACAGTTAAATAATGTTTTATTTGTGACAAATGAGATTTAGCGAAATTTAATAACACGAAAAGGAAGTTGGCCTTTAAGAATTTATAAAAGGAAAATGAAAGAATATTTCTGGGTTACAACAAAATTAGAGGATCGCTGATGACTTTTGAGAAATTTAGAAGGAAACTGGTAACAGATTTGGTTTAGAAAAATGGGGTGATGAAGAGAGACTCAGGGGAAGAAACTCAATTGATTTTCTCGGGAACCAAGCTTTCTTAGAGTAGGTGTATAACGTAGGCGAAATAGCTGCCAGTAAGCATTGTGTAGGTATGAAAGTTCAGTTTCCGCTGATGTTACAGAGCCATGCGCTCAGTGTGGCAGTCAGGACTGACATGTAAACATATTTTCTTTCATATGTGAATGGGGAAGTGCTATGTATACAAGGTAAGACATATCTAATTTTGGGGAGTCAGAATTTGGAAGAGGTAAATAGTATGTGGCTCTTCAATTAAATTAAAGGAAAGGCTCAGAAATATTCTTTTGGCAAAAATAATCTGAAAATTTCTGGCTTCAGTTTTGGAATGACTTGGTGTGACTGACTGATGGACTAAAGTCCAAAACATAACACAGTAGGGTTATGTTGGTAGTAGCAAAACATTCAGCTTGAAATTTTGTTATTAAAAGAAGTGCATTTTAAACATTAGTAACTTTTGAATAATCTGCAACCTACATGAATTCAATTTTATTTCAAAACTAGCATTTGCCCGCTGCTTTGCGTGCATGTCCTTTGGTCATTATCATCATTATCATCATACTCAACAGTTTCCAGCCTCTGGCCAGGTCTGCTTTATGCACAAGCCTCTCCATTTGCCTCTTTCATCCTACCACCTCTCTGTCACCACTTTGTTTCAGTCCTCTCCTCTCTTTCGTACACCCTCCTCAACTCCTTTCAGCCATACATCCTCTGGGTCATTTACCATGCATCTTAATTTCATGGATTTTTCTCGGGATTCTCTGAGCCTCCATTCTCTTGACATGTCCATACCATCTCAGTCTGGTCCTCTCTACCCTTTCCTGTAGGGGTTCCTTTTTTATGGTGCACCTATTCACTATATTCCTTATTCTGTCCATTTTAATGACCCCCATTTTACCTCTTAAAAACTTCATTTCACTTGCTTGTACTCTGCTGATGTCCCGCTTTTTCATTGTCCACGTTTCAGCAGCATAAGTTAAGATAGGCACATAGTACGTATGATAGATTACTCTCTTGCTTCTCTGTGGCACCTCTTTATTCCATACCAGTCTTCTAATGCTCCTTAGGAACGCTTCTGCTTGTCTTCCTCTTTCACTTATCTCGCCATCATTTCCTCCTCTAATACACTCCCCAAGTACTTGAACCTGTTTACCTTCTTTAGTTGTTCCCCTGCCATCACAATTCCTTGGGCTACCCTATTCTTTTTCCTGGTTGTTACCATGTACTCACATTTCTTTACATTAAATTTCAGGCCATATTCCTCCACACTGTCTGTCCATACATCCAACTGCCGCTGCACTTCCTCTTCTTCACATTCCCAGATCATCTGCAAAAGCCATCATCTCCATGGTTTCCTCTCCCATCCCCGCTGCCACCTTCTACATTATTTCATCCATGATTACAATGAAGAGTAGTGGTGATAGGGCACTTCCTTGTTTTAATTCACTCCTATGTTCCAGCCAATCTGATCTTCCTTCCCCTATTTTCACATAGCTCATACTTCCTTGGTACAGTTCTGTCACCCACTTGATGGTTTCTTTGGGAACGCCTCTCTTCTCCAAGGCCTTCCATACCTTACTCCTGTACACAATCATATGCTTTCTCGATATTGAGGAATACCAACAGTAGATCCTTTCCATACTCATAATGGTTTTGCTGCAGCTGTCTCTTAGCAAATATCAGATCTACCATCGATCTCCCTGATCTGAAGCTATACTGCTCTTCCCTTAGCCCTTTTGCCACCCTGTCACGTATTATTTTTTCAATGATCTTCTCATACACTTTGGCACAGTGGCACATCAGTGTAATACCTCTATAGTTTTTAAACTCCTTCCTGCTCCCTTTTTTGAATATAGGTACAATTATTCCTTTTTTCCATTCTTCAGGAGTTTTGCCCTGATTCCATACCTTTCTCATCACACGGTATAGCCACTGCTTTCCTATAACTCCCGCTGCCCTTATCATTTCCACGCTCACTTCATCGATGCCTGGTGCCTTTCCACCCTTCATCTTACCCAGAGCTGTTTCCACTTCTTCCCAAGTTAGATCCTTCTCTTTCTCTCCTACACGGTTATTTCCTTCTTCTCCTGAACAACTGTATCATCCTGTGACCAATTTGGGTTCAGTAAGGCTTCAAAATACTCTTTCCACATCCTTTTTAGTTTTTCTGAATTGTTTATTTCATTTCCATTTTCATCCAGCATGTTGACATTTTCTATCCTCTCCTTCCTCTTCCTTTTTACCATTCCATATAACTCTTTCTTATTTCCTTTGCTATCTTCTTCCATCATGTTGGTCCACTTCTCCAGCCACTTCCTCCTTTCCTCCATTACTATTTTTTTGGCCTCCTTTTTCTTCACGTAGTCATCCCTTGTCTCCTGTGTCCTCTGCTTGAACCATTCCCTAAAGGCCCTGTTCTTGAGTTCCACTGCTTGTTTAACTCTATCATTCCACCATGCTGTTTCTTTCCACCTTTTTGTGTTACAGTCCTTCCACACACTGTTTCTGCTGCTTGGACTAACGTTGTTTTAAAATATTCCCACTCCTCTTCCACTGTCCCCATTTCCGCTATTGGTATCTTACTCCTTATTATTCTCTGGTATTCCTCTTCATTGCTCTTCTCTTTCAACTTCCATATTCTTAATCTCCTATCCTGTCTTTCTGATTTTCTCCTCTCTGTCGCAATCCTCAGCTCCATTACTAATAGCCAGTGATCACTATCCAGTGCCCTTGATGGTATTACCTTCACATCTGACACACTCTGCTTTAATTCACCATTAAATAAAAAGTAGTCCACAACTGACTTCCTCTGCCAATCGCTACTGTACCAAGTTACCTTGTGGCTCTCTTGCTTTTTGTACCAGGAATTTCCTATTTTCAATCAATTTCTTTTGCAGAGATCCAGAAGCCTTTCCCCTTCTTCATTTCAGCCACCCCATCCTTCTGTTCCTATTACTTCCTCATACCCCTGCCTTCTGTGTATTTAAGTCTCCCATAATTATAATATTTTGCCCATTTAACTGTCTTTGCAACTCCTGCTCAAATTCCTCCTTCTCTTGAATTTGACAGCCTACTTGTTTAGCGTATACTTGAAGTACGTCTAGTTTTCTCCCTTTGAATGCTATCCTAACCTTCATCATTCTGTCACTAATCTCTTCCACTTCCTCTTTCAGCCCATCTCTTATTACTATCTCTACTCCATTTCTTCTCCCTTCCTCATTTCCATTCCAATACAGCTGGAAACCATTTCTCAGTACTCTTCTACCCTTTCCTTTCCACTTTGTCTCACTCAACCTCAAAATATCCAACTTCCTTCTCTCCATCATGTCTACAATTTCCTCCACTTACCCGGTTAATGTCCATATATTCAAGGATCCAAATCTTAAACCGTTTCCATTGCCATGTCGTCTGTCCATTGATCCATCCTTTCCAAGGCTTGTTTTTGTTTTGAAAGCAGAATCTATCCACTACTGGCTTGCTAGGCCTGTTGTAGCTTCACCAGAGCCCCGTTGGCCGCCATTTTTCAGGGTTCCTGTATGGCCTTCACAGCTACCGTATCGGTCCCGGGTCACACTAGCTCCCCACTGTACCTCACCCCCACAGGCATTCCCCTACTTTATGCCGTTGCCCATCTTCCACCACGTGGAGGAGGGGTTGGAATTTGGTGTCCTTTGGTATAATGTAGAAATTGGTAGTCTTATCATTACCTTGGCGTCACAATATGATGATGGATTCTTATAGAACTCGACGAAAGAAATCGAAAGTAAAGAATAAAATTTTTTGATATCTCGCTTGGTTCTGGAGTTATATTGGCTCAAATGTTATGTAGTTGCTACCTGGACCAGAAGGATAATGCAGCCAAGAATTATTTTCAATTTCCTTTCCTTTCAAATGATGCTATATTACTAATGCCACAGTTTCAGCCAAATATAAGTAGTCCCAACTGATCATGATTCGCAAGCGATGCCATGAATGTATTAATGCGCATGTAACAGAAACTTCAAATTTTGGAATATAAAATATTAACAAAGTTTGTGGTTAGGTTGAAATGCAGCCTGTGTCAGGAAGACACGTGATACATTTTTTAAAGCATAAAGTATGGCAGATTTAGTTTTACAATTTACGCAGTGTAGCAAGAGATGTAGGAATTTGTAGTTACTTTTTAATTTTATTCTTTTAATGTTGCTGCTGTCAAAAACTCCATAGCACATTATACATTACACCTCTAAAGCTATAAAAGCTACAAATTTTCAAAATTAGGGTTATGATGATTATTTAATAAAAGAACAGTCTGTGGTTTGAAGAGCAGCCAAAATTTGTAAACACTTTCCTTGTGCGATATAATTACGGAATATTTGCACATGAAAAATATTTTCCGTTACCTGTTAATGTTTTCTGTAGGCACCTTTCTTCGAGAAAAAACTGATTTCTGCATCCATATCACACAATACTGAATTTAATTAATATTGTACGGCATTCAGTGAAAATTTAAAAATGTCATACCAAAGACAAAGTTTGTTAACTGTCAGAGATGTTAATAATCATGGGGACTGTGCTTACAGTAAATTATGTATCAATAATTACAGTAAATTGTGTATTAATGACGCTTGGTACATTTTAGTCATATTCCGTTAATATTAATGTTTTAAATTTCGGATAACAGATTAGATAAATAGCTGAATTAAAGAAACGAAACATGATCCTATAAAAAGAGATTGTGATTTTATTGTCAGTTTTTCTGCAAGGAGTGAACATCTCAACTACACTATGATCCACACATTATAATTACCGATCTAGAAATGATTTTTAATATTTCCTCCTTCATTCGGTACATATAAGTCATTAGCTATTTCCGCAGATTTTGATTTGAACCATTAGCTGTAAAAATTGCAGTAGTAGTCTCTGCACAGGTCCCGTTCAAATAAAGAGACATGCAGCTTTCTTACAGACTTATAATTGTATAGATACTCACTAAATGTCTACAGGAGAACTCCCATTATCCGAACTCCACTTATCTGAATTACTGAATATTCGAATCGCTGAATATCCGTATTGCTTTTTTTAATTATGACGGAAACGTGTTGTGTTTCGCAAAATAATGATTCTGCCTATGCGCTATTGTCCTTCCCAATAGCGGATCTAGGAATTTTCCAAGCTGGATCAAAAATGGATGAATACTGTCAACAGCTTACTTTGACCGAGATGTTTAGCAAGCAACGACTTTTATTTACACTATGGTACGTACATACTGTACTAATGTACACCAATTGTAGTACGCTTAACACGTAAAAGTGTTGCCTTTTCATTTAATTAATTATAAGCTCTTTTTATTTAAAAATAGTTTTTTCCCCATTTTCATCATACATACAGTAATTGATTAAAATAGACCCTTTTTCGAAAAAGTCCAATTATCCAAATTTTTGATTATTTGAATGGGGACCGGTCCCAATTGATTCGGATAATTGGAGTTCTACTGTACTCTGAAATTGACTACCAAACCTTTTGGAGATGAAGCAAAAGATAAGAAAAGCTAGAAACAGTTGTCATGAAACACACATCGCTGTTATCATGTTCACTCATGCTTCTTATCAATCAGAAATAATACTTCTAAATGAAGGAAGATTCAATTTACAGCCATTCCATTTAATAAAACTATATCTAAGACCAACACCCGTTATACATTCTAAATGGTTTATGGTTCATTTATTCCTTTCCAAAAGATTGCTGCTTCTGCATAGATAATTTGATCTTGTTATTTCATGAAGTGACGTCTAATCTCAATGTTGTTTCCAAATCATCTGTTGTTCAAGTATGGCCAGTGAATTGTAATAGGAATCCAAAGCACATTTATTAAATATTCTCCATGTAAATTTTAATCTTTATAAAATGAAATAAATAATTATATCAAATCATTACTTTTTTTGTAAAAATCAGTCTTGCTACCTCCCCCCATTAATTTCCATGAAAATCACAAGTTACAGAATTGAAACTGGAATTATAATGTTTAAATAATTGATTAACTAATTTATCATTAGACAGTCTTGCAACATTCCCCCGCTAATTCCCATGAAAATTTGCTGGTCTCAGAAATGGGAATTAATTTTATTTCATTAACCAAATTTGGAATATCTAGATATGAAACGAATTTATTTCCACAGTAGGTAATTTGACAATAGTTAAAGGTCCCTCAGGTGTTAGTGTTACATAAGTATAACAAAAAGGAATAATGGTAACAGTATTTAATAAAATGTTCTTCTTTTTCTGGTTGCTGTGCTGGTATGTTGTGGTGGTTGTATTTCACCTGTAGCATGCATAAACTTCAATTGTCTTACATGGTACTAAAACTATATTGCCATCAAGTTTTCTGCTTGGTACTCCTGAAACAAGGTTTACATTCTGCCAGCATTTAGTCTATTCAGACTTGTGGAAGAACAAAAACATAAACTTCTTTTTATTTTCAAAACACAAAACCTATTTAATTAATTAACAATACATCAGTTCCTGCATAAAATATTTATCCATGGGAAAGGAGGAACGTGGATGTGAAAATTATATAATACTTAACTAATTGACATGGGTCATTTTCTTGTTGTGAGAGGAGTCTTCTTCAACAATAAATATTGAAATAATATTTTAAACAAATTATGCAAATATTTGACTTACATTACTATTCCTGGGTGGCCACAAACCTGTAAAACCTGGAATATCAGGAATTATCAGGGAATTTAAAGCAACCTTGAAATATCATGGAAATATCAGGGAATCCAAGTAATTTCAAAAATTTGGAAATTTTTTAATAATTTATTTTAATAATGAACTTTTGCATTAAATACAAGGGTTGGATGATAAATAATGCCTTCCAGTTCATAACTTGGGACTAAATGGGAATATTTTAATAAATCAAACACAGAAATAATACTTAGAATGTCTTGTTTAATTACCAATGTTCACTTTTCCACATAATCACCAGAGAATTGTATACATTTCTGCCAACGATGAACCAGTTTTCTGAAGCTGTCATGGAAGAAGGTGACACTCTGTTTCCACAACCACAGTCTCACAGTTCTCTCAATGTCTTCATCAGAAGCTTAATGATGTCCCCGCAGATCTTCTTTCATTATTGGGAACAGATGGTGCCAAATCTGGACTGTATGGAGGATGCCGTACGATGGTGAGGTTCAGTCTCTCAAGTTATGTTGTGGTGGCACGTGAAGTGTGTGGTCTGGCATTGTCATGCTGCAGGAAAACATTTCCCTTTTCCTTTCGGACCCTTGTTAGCCGTCGTTTCAAAGTTCGTAGCACTGTGATGTAACGCTCTGAATTTATTGTCCCATGTTCAAGGACATCAACATGGATAACACCATCTGCATCCCAGAACACTGTTGCGATGATTTTTTCAGCTGAAGGCTGTGTTTTGAATTTCTTTTTCTGAGTCAAGCCTTTGTGTCGATATTCAGTAGATTGGCGTTTTGTCTCCGGGTCGTAATGGTGTACCCATGTTTCGTCTCCTGTCACAATTGAATGGAGAAAGGCATCACCTTCATTCTCGTAACGCGAGATGAGTTCCTGGCAAATTTCAACTCTGTTCGCTTTCATTTCAGGCGTCAGCATCTGAGATTCCTCTCGTGCACAGATATTCCGATAGCCAAGCAAAGCAACAATATGACCCACGTGTTCTTGTGAAATGCCGATTATGCTTGCAATTTCTCTCTGAGTGATATGATGATTGTCCTGAATAAGTCTGTCAACTTTTTGCTTGTGAAACTCGGTGGTTGCTGTCACAGGATGTCAAACTCTTTGTTTGTCACACAAGTCAGATGTTCCCAACTCGCCCAGAGACGCACAGTACTCACATCAACACAATCACCATAAACAGTTTGCATTCTTTGATGAATCTCCTTTGGGGCGACATGTTCTGCTGTCAATGACTGCACGTTGCTTAAATTGCATTGACCTACCGTCTGCGCAGAGTTCCATACTTTACACTGTAACACTGCAACCATTCAATGCTAAAACTTCCCACCAACTAGAGCAATAGAGGAGAGTCTACAGTACAAGCCAGTACCTGCCTCATACCAGTGCTGCCATCTGTTGAGGAGTTATGAATGTGGAGGCATTTTATCATTCTACCCTCATAATTCAGCTTATATATTTTTGACATAAAATAGCCAACAGAAGCCACATTTACACAAGCAACTTGCACCTCGTCTCGCGCCTCGTCGAGATACGATGACGAGATGTTCATACACTCCCTCTGGAACTCAGCACTCGAAATTATATATATATATATATATTTATATATATATATATATATTTTAAGTGGATGACATCTAAATTAGAGTTATGGTACTACATTTAAACTCAGAAGTTATATTTTTTACTGAATAAAACTGCAATCGTAGAGGAGTAAGTTTATAAAGGTGTTTTTATGTTTCACTAAACAGTTTTACACTTTCAAGCAAAGTGTGAAACAGATGTCCCAAAAAAAATTGAATTTGTGGATTCTTCAAAGTTCTGTAGAATGTCACAAGCTGGTTTTGAACTTCTTTTGAGAAAAATTGAACCTTCAATGCCAAAACAAAAGCCTAGATTCAAGATACCAATGCCAGCAAATAGCTATAATTATACGGCTTTATAACTTTCTTTGTATTAATGATATAAGGTAAATTAAAGCATGGACAAAATAATACATAAGATCATGCAAATACTAAATAGGTAGGATTTATAAAGTTTTGCGTCATTTAGAGCTCTTTCAAATGCTGAATCGATGCGACAGTATAAACATTGTGCTCATGCCTTTGACTCGCACCAAGGAGAACAGCACACAGAAGCAATCACACAAGGTGAGCCTACACGATTGCACTGTTTATACAAACTCTTGTTTATGCTATATTGCGTAGACTCACGGAAACTTGCATGAAAGTGTTAACGCGGCAACAGAAGAAATTGAAGATGGAACAGAAGAAGCTACAATGACTGAACCAGAAGATTTGGAAAGAAAAGTGTAGCAAATGAAAAACGGCATAAAAAAAGTTAAGCTTTTGACTGAGTCAAGTTACTGATGAACAATTTAAAAATCTTCAATTATTGTATATAACAAATATTGAAAGATTACTAATTTGTTCTAGTTCATACTAGTAATTATCTCATTTTTGTGCTACACATTTTTAATTTAGCTTCATAAGATTATTAAATTGGTTATAAAATATTTAAATAACATTCTTAAACATGTTTCTTTTTCTAATTTTGTGAGTTTTATACCAGATTTAATTATTTACAATTAAAATCTAATTAAATCTTTAAATATCTTAATCATGCGAATAAAATTTCTAAATCGGAAAACTATTGCAAATTTTTCTGAAAAACCTGGAAGTATCAGGGAATTTTTAGATCATTACCTTGTAGCCACCCTGTATTCCTTTTTTCTCAATAAGTCACAGTTCACACAACCTTTCTCTCCATACTCATTAGAGAAGATGAATTCTCAGTATTTACTACCATTCATGGTAAACATGATCTATTTTAAAACGAATGACAATTTCCCTTATCATCATTACTTTGTTTGGCATCTTTCTCTTTGACATTCAAAGTATTATTAGTCTGCTCCTTTGAGCTAACAGAATTATTCCCATTATTTCATTTTATTGCACATTTAATTCATCTTTATTTTTATTTATTTTTTTAAATTCCAAAACATTAATTTCCATTGCTTGGTAAAAGTTTACTTTCTTCATTTCCTTATTTACTATGATCCATATTTGCTACATTAATGTCCTCTTCTGTGATGTCACAAACTTCACTATTTGTTATTTCTTTTCTATTTTTATCATTATCTTAGCTTAACAAAAACCTGAATTCAACTTCATTTTAACAGTTCAATCATTATTATGTGTTACTATATTGTATTGACTTTGTAGGGTTTCACTATTTGTTATTTCTTTTCTATTTTTATCATTATCTTAGCTTAACAAAAACCTGAATTCAACTTCATTTTAACAGTTCAATCATTATTATGTGTTACTATATTGTATTGACTTTGTAGGATTTCAAGTTTTGTACACTGAAAGGTCCTTCCTGTCAGTGGCACTTAAAAAAATAACCTAGATGATCTCATACGGTCCATTAAATGAAGGCTCAAACTTCTTGATTTTGCCTTTTAATTTGAATGACTTTTGTTGTGTTTTAGCCAATACCAGATCACCAAGTTTATATACCATGATGTTCCCATCTTTCTTTTGCATTTGTTTTCTTTTTTTAGATTTTCTTGTAACTTGTACTCATAACTTATTTGTTGTTCAGGAAATTTAATAAAATCTGTAGCAACTCGCTCTCGCTGGGGTTGTTTAGAAAACATCAACAACTCATGGGACATAAATGAAGTGGAGTGATAATGTATGGAGTTAATAACCTCTTCAATATGGTCAAGTTCATACGCCCACCTCTTGTGGTTGTCTCCACAGTAAGTCAGAAACCATCTTCCCAGTTCTCACATTACACACTCAACGGTGTTATTTTGTAGATGATACAAGTATTTTCTCTTCACTTCAGTCCCTATTCTAGACAATTGTTTGGTCCACAATTTTACTGAGAAGCATTATCAGTAAGAACTTGTTTAAGCTTTCCCACATTGGGTATAAATTCATTAATAATTTTGGAACATAAGACTTTAGCTGTTGCTTTCTTACTGGGATATAATTTGATATACTTTGAGAAGACATCTAACGCTACATAGATTTGAATTATCCCTTTTGATATTGGTAAAGAGTCAAAAACATCTACTGAAATTAGTTGTAAGGGTTTATCAGGGATTATAATTTGCATTTCTACTGAACATGGTGCTTTGTCTGCCTTTACTCTCTGGCATAAATCACAAGAAGACACTAAATTCTTAACTCGCCAATACATATTGAAGAAATAGAAATGTTCCTGTAGGATCTTATAGCATTTGTTGATACCGTAGTGACCACGGTAACTAAAATGGTGGTGTAAAATGAATTTATCCACATGTATATCAGGCACCCATTCTTTCCAGCTATCACTATCTTTGTAGTCTCTTTTAAAGAGTATTCTATAAAAAATACAAAAATATTTCTTCAACTTCTGCTTTCTGGAGCCTTAAGTCTCTCATAACTTCTTTTATGACCCTATCTTTATTTTGTTCCACCTCCATATATTGTAGACATTGCCTAACCTCTTTCTCAAAAGGTACCCCTTTTGAGGTAAAAACTATAGAGTTCTTCATATATAGGACTAGATGGTTGATCAGTTAACCCGACAGGTAGTCTAAATAAAGCATCCGGGATATGGTTTTTATCTTTGCTTCAGTATTGTACTTCAAATTTGAATTCTTGTAAGAAAAGAGCCTATCTTGTTATCCTCCAATGGACCTACTTGCATTGCATAAGGAAAGATAGTGCTTTATGATCAGTGTCCTACTCTTCCACCGAGTAGAAGGTATCTGAACCTTTCAAAGGCCCAAACAATGGATAATGCTTCCCATTCTGTAATTCCGTAATTTTTCTCAGAGGATGATAATAACCTACTAGCAAAAGCTATTGATCTGCATTCAATGTGCTCTTTTTCACCGATATCCTGAAACACTTCTACGCCAATTTCATAACCAGAACTGTCTATAGCCAAACAAAAATCGAGGTTCCAATCTGGACGACATAACATGGAGTTCCTTGTTAGATCAGCTTTAATTAAAATCATTCTTGCACTCTTCTGTCCTTTTCTAACTAGCATCATTTTTCTCAAGATGGGGGCTATTTGGAACTGACCCTTGACAAATTTTACAAGGAAACTATCCAACTGCTTTTTATCTTTTTTTAAATTTAATTTAATTGCAATGGAGCACACGCTCTGGTGGCAATTTCCCTACACACCCAACTTCCCCCTATCCTGCACCCACCTACATTTGCACTCTACAAATTTTAACTTTAAATTCTTTTAATGTTTTCGGTAAGCTATTCATCATTCCCCTTGGTAACTCATTCCAATCCCTGACACCCTTACCTAAAAAAGAAAATCTTCCCACACCCTTGTGCCTGAAATCGAGTGCCAGCTTGTGGTCATGGTCATCTTTTCCCTTCCATAAACTACTTTTCATACCTACTGCAATATCTTTCCATGCCTCATCGCCAGTATACGCCCTGTACACTCCCATCACTCTTCTCATCCTCCTCCTGTCTTGCAATGAATCCCATTCCAGCTCCTTTATCATATCTGTCACTGATTGCATTCTGCAATAATTTCCAGAAACAAATCTAGCAGCCCTTCTTTGCACCTTCTCCAACTCCTGTGTTTGATACTCAAAATGTGGGTCCCATACGACACTACCATATTTGAGAAGTGGTCTGACCAAAGTTTTGTAACCCAATTCCTTTACTTCTCTTGTGCATCCCCTCATCACTCTCTTCAACAAGTGCAGGATTTTGAAACCTTTTCCTACCACCTGTCCAATGTGTTCTGCCCAGTTAAGCTTGTTATCAAATGTAACGCAAGATATTTACATTTCAAGTCTTCTTGGGCTGTTGGAAAATTCTCAATAGCTTTTAGGGCTTCATTAGGGAAAATATCCTCTGGAGTAATGATGTTCCCCAAAAACTCTAATTTGCTCTTAACGAAAACTCATTTTTTAAAAAAAATCTTAGGGTCATTCCGCCTTTACGGAGTGCATAAATACCTCCTGCAGTGTACTAACGTGCTCTTCATTGGTTTCACTGGCAGTTAGTATATCATCCACATAGACCTTTACTTTCTCATGATGTGTCTTTCCTAAAACCTTGTCTAAAGCTTTTATAAAATTAGCTACCACATTATTTAGCCCAAACAGTAAAACCTTAAAATGAAAACTTCACCCTTCATACAAGAATGCAGTAAATTTCATTGATTACTTAGCAATAGGAACTTGCCAGTATGAAGCCGTAAGGTCAAGGGATGTGAGAAACTTCTTTCCCTGAAATTCCTGAAGGATTCCTTTGATAGCAGGTGGGTGATCTATCTCTCTTACCAGCACTTTGTTCAACATATGGGCATCTAATACCAATCTGACAACTACGTGGTCAACTTTTATAACTACTGCAAGAGGGTTGTTGAAAGGGCTTTATAGATCTTTCAATAATTCCCCATTTCTTCTTCTCCCTGCTGTCTTTTTGCAACTGGGATTGGGTAAGGTTTTATATATAAAAATTAAAAAAAAAAATGGAGTTTTGCAGGTGAGTGAGAAATGGCACTCTTAACCTTTCACTAGTCCAGATCTATCTGAGAACACATCATCAAATTCCTTAAAAATTTCCGAAAGTATCTTTTGGTGCTCTGCTTCTACAGTCTGGATTCCCTTTTGCAGCATAATATTCTGAGGACTCGCTTGAATGGCACTGACACAATACTTTACTGCCTCTACTAGAAAACATGATGACTGTCCTAGACCTATCTGATCTCCCTATGATTTAACCTTCACAATGTCCACAGCTGTTCTACTCTTCCTGACAGGCATTATAAATGTCTTCATATGAGAACCATTTATGAAAAATTAAAAAAATCCTTCTTCGTAGTTTAAAATGTCCTTAACCTTCAGCATCCAGTCAACACCAAAAATACAATCAATATTGAGCCCTGGCACAACAAATACAGGTATCTCCATGAGTAATTTTACAGTTTCTGCTTCCAAAAGAACTTGCTCCTTAACAAGTTTGCTCCTGCTCCCAGTAGCTGTGACAACCGTCATTCCATTTACAGGGTATTTAGGCAGAAGTTTCACGCTGATTAAATCCTTATGAAACACTTCTGAAATACAGGAAATCTCAGATCCCAAAGCAATCAATGCTTTGCTAACTCCTGGTTCGGCCTCCACTTGGACCACAGTTTCAGCCACACCTAGTTTCCTGATTGAATTTTGAAAGACTTGTCCATAGGTGCCGCTTCTAAGGTATCATTTTCCCCCTGTTTATCTTCACTTTTATGGAAATTATTATTTCTCGCCTTAAAATACCATTTCCTTCTTTGTTTAATGTACCTGACTTTTCTGTGATTATGATAAGTCATATCGTTTACATTGGATTTAGTTAAAACTTGTGAATTCTGCTCTCTACTTTGCTTAGCAGGATCGCTGGATATGAGGATGTCCTCGACTGTAATTACCTCTATCTCTGTTTCTCTGTGCACTGTCATCAAAATCTTGTGCCCAATTCAGAATGTCGTCTATAGTACTGATTATGTGGGGATTATAAAAGGTTTCTTGTAACCGATAATGAAGTCTGTTAAAAATACCTTTAATAATAGTTGTTCCCTATATAGTTTGGTCCAGGTGCCTTATTCTAAGTCAACATTGATGGATGAAGTCGTGTAGCTTCTCCCTGTTCCGGTTGTATCACCTCCCGTAATAACCAGAAATAATTTAGAAATTTGCTTTCGAAATCCTCATAAGTTTGGCAAGTAGGTACTTGTCTATCTACCTATCTATCTTAGCTGTTCCCCTCAGGTGTTGCTACACTATATTAATTTTTCTTTCTTTATTAAACTAAGTAAAGGTTTCAAATGCTTCATAACTTATAAAATCTACTGGGTGGATATTCTTCTGATCTGAAAAATTTTCAACATCAATTTTTCTGGAATAATTACTGAAATGTGGTGTGGCATCGCAGATTCTTTTGTTTTACCACATAAATGCCCTTCAACTCCTTTGTTTTTCTCATTCAAAAAACCTATATTATTAATCATTTTCAACGTAGCATCCCCTCCATGCATATGTGCACTCTCTAACTGTTCAATATGTCCTTCTATATCACCTTCATGCTCATGCAACGGACCTATGTTTGCTTGTGTCCTAGTTAGGGTCTCATTTAACAGACCTACACTCTCTTTAATCTAGAGTTGTTCTGTTTCTATTTGACTGACTCGACTTTCTTGATGTTTAAAATCTTTTTTCAAGGTATTCCCAAATTGGTTTATTTTATCATTAACCTCTTCTCTACTTTTATGGCATTCAAGCTTATGTTGTCCTAGGCGGTTTCTTTTTCAGTAATCCTTTTACCAAAATAGGTATAATTGTTATCTACCTTCTCCTGAACTTCACTTATCTTGGTATTTATTAATTGAGAATGGTCCAGGAAATCTCTTCTCTGCTCAGTTATACTAGTATCGAGCTTAGAATTTAAAGTGTCATTCAATCGAGTATTTAATGTATCATTGAACTGAGTACTTAATGTATTTAATTTATTATTAGTCTGAGTACTGAATGTATATAATTTATTATTAGCCTCATTGATAAAATCAAGTCGGCCAAATCCTGTAGGGAAACGCCCTGTTCAGAATAGTAAGGTATAGCACCAATAGAAAAGGTATTTGGAGGCTGCTAACTTTCAGCTTTCTGACAGGCATCTATATTTTGTGATAGTCACCTTCTGGCAAAGCACCCTCAATTTTCGAAAACTCTACCATATATTGTAATGAGAAAATGTTGCTTGGGGTTATGCAACATTCATATTAACTTGATCGTGTTGTTTGTATAACTGATACCTTTTCTCGAACATGCAATAGTTCTTTAAACCGGCTGCCAAGCTATTACTTTTCCCTGTAATAGCTAGTAAATAGGAAAATGAGGCACTACTTACCTTTAGATGATGGATGTGGGGCGCAAACACACAGAAAAGACACAAACCCAAATAATAAAGTAATTTTTGGGATAAACCTTTCGTCAACAGGAGAACATTATGAGAGGTGGGCGCAGCTGGAGACTGCCTCACAGAAAGACCGCCGGTCGGGAAAATCTCTCTCTCTCTCTCTCTCTCTCTATATATATATATATATATATATGCCAAATTTATCCTCTCCAAAAACTATTTCTCCTTCAACTCCCAGATTTACCACCAGATACGCGGCACTGCCATGGGTACCCGCATGGCCCCGTCCTATGCTAACCTTTTACTGGGCCGTCTGGAAAATATTTTTCTGAAGAATTACCCCCTCAGTCCCCTCGTGTGGTTCAGATACATAGATGATATATTTATGATCTGGACCCACGGGGAGGACCACCTCCTAGACTTCCTCAACTCATTAAATGATAATCACGCCATCAATTTCACATGGTCATATTCCCACACCTGTATCACCTTCCTTGACGTAGATATCACCCTACGACAGGGGACCCTCCATACCTCAGTACACAATAAACCGACCAATTTACAACAATACCTACACTTTGACAGTTGTCACCCCTTCCATATTAAACGTTCCCTTCCAAACAGCCTTGCAATCCGTGGCAGACGCATCTGTTCTGATCATGAATCAATCTCCAGTTACTCTCAAAAACTATCCCAAGCCCTTGTGTCCCGCCGATACCCCCATGATCTTGTGGAAAAACAAATTTCCCATGCCATCACCCACAACCCTCGTTCTGCACCTCCTAAAGCTGACCGTGGACCAACACTTGTCACCCAGTTCTTTCCTGGCCTGGAATCTGTCAACCAGATACTCCGCCGTAGGCATGATTTCTTACGTTCCTTCCCTGAAATGCGTCTCCTCCTTCCCAAAATCCTACCCACTGCTCCCCGCACTTGCTTCAGCAGACCGCCCAATCTGTACAACATCTTGGTCCGACTCCCCTAGACCTCCACAGGGATCTTCCCATGTTACAGACCCCGCTGTAAAACTTGCAGCATGCACCCTGCCACCACTACTTACTCTAATCCTGTCACAGGCGAATCTTTCCCTGTAATTGGACATGCCACATGTGCTACCACTCACCTTATTTACCAACTCACCTGCATCCACTGCACTGCCTCTTACATTGGTCTCACCACTCAACAACTTTCCTACAGAATGAATGGCCACAGGCAAACAGTTTATACTTCCAACCCAGACCATCCCGTGGCAATTCATGCGAACTTCCATAATTCAAAAAACCTCAACACCTGTTTCACAGTCAGAGCAATTAGAGTTTTTCCGAATACCACCACCCCTTCAGAACTCCGCAGATGGGAACTAGCCTATCAACATATCCTTGACACCAGACACACCCCTGGCCTAAACCTATGTTAAACCTGTCACTTGCCATCTCTCATTTCATTTTACAGTCGGTTATTTATTTATTTATTTTTATATATATTATTATATTATTTTTTATTATTATTATTTATTTATATATTTCTTTACATATATCTATACTATTATAAATCTGTAAGCAAGCTGCGTTTGTAGTGAGGCTTGATCTCTAATAACGCAAAAACTACCGCATCAATTTGCATGGTGTTTCCAAATTTTTAAAGCTAATGTTGCTGATCAACATCTGCAGAAGTAGCTAACGACTAATATGTACCATGGGAAGAAGCAAGTCAGTAAAAAACTTCAGAAATGTGAAACTGTAGACCACAGATAATTATACACATTCAGACGGTCACTCCTTTCATAAAGAGACCTGACAAAATTTAGGATTTCCATTTTTTTTTTTTTTTTTTTTTTTTACTTCTGCGATTCATTTTTCTGGACCGCAGTACTTCAAAATAAAAAGAATACATGAATCAAGTATAATCAGCATTTACTTGAATCGTAACAGGTCTAATATTGAAGACATATATTGTCTCTGGTAGACTGTTATACAGTTTGTCTCTGGAACAAAATTGCTACGTGAACGCTGTACAATACAGCCACAATAAGCCAATACTTAATACGAAATTCAGTTTTTTCTCGAAGAGCGATGTCTGAAAAACAGCTATTATAAATATCAGCCAGTAATAAAACATACTTCTTTCATAATGACTTGTGCGGAATTGCACATATTTGGAAGTACTTTATTCGATTAATATGTCTCGTGGCTATAATGTGCAATATAACTAGGCATCCGAAAATTCAGGTACATGTGACTCAAATAATTACATAGAAAATACGGATATATTGAAAGAAACTCAAATAAAAAAATTTTCATATCCTAATGATACATCGCGTAAATTATAAAGCTAAAAGCATCGTCCCTTTGGCCTATAACAAAGCATATCAGCTGTCATCACTGTCCAGGTTGCATTTCAATCGATTTACAACTTGCGATAATTTTGCCACTCAGAAATAATTGCTTGAGTTACATGCACATTAGTACATATACTGTACCGTGATCCGTTTTAACATTTTTGAATTAATTATATCTGACTGAAATAATGACAATAATGATACGACGATTTGAAACCAAGATTAACTCCAATTCACGTAAATTTCTATTTTAAAGCAGGAATAATTGATGGTGTATCAACATAAAATAAAAACCAATATCCAAACAGCAAAAAATAAATAAATCAGAAAAAATTGAGATGCTGTGATTATTGGTAACGAATTTTTATTTCAAATATAACTAGGCATACTAAAATTCTATTCTACACCACATAAATTTTAAAACTAAGCCCATTATGCCTGATGCTAAACAAAACGAGTCAATTGTCATCTGGTCCAGGCTGTTGTTTCGCCAGGTACTTACATGCGACTGAAATAATTACATAGAAAATACGGCTATATTGAAAGAAACTTAAATTAAAAATGTTTCATATCCTAATGCTACCATGGAGGAAGGAAATATATGGAGGAGAAGTGACGTTAAATTGGTGAAGCAGGCTCGCGCATGCGCAGTGGCGGCAGTGGCGATATTGCGCTTCCAAACAATTGCGATGTTCCCAGTATATCCCGAAAACTAAGCAAGATATCGAAAAATTTTATTCTTTATTTTCGATTTGTCTCGTCGTGTTACATAGGAATCGATCATTAAATTTGACTTTTGCGAAATTTTTCTTCTCCATTTCAACCTAACTTTTGATACAGTATATCTCTAGAACTAGGTGAGATATCGAAAAATTTTATTCTTTATTTTTAATTTGCCTCGTCTTTTTAAATAAGAATCCATCATCAAATTTGACTTTGACCAATGTTTTCTTCTGAATTTCAACCAAAACCATTTCACATTTGGGACGGAATATCTCGAAAACTAAGCAGGATATCAAAAAAATTTATTCTTCATTTTTTATTTGTCATATCGAGTTACATAATAATCCATCACCAGATTGCGGCGTCACCTTTATCCTAGAGTCCCCTTGAGGTTTTTGTACATATTCCCCAGTGTCTGTATGGAAGCGGCCATACCCCTTCCACTCCGGCCATGCCCCCCCACTACTCCTCACCCTGCTACACTTCAATGCGTGGTGAAGGTCTCTTGCTTTGTCTCCATATATTTCCTTCCTCAATGAATGCTACACCACGTAGATTATAAAGCTGCAGGCATCGTCTCTTAGGCCTATAACAAAGCATCATATCAGCTGTCAGGTTGCATTTCAAGCGATTCACAACTTGCGATAATGTTGCCACTCAGAAATAATTGTTTCAGTTACATGCACGTTACTACATAAACTGTACCATGATCACATCTCAACATTTTTGGATTAATTATATCTGACTGAAATAATGACAGTAATGATACGATGATTTGAAATCAAGAGTAGCTCCACTTCACGTAAATTTCTATTTTAAAGCAGGAATAATTGATGGTGTATCAACATAAAATAAAACCAATATCCAAACAACAAAAAATAAAAAACAACAAAAAATAAATAAATCAGAAAAATTGAGATGCTGTGATTATTCGTAACGAATTTTTATATTTCAGCACACTTCCAAGAGGACTAAGTCGTAGATTACTGCTATATTTACATAAATTTATGGCACCGCGGTTATGTTGCAATCCTCGGTATCCCCATTTAAAAATAAACTTTTTTTAGTTAAGTATCATGGAAACAATATTTTTCATTATATCCACAGATACATCCTTAACAAAGCTTATACCTAGCTATATAATCCCAGGCAAAGTTTACACATAAAAACGCCAAAAAAAATTACACATAATGATTATAATATCAGCTTTCTTAGCTTTACAACTGTTATATATCCATTTAAATTTTCGGTACTACGGTTAACGTGGAATCCTCCATATCAGCATTTAAAAATATTGTGTTTTAGCTGAGTTAAATATTGCTTTCAGAAATAATATTATTTATTACTACAACAGATATTCTGTATTGTAACCAAATTTATGCTCATCTATATACTCGCAGCCAAAGTTCACGCATAATGATAATTGCAGCTGTGAAAACGTTGTAATTATTAGTGCTGTGAGTTGGGTAAGTATAAAAGTTTATGATATGCCCTTGCGAAAGAGATCTAATCTGTCGGGGTCAACTTCTGCAGCTAAAAGATGTCGCCGAAATCGGCTAAATGAGAGTGAAATAGACCGACAACATCGTCTGCAATGTCAAAGAGGATGAGATGAAATAGCTAGAGCAAATGAAAGTAACCTGCACTGAGAAAAGCGATTGACCTATAATCGGGTTCTATACGCTAAATCCATAGCTTCTGAAAGCGCACAGAAGAAAGAATGTCATTTGAACCGTGAAAGCCTTTCTAAACAATAAATGTTTATACTTCGCACAATAATTACAACCACGAATTACTACTGTTAATTTTTCAGGAACCTTTTCTACTATTGAATCAAGTGCATCACGTTAAAATATGAATAAAACAACTCTCTGACATCAGTATAAAAACCGAACCTAACGTATTAACCGAAACAAACGAAACTATTCAGAATACATTAACAGTTCATGCCTTTCCACGTTAATGTCTGATAAGAGAATAAAATCGGTAAATAATTTCTACACCTGCCAAGGCACGCGCGCGTGAAGCAGCGGGCAAATGCTATTATATACTGTATATATATATTTAAATTCTTCTATCTCCCTTTATTTTCAATTACAACTTTTTGAATTAAGCTACACAAAGATTATATTGTTTTGTTTCACTTTAATCGCTGGTAAATCCTATTTCCCCCCCCCCCCCCCTTCCCGGCAATGCTACCACTACCACGCGTTTTCCGCCTGTGCTTCATTCATGTGGCGGGTTGGGATGTGACCACATCTTTCCCCCTGCCATATGTCTCGCCTCCCACATGAGTAAGACTAAAGACGAAATATTGTGCAATTCATGTGTTTCTGTGTTTTTACGTGTCTCGCCCTCCTGACTTCATCTGTGGTAAGTGACGGGTAACTGTTTATTTTCGCTATCCTATCTTATTTTCAGTGCCTCGCGGCAGTTTCTTTGTTTCCTTTATCCAACTATATATATATATATATATATATACACGTGTGTTTCTCTATATTTCAATTTTCAGCCACCACCACCTAGCACAGATCACTGGTGTTTGTGTGTGGAAATAGCATGGAGTTTCCTGTCGTGCACAACGTTGCCCAAATGCCGATAGCTGTGGGGATGTGGGAGATATGATGGTTAAAACTGGTTGATGCAGGGCATTTTCATATTTTGACCAAAGACTTATGTATCCGTATACTTCTCTTTCCTGCCACAACTACATAGGATAGACCATTGATGTTTATGTGTGGTAATAGCCTCGAATCTCCCATCATGAACTATTGTGGTTATATGTCGGTAGCTATGGAAGTGTGGGAGATATGGTGGTTGAAATTGGTCGACCTGCGCTACATTCATATTTCTACCAAAGACGTATGTGTCATGGTGTATCACTTTTCAGCCAAAACTATCTAGCGCAGATCACTGATGCTTGTGTGTGGTAGTAGCACAGAGTTACCCATTGATCACGATGTTAACCGAATTTCGGTAACTGTGTGAGATATCGTGGTTGAAAGCAGCCGATCAAGGATATTTTCATATTTCAATCAAAGACATGTGTCTCCCTATATGTCACTTTGCTGCCACAACTACATAGCGTAGACCATTGGTGTTTGTGTGTGGTAGTAGTATCATGCCTCCTATCGTGCACTATGGTGGTTATATGTCGGTAGCTATGGGGGTGTGGAGATATGGTAGTTGATAGTGGTTGACCTGCACCACATTCATATTTCAACCAAAGATGTATGTGTCATGGTGTATCACTTTTCAGCCAAAACTATCTATCACAGATCACTGGTGGTTGTGTGTGGTAGTAGCACAGAGTCACCCAGTGATCCCAATATAGGCCGAATTACGGTAGAATTTCGCATAGCGAAATTAGTTGCTAAGATAGCGAGTTCAGTTGAAGTATATGCTACCACTCTTTTAAAGTCATTTTTATAGTCAATTTTGATAATTTTTCCCAGTAATATGTCCCATATAAGCATTTATTCAAGTGTTAACAGTAAATTCAATAGTTAAATTCATTTAAACAGCTGTTAAGAAACTTAACCTTAGATTTGAATAGTTAATATTTGACTTTCATTTAATTTCACTAAATCAAGATATTTCGTTAGTTCAAAAGATGTTTAGGTAAATAGATAGCCAGAAGATGATTAATTTTGTTGTTAAAAGATCTTACTTAGAGTCTGAATATGTTTAAAAGTGATTTGCCAGTTTAAAATGTTATCACGTAAATTTTCCACTCTAAACTCGAAGTATTTAGCTATTAGAAAACAGTTAAGAAATCAAGGGATAGATAGGAAGCATCGTAATTTCGGTTTAAATAACATATTAAAATTTTAGAGAGATTCATACATTCTAAAGATCGTTTTTGAATATAATTTGATATACCTAGATATGTGATTCAGGTAAAAGTTCGATATTTCAGTCTTTTTCGGGGATTCATGAAAAGAAATTATATTCAGAGTAAAGTTTGTTTAAATGTAAAGATTTCTGGAAAAGTTTTATTTCAAAATATTAAAGCATTTGATTGTAATAAAATAAAATGGGTTTTGACGCGAGAAAACGCCGGGACGAAATGATGCGATCGTTCGGCATTCTTGAGTAGTGAAATTTAGAAAATTCGTAATAAATCAGGGCATGGACTTAGAGATTCCAAATTTTTACAGTAATAGTTTTTCATTAGGGAAATTTGTTTAGAGTTATTTTCAAATCGATATTCGGAATAAAGACAGTAAATTTTATTTTCAAGTTTTATACCACTTTCAAAATTAGGTAAAATTCTTTATTTAACATCAGAGAATAGATGGACAATAGGAGAGTAGAATTAAATTTGTTTCAGCTCAATAGGAGCAATGTTTCGGAAGTTATGGCAATCACATCTTTATGACTCTTTTCTGGCGAAGCTATTAAAGTTACAAAATTTTTTATAATAACTTAATTTGACGTTTGTAACAGTATCTTGCTACTACCAAAATTTCAGAGAGCTAGGATGATTTTTATTGTCATGATCAAATTAGATTTCGTAACATTGGTCTGAAACTGATCAGCTATCGTATAAAGTCCCTGGGAAAATCAAGATAAGGAAGTTCTCACGGTCCAATCCTATATATACCCCCACCAGAACCTACTCTCGCCCATTCAAGAAGCAGCAGTTAGTCGGTACAGAAGCATTATGTAGTAAGGTGGCCAGCTCTGGGCTCGTGGCGCGGCAAACTGCTAAGTTGTTTAATATCGGTTGAATCTTTGACATAATGGGTGGAGTTTTATTTTGAAGAACTCATGTAGCAAAGAAATAGTGGTAGCGTGGGGTTTGGTCGTGCTCGAATGGCCAGTCGAATCTGTGAAATAGTTTTGGAAAGGTTGTCTGATTGCCTGTGCAGTTTTCTGACTTTGTAGAGTTTTCAAAGAATATATTCATCTTACTAGAACTGAACAATCTTCATTGAACTTTCACCTTACCTTAGTTTCTTGGTTAAAACTACCGTGGCGACTGTGTTAAAGCTAAGTCAGAACTGTAACACCTTAGGTTTGCACGATTACAGTTAAGATTCAAGTTTATGCTCCACCCCAAGCATAAGCAAGTTTCTTACAGAGTATTTGAGATATGTTGGTTGAAAGTGGTTGATCAAGAATATTTTCATATTTCGACCAAAGACATGTGTCTGTATATTTTACTTCGCTGCCTGAACTACATAGCACAGATAACTGGCCTTTTTGTGTGGTAATAGCATCAAGTCTCCCACCATGCACTATGGTGCTTAGATGTCGGTAGCTGTCAATCCGAATTCTTTACAAGCAAGAATGATGTCGTGGGCATGAGTTAGTCAGACATAAATTAAAGAAAATCACTGTAATTACGAGTTTGAATATATTCTGAAAGTTTTATGAAGTTAACACTGGTATCAGCTTACACTGTTGGCAGAATCGAACTTTGAAATCACATATGAAGATGCAGATTATCCTCCAACGCAATTTGTACCCCAAAGTTCAGAGTGAGCTTAGTGACAGATTTTGTTAAACCATTGTAGAACGGTTCTTGCATTGAGCTTACCTTAAAGTTTCCTTAAAGGGAATGAGAAAGTCCATGAACTTGTTCCGAGATGAAATAGTTGAGCTTTCAGCAGTTACATTTTGAATTTTAAATCGTGACGAGACACGTACTGCTACTTCAAAACTGTCTCCTCTAGACTGGCCTGCGTAAAAACTGTTTTTTGACTGCTTGCGCCAGTTGGCTTTTTATAGCCGTCGCTAATCTATTGCTGAGTTGCCATAGAACAATTGTAAATTCCTGCGGGGAAACACTATTCTTGGGTGAATTACCAAAATCGCCCAATCATGTGAAACACTAATATTACTCGGATTTTCCTGAAGTTTTAATATGTTATACTTCAATTTATTCCCAATCTTTTCAGTCATGACAAATTTTCTCGTAATTATGGTGATGTCATCACGTTTTGATACTAAAAACCATTTTTCTCCCTTTAAGGCCGGGCGCACATTGACGCGCAGCTGACGCAGCGCAGCACAGTTTCTGTGTCTCTATGTTTTTGGGCGGAACAGCGCGTATTGAGACGCAGAGCAGGGCAGCGCAGTACTGCGCCGCACGTGGCCTGCGCGACGTTGTGATCACGACACAGAAACTGTGCCACGCAGCTCACTCGTGCTGGTTTACAACGTAACACTTCATGCGTTATTTATAATCTTGCTTTACTTATAATCATTTTCAACTATGGAATAAGAAAAATTGATTAATCTGGTGCGTAACCAACCTGCGATTCACAATATCAGTCATAAAAAATACATAAAAATTAAATTTAAACAAGAGATTTGGACAATGAGCCCAACAAGTGGCGAGTAAATTCAGCATATATTTATAATACAACTGTCCACTTACAATTTTCACTTTTCTTTTCTTTTTTTGAATTCATTTTTAATAAAACTTCGAAAAAGATTGATATATATTGGCTATTATCACATTATTTGTTTTCTTATTATTTGTACTCCATCATTCAATAGTGTCCCCGAGAAACACATAATTTGTTGACACTGCTTTTTTAGTTTCAAGTGTTTATGTTCTGTTATATAGTTTTCTTAAAAATATAATATGAAATAAAAGAGAGAAACATTCTTATAAATGTCATGTACCGTCAAACGCTAAATAATTAAATAAATAACCACGAAAATACAGCGAGATTTTCTTCAGTTCTAATAGAGAAAATAACAGGTTACATTATGCCGTGAATCTCCGCTCGAGTCATCCGGAAATTATCTTTTGAGAATTCTCTCGTCACTGCAAAAGCCAGATAAGAGTTTCTTCTTTTCATATACTCACTTTTCCATAGTTTTATCTAACTCAGCTTCTGTTAAAGTAATAACAATTTTCCAAGCTCGGCATCCCAATCTGATTCAGAAATAAAAAATCGAGTTTTTGCATCGACATGTTTTTGTTACGCTTTATTGTCGGTTTTTTCGCACAACACAATGCTTTGTAAACTGCCGCACGAAACTGCGCTCTAATATGCACGAGTAACTGCCAGTCTGTGCTGCCCTGCCCTGCTCTGCGTTGCCCCTACTGCGCCACGCAGCTCAATGTGCGCCCCGGGTAAATCTGAAATTACACTAAACTGTTATATTATGATGATTAGAGTTCATTGCATTATAAAATTGATTTTTCTTATTATTAAATTGATTTTTCTCTCTCATTTAAGCATACTTTTATCTTCCCAGCTCTTTTATTTAAAAAGATCAAATTATTTAGATTTGAAATATCTCCTCACATCAAATTTTAACAGCATTCAAAATATAGCCTAAAATGATCATCATTCTATGATTTCTTAGTGGAAATAAATGCAAAAAAATGAGATTAATATAAATTTTTTCACTTTTAGCTTTTTTTGTTTCGTTCCGAAAATGGTTAGAATTCGATCTAAAAAGTGTTTAATTATTCAGAAAATGATGATAAAAGTTGTTTTCCATACAACTATATGAAATTTCCCTTTCTAAAAGGTTTTAGCCAGATAATGGTTGTATAACAAGGTTATGTTCTATGTTGAAAATGATTATAAAAGTTATTTGCTGTATGCATTATATGGAATAGGCGTCCTGCTGAACAGTTTAGGTATGATAATAGAAATATAACAATCTTCCTCATCTTCTCTAACCATAATTTGTTGTGATTCTAGTGTTGGAGGCAGGATTATAGGGGAACAAGAGGCTATTACCGTGTCATCCTGATCTGTGTTCTCCATTGTTTTTCCAGATCACTCCAGGCGAATACTGGGATGGTTCCTCACATAAGCCCAAGGGCGCCTCCTGCCATATCCCGTATATCCTTTCCAAACTATTACCCTTTCGATGAGGTGCAATGCACCCTCCGCCACACGCTTTTAGTAAATTGCGGAATAATAATAAACTGATAGTGGAGCCGGTAGATTAAAATTCTCTAGACCATCATGATGATGGACCTCATGAAGTGTATTCTCATTTTCTCCCTCCATTGTAAATTTAGAATACGTGTTGGTTAAAATGTCAGTCAACAGTTTCAAGTCAATTATAAAGAGTTCATAACTGTTTAACAACAGAGAAAAGTAGGGAAAATCCAAAAAACGAAATAAATACAGACTTCCCACTTATGTCTATCAATCAGTAACAACATTTATCACTTAAGTCATAGAAATATGAAACGTTCTTTCTCTTTCAACAAAAATCACTTAACGGAAAATGGAGAAATCAATAAAGTTTCTTTCACTTAGAATGACATCAAAAATTTAAGAAAAGAAAAATATACTTCCCTTTTTGTTTTGCGTTCCTTCAGGCACCAAACCCATGACATCAACACCGGTGAGCTCCAGCGATACCACTTTTCCACAACAGCTGTAGACTGTTGTGCTGCAGTCTTTGCCATACATATCGTTTACTGCACAGCCGACTTAAAATTGTTTTGACCTCGATTATCTTGCCTTCCAGAAGTTCTTTATAATTTCATATTAGTTCACCAAATTACCAATACAAATGTCAGAGGTCGCCATGAAATGCGTTTCGCTGTTATGTTGTTCGTTCATGCTTCCTATCAATCAGAAATAATACTTCTAAATGAAGGAAGATTCAATAGATAGATAGATATGTTCACTTTGATCCCATGTGAGAATAATCTCGTGGATGTGGAACAGTACATACACTTATTAGGCCGGCCACACACAGAACCAGGCGAGGCAGGACGGGGCAGGGCATTTTGCCCCGGGGCGTCTTGTGCGACGGGAAACGCACGGGTTCCTATGGAGCATCACACACAGGACCGGGCGGGGCAGGGCACGTCGAAAAGACGCCCCGGGGCAAAATGCAAAGCTGAAACAAATTATGCCCCGGGGCAAGTCGCTGCCGGGCAGAACGTTCTGCGCATGCGCTGTCACGGGACCCACCCTCCCTCCCCGGGCTCCCTATCTCGCGGTCTGGTTGTGTTGAACACGTGGTTGTGTTGTGTTTCGAATATTCGACTGATTTGTATGTGTGCCATGTATGACTGTAAGATTTAAAATTTATATGACTATACAGTGTTATTATATGGTTGAATAACTAATGCTGAGGAAAAAGAGGACCAATATACATACGTTAAGATTATCAAAAGCCGCTCCTCTGGGGGTATGGCTGTTCTCCAGTTGGCATTTTGCTTTTCTATTCTGCTCCGAATGCTCTCAAGTACAAAGTCGAATGTCGAAATTGACATGCGACAATAATTAAAAAACTTGTCAGCGTTCGGCTCGAAGCTCAGAAATAAAACTTCCTATATTCCTTTTCAGGTTTATAGGGTGTACCCACATCTCTCTGTTGTTACCATTGTGGTCCAAGAGCTGCAGATAGTTCCAAATTAACAAAACGGTCTCCTCATCTTCATCCATTTCAAAATGATACACTGCACACCAGTATGCACCCACTGAGTTCACTGACAGGTGACTTGGGCAATGAAGAAAATTTGCTAAGTGTTTGACTTGTCGTGCCCCGCCTCGTTCTGTGTGTGACAGCAGCGCGACAGGGCAAGTCAGGCGACTCGTCGCGCCCCGCCCCGCCCCGCCCGGTTCTGTGTGTGGCTGGCTTTAGTAATGTCAATATTACTATATAATTGATAATATTATATATTGACAAGAAGTTAGTTACTACCCATTAGTATTACCAATATTTCCTGTAATCTACAAATACAATCCCGAGTTAGTTAATACTTATTATGTGGAACAGTGTATAAACTTGTTACCAGCATCTAACAAACAGTTATTTTCTTACCAACCAGTTACCACAACTCATAAGCAGTCAATTACTTAAAAACCTGTTAGTATCATAATTTTTTACAGCAGTTTTTGAGTGCATGCTATCCCATGTTAGTTACTATATATGAGTGAAATTTTGTAAACAGTGTAATTACTTCATTTGTCAAAAGTTTCAACAGAAAGAAAAACCATATATCATTTTAGTAATTGTGGACAACTTTGTCACCTTCCCCTTCCATACACCATATATACTATTTTTTCAGTCATTCTTAGTTACCAAATTCCAAGAAGAAAATTCTTTCACAGAGTAAAATGGATTCTGAAGCAGAAACTCTTTCAGTTTGGACTTAAAGTAGTTGGGTTTTTGTAGATAACATTTAATTTCTGTTGGTAAGACATTGAATAAGGAAGCTCCAGTAAATGTTAACCCTTTCTGTACAATTGACAGTGATTTGTAATCCTTGTGAATATTATATTTATTCCTAGTATTATGGCTATGTATGTCAGCATTAAGATTGAAGTGTTCAGGATTTTCCACTACAAATGATAGTACAGAGTATATATACTGTGGTGGCATTGTTAGTACACCCAGGTTTTTAAATAGATTTCTGCACGACATCTGTGGGCTTGCTCCACAAATAGTTCTTATAGCACGGTTTTGCAATTTAAATACCCTCTTTGCTTGTGACGAGTTTCCCCAGAATGAGATGCCATAAGTGAGCAGGGAATGAAAATATGCAAAATATACTAACTTTCTGATTTCTATACTAGCTATTCTAGATATTACCCTAAGTGAAAATGTTGCAGAATTCAGTTTTTTAAGAAGTTGTTGAATATGCTGTTTCCAGTTCAATTTGTTATCTATACATACACCCAGGAATTTTGTGAAATTACTTTCATTTATTGCTTTTCCTTCTGATATCACATTATAGCTGTCCTTTGTTTTATTTTTTGTAACAAACTGAAGTAACTGTGTCTTTTCTACATTAAGTATTAGTTTGTTGGCATTAAACCACCTGTTAATTTTCTTTATAGCATCATTTGCTGTGTTTTCGAGGTTTTGTGCTGATGGGTCTTTCAACGATATGCTGGTATCATCTGCAAAGAGTACCAGGTGTTCATTATCACCTAGTATATGTGGGAGATCGTTTATATAGATTAAGAACAGCAGAGGGCCAAGAATTGAGCCCTGAGGCACACCACATTTAACTATACCCCATTCTGAGTTTATAAAATTTCCTGTATTAGCATCTTTCAGTGATTAAGGATTGCAATCCCGCAGTGTTTTCAATCCCGCGGGATCTGCGCGGGATTTGCGCCAATCCCGCGGGATCCGTGCGGAATTGGTACAAACAGTTTTTTAACGCATATATTTAAAACATAGTTACTTAAAACGTTAATAAATTAAATAATAATTAAATTAATAAATAATTGTTAATGTTAAATGTTAAAAATTAACAGTTAACAATATTTTGATTGGCAGAATGACATTAAAACTTTTTAGCGTGTCTTAAGTGTATTTCGATGTTTTGCATTTTTGTTTTTTAATCTAAACCAATTTTTAAATAAATTATAAAAATGGAAAATATTGAGTCTTAGGTCATATTATGTGCCTTACAATATATAACATAAGTTTACAAATATGGTTTTCTTAATGGCCAAGTTACCAGAGTTTTTTAATAAAAATTATAAATAAACGTTCCATAACACCGAGAAAAGCATTCCATTTCACAAAGTGAAGTGAATATACTCTGTAAAGTGTAGACTTGGCTCAGAACAAGATTTCATAACTTTTTGTCACTGCACAAGCACGAGACTTGGCCTTTTTTTGCGTGATTCATTATTATATCTCCTGATTCCTTGACTGATATTACAGTTGATTCAATGTTGTTAAAGAAACTACTCACCAACACGTAAACTGTCAAGTATTTCAGATTTACTTATGTGGCGTAACGATGTTTTTAGAGTGGAAATTATTATTTTTTAGTAATAAAGGAGACTTTCTCGGCGAATGATTGCAGTGAAGTCCTCATAGGTTGTATCTACGGATTTCATTGCAAACACACGAAATTACACACGTGAGGAAGACGGCGGAGGCAGCCGTCGAAGTATGGTGTTCTTCGTACAACACAATTCGTCGATACACCCGTGAAAATTTCATTATAACTTTTTTTACCTTTAGTCGAAATAATAACAAGGAGAAGAGGGATTAATCAAAAGCCTGAGTGGCACATGTAAGCAGGTGGCTTTCGTCAAAGAAACGCATTGAGGCAGCGGTCAAAACAACAATAAGTCAAAGGATATACAATTTCCTTTTGATAGCTGTTAAATAAATAGGTACGCGATCGTTAAAATTACGATAACATTAGTTTCATATCAACGAATAATCAAATTTTGAGCCTCAAATTAGGAAATTGTAACAATTACTTTATCTGCAAATACAGAAAATGGGAATAATGAAACCGTGAATAAAAAGCTGTAATCGTGTAGTTCAGATAACGTGTGCGGCACTTAAAAAATAATTATATAGTTAGAAAATCGTACTAAATACGTACATAACTCAAATTACGGAAATGTGTACTCGAAACAAACGTAAGTTTTTATGAATACGTAAAAGTGTATTTATTTACTTACGAATGGCGAAGGTTGACAATAACAAATGATTGTTCACATGAGTCAAATGCCAACTGGAAGGCTACAGGCAAACAGTGCAAAATATCCGACAGAGACCGAGTGGGGCAGCGAGTCACGCAGACTGACACGCGTTTCCGCCGGATTTTGCGGATTGCGGATCCGCTTAATTTTGTTCCCGCTTTGCTGAATTGCAGTCCCTATCAGTGATACACATTGCTTTCTATTTTCCAGGTAAGATTTAAACCAAAGTCCTGGCTTACCACTAACTCCATAGTGGTCTAATTTACCTAGTTGAATCTCATGATCAACACAGTCAAAAGCCTTAGCAAGATCACAGAATATAACTATGGAATTTAATTTTTTATGCATTGATTCCAGTATGTTGTTTACAAAAGCAAAAATTGCTGAATCTGTTGAAACGCCTTGTCTAAAACCAAACTGTGCTTTACTGAGTAGGTTATTCTTTTGTAGATGTACATACACCCTTCAATACATTGCTTTTTCAAAGATTTTTGAAAATGCTGGTAGAAGTGAAATGGGTCTGTAATTCTCAGTCTTTGAGGTATCACCCTTTTTATAAAGCGGTTTGATTATTGACTTCTTGAGTGAGTCAGGGAAGATACCTTCTTCAAAAGAACTATTACAAATATGACTAATAACTCTACTAATGCTGGTGTTACATTGTTTCACTACATGGGTTGGAACCTCATCATAACCAAATGACTTTTTATTTTTGAGGGATTTAATAATTTTTTCAATTTCATTTTGACTGGTGGGAAATAGAGACATAGATGCTGTTTTTGGTGACAAGGATTTAAGTATTGCTATAGCATCCATATTCCCATTATATTTTCCTTTTATTTTTTCAGCAACTGTTAAGAAGTAGTTACTGAAAGCACTTCCTGCATAAGAGGGGTCATTTACATTCCATTTAATAATAAGACCAACACTCGTTATACATTCTAAATGGGTTATGGTTCATTTATTTCTTTCCAAATGATTGCTGGTTCTATATTGATAATTTGATCTTGTTATTTCAGGAAGCGACGTCTAATCTCTGTGATGTTTCCAATTCATCTGTTGTTCAAGAATGGTCAGCGAATTGTTATAGGAATCTAAGGACATTTATTAAATATTCTCCATGGAATGCATAGACTGTTTGCATCATTGAACTAAGTAGTACTTACAGGCGATTATATGATGCAATCAATTATTTCTGTGTGACAACCTTAAGTCTTATCACAACATTTAATAGTAAATTCAGTTGGATAGGATGTATTGGGCAGGTGGTAGTGAGAGGTTCCACGTTCTTCATTTATTAGAGACTAGCTGACCTGGCAATACTTCAATACTTCATTATTGCTATACTTGAGTAAACATAGAGATTAAATGAATACATTTGAATGTTTGTATTTAGTTAAAATTAGATATTTATGTTTAAATTTTAATTACCTTTTCATTCAGTTTCAAGTTCATTGAAATAAAATGTTTTTGGTGATTCCATTTGGCATTTATACAAAAAAAGTCTCTGTTTTGGAGATATATGCTAAACACAGAAACAGTCTTAAGAGGGGTGAAAGGGGAGAGTGGATGCAGTTTTGTAAACTAAATGTAAACATCATTTCGACATATTTTAAAGCATATATATATATATATATGCTTCAAAATCAGATAGAAACTGTATCTTTGTACGAAGAATATTGACAATAATTAAGGGGTGGAAAATGGGAGAGGGATTGGATTTTGTAAAACTAATGTGTACAATATTTTTATGTTTGTTAAGTATACGTGTGCAAAGTTCCATCAAAATCGGATAAAAAGTGTGGGTTTGTACGAAATTAAGGGACGTAAAAGGGGAGAGAGTGTGGCTTTTGGATTTTTTATTTTGTCAGAAGCCTCTATGAAAAAATACATATATGTGCCAAGTTTCAAGGTGATTGGTCAAATGGTATCGATTGTGGCTTTATATAAAAATCATTGACAAAAATTAAGAGGGTGGATGGCTTTTGTAAACCAAATGTAGACAATATTTTTCTCTTTGCTTTAATGTATACATGTACAAAGTTCCATATAAATCGAATAACTGTGAGTTTTGTAAAAAACATTGGAAATTAAGTAGTAAAGCGGGAGAGGGGTTGGGATTTGACAACCAAATGTAGACAGTATATTTCCGTTTGTTTATAAGTATATATGTGCAAATTTTCATTGATATCGGATATAAACTGTGGGTACCTGCAAAGAACACCCCATAAAAAAATTCTTGTAAAAATAAGTCAAATCTCATGTTCATGTAGTGTCCAAAAATTATGAGATCTTGTTCTGAGCCAAGTCTATACTTTACAGTGTGTATTCACTTCACTTTGTGAAACAGAATGGTATCTTTCGGTGTCATAGATCATTTATTTGGGATAAAAAAAAATCTGATGACTTGGCCATTAGGCAGGACGCGTTTTAGTTAACCTATAAAAAACAACCCTAAATGTATTGCTTTATCAAACTTATAAATACCTGAAACCCAAGATTTCCCTCACTCTTTTTCAAATTTGGCAAGTATATTCTATGCCCTCAATTTCAGTAAAAATTATGACATGCATAATGGCCAAGTCATCGTTTTTTTTTTTATCCTAAATAAATCCAAGAGAAACCATTCTGTTTCATAAAGTGAAATGAATACACACTGTAAAGTGTATACTTGGCTCAGAAGAAGATCTCATAATTTTTTGTCAGTACATGAACACGAGACTTGGCCTATTTTTACAATAATTGTTTTTATGGGATCTCATTTCTTTTTGTAAGTTTATTGCTTATTCTGAATCGCCTCTCAAATGCAATTATTCCATTTGGAAATTGGTGAATAAGAACATTTCAGAATTTAAGACATCAATATACGTTACCAACAATGCATCACTCTCTGAAAACAATTAATGTGCATCATAACCGAGCAATAAACATTGACGCTTGTTTATCTACCACCTCAAATAAATAACAAGTAACTTCCAAACTAAACATAGGAACAAAGTAAAATTTAAGGTTTGGTTAAACTTGCTTGCTTCTATATAGTATAGAAATCTCAAGTTTATAGCTTCATCTGGAGCAAAGTAATTGTCGCAAATATGTGCCAGAATTTTTCTTGTGGGGGGATTGTAATTAAATAAATATGAGGAAAAACTCCAATATCATATTTTTCTTATGATTTAGGAACGAATCCATATATGTGTACCAAATTACTTGTTTGTAGGATTACTGGAAGTACAGTGGAATTTTGATGTCGAGGTGTTGTGCTAAAATAAAATTTTGAATTTCAGTAACTTCCAAAGTAAGAAAAGGATAGAAATAAAATTTAACACATTAGTTAAACATAGTAAGCTCACTCCTCAGTGAAAAGCTGAGGTATATAAAGTAATTATGGTAGAAAGCGATTTCACATTAGGGCTAGGTATATGAAAATTTGTGAGTTTCATACTTTTCTTATAATATGTGGGTAAATGTTATCTGTGTACCAAATTTGAGCTTTCTACGGTTAGGGGAAGTACCTTAGAATTTAGATGATCAGCCGGTCAGTGAGTGAGTGACTGAATGACAAAATCGCTGAAGTTTGCATCCGAATAACATCCGAACTAATAACAGTAACAAAATAAAATTTAGTAAGTTTGTTAGGATTGCTGATATCTATGCATTATAGAAATGTGTGACATGTAGCATGAATACAGCCAAAAAAATTGAGGTTCAAAAATATAGGGTTGGTGTAAAGGAGAAGAGTAGCTGGCTTTTATAAACGAAATGTAGACAGTATTTTTATCCTTCTTTTAAAGTATATGTGTGCAAAGTTCCATCGAAATCGGATAAAAAGTGTTGGTTTCTATAAAGATCACTGGAAAATAAGAGGGGAGGAGGTAGAGGGAGAGAGGGATTGGGCTTTGGCAAACCAATGTAAACAGTATTTTTCTGATTGTTTTAAAATTGGGTAGAAACTGTAACTTCGTATAAAGAGCATTGACAGTAGTTACGGGAGTGCAAAAGGGTAGAGGGATTGGGTTCATAAAACTGATGACTACAGTATTTTTCTGTTTGTGTTAAAGTATATGTGTGCAATGTTCCATTGAAATTGGATAAAAAGTGTGGGTTTGTATAAAATTAAGGGGTATAAAGGGGGGAAGGCGTGGCTTTTGGATTTTTTGTTTTGTCAGAAACCTCCATGAGAAGATACATATATGTGTGATCTTTCAAGGCGATTGGTAAAACAGTATCGATTATGGCTTTGTATAGAAATCATTGACAAAAATTAAGGGGCTGGAAAGGGGGAGAGGGGTTGGTTTTTGTAAGCCAAATGTAGAAATTGTTTTAATGTATACGTATGCAAAGTTCCATCAAAATCGGATAAAACTGGGCTTTCTATAAAAATCATTGGAAATTAAGAGGGGAGTTGGTTGAAGGGGAGAGGGATGGGTTTAGGCAAACCAAATGTAGACAGTATTTTTCTGTTTGTTTTCCATCGAAATCAGATAAAACCTGTGGAATTGTTAAAATTAGGGAGTATAAAGAGTAAGAGGGGGGGGGGGGGGTGTTTTTTTGATCAGGAACCTTTTGCAGACGTGCACTCAACAACTCACTAAAATTTCATCATGATCGGATGATGGTGTAGGAGCGCATAGAGGACAAACATTCATATATACAGATTGTTAGGAAACAAAGGCGCTAAAAGCGGATATATTGAACATTGGATAGGATAAAAAACCACCGCTTACCAAAGAAGGGGATTCCAGCGGCGTTGGTACACGAAAAAAACACGAACACACAAAGCCATGCTCGAAAATTTTATTCTTTGTGTGTTCGTGTTTTTTTCGTGTATCAACGCCGCTGGAATCCCTTTCTTTGGTAAGCGGTGGTTTTTTATCCTATCCAATGTTCAATATATATATATATATATATATATATATATATATATATATATATATATATATACAGGGTGTCCAGAAAAGGACTCCCTGATTTCAAAATTAAATATCTCGAAAACAAAGATCGATAGAGGAATGCAGTAAACGGTATGTTTATTGTGACAGCTGTAAGAAGTGTATACTGCAGTTTGAAATAATAGTTACAAATGCTGCTAACAGATGGCGCTGTAATCGCCATACGTAATGCCTAAATAGTGATCCGAAGCTCAGGGTAGTGCCAATGGTGAACATTTTGAAAACATTGTGATGTGATTGTTTGCAAAGATTGTTTTCATACGATTATTTCACTTATGTATGCTGATATGAGCAGTACAGCGTAGAGCGTACAGCGCCATCTGTTAGCAGCTTTTGTAACTATTATTTCACACTGCTGTATACACTTCTTACAGCTGTCACAATAAACATACCGTTTACTGCATTCCTCTATCGATCTTTGTTTTCGAGATATTTAATTTTGAAATCAGGGAGTCCTTTTCTGGACACCCTGTATATATATATATATATATACCAACAGAGTTCCCAGCATTGCCTGGTAGGATCTAGGTTGATTTGCCCTCAAAAAAACTGAAATCATAACAGACATAAGTTTTCTGCACTTGTGAATCAAATTTCATGTCAATTGCTCCATTTTCTTTACATATTTGTACGCCTGATGTAGCAGAAAAAAAGATATGGTTCGAGTTGTCATATTCCTGCAATATTTTTAGCTGCTCTACATGTGTACCAAGTTTCATCAAAATAACCACATTGATTCGTTCAACAATATAAACAATGAAGTTTTTCAGAAAATGTGGAAAAGACAGAATAGTTCAACAATAAATCATAAAAATAACAGAAGTGCCATCACTGAAGGTTTAAAAAAGTTCATTTTCATGTTAAAACCTGTCAGATACACATTACTTACTATTAAGAGAGAATATTATTTCACTTACAAACATCAGAGATTGTAGCTGTTCGACCTGAGATCGTAGTTTCAAGAAACGAAGGATCTCTGGGTAAGTTCTACATTAAAGGCTTTAAACAGTTCACTTTCATGTTCCCCATCAAATATACTTTACTTGCTATTAAAAATGAATTTAATTTCACTTTCACACATCAGAGACTGTAGCAGTGTGGCCTGAGAAGCAAAGAAGTTTTCAGAAGATTTTGTACATTATATTATTAAAATTAATTTACATATCCTCCTCTTCGAATCTAATATGACTATCAGCGGAGTTTAAATAAAAACAAAATATAAAGAAGGAAACTTTACATGTGATAATATAGCTATTACTTTTTATGAAGTATGGTGTATGCATCTAGTTGGTATTTCATCTTTGGTGTTTGATGCTATACTTTTAACTTACTTCTCTGGCACTATGTAATGTTGAAGCATAAGACATACCAAATGATTCAATTGAGATTCTAATCTTTAAAATGGCGAAAATTCCACTGAAATCAGTGCAGTAGTTTTTTCTGGAACTAATATACATGGTTTTTGTTTTATAGATATACATAGATAATAGTGAGGGGATGTACCAAAGTGATAGTATCAATTTACAAAGCCTTGGTGATGCCATTGCTTGAATATGGTGGAATAGTATGAGACCCTTTTTTTTGGGGGTATCAAATTTATTGGTTGGAGGGATTGCAGAAGTGGGCAGCTGAATTTGTTTTCCAGTAACTGATATGATAAAACAGCTGAATTAGGAGACACTGGAAGTGTCAAACGCTGATATTTTCAATGCTGCTTGTATGGATGTCATTGGAAGCATTAGGAGTAGTTAATGTAATTGAAAAATTGTACTTAATTTCAGGAATAAGGGAATGGGATAATTTCATTTATAGGTTTTGATTTTCCTTTTGTTGTTTACTCGAGTATCACTGTTAGAAATATTTAGTGCTAACTCTTAATGTTGTTGCACGAGGAACTTTTTGAAATATTTAACTCAACACATTAATTAGTAGCCCTTGTCTGAAAGACTGTTGGCCCATTTATATACATTCTTTGCCACGATGTTTCTACTCGCTTGCTATTGAAAGTACTCGGTTACCAAGAATTATTAAAGAGTGCATGTAGATAGCTAATTGTGGCTAGTCAATGATACACCACCATGCTTTTTTCTAAGTGAACACATTTAAAACTTGCCAACTCGGTCAACATGTAATACATATACACTTTCTCGTACAAAACATTTTATACTTTCCTCTTTGACAGTGTTTAACATATCAAGAGCTTGTGCTCCATATATATTGTAGTGGGTGCCTTGGTGGGCAAACTACGTTACAATTATCTTTCATACCTTTATGATTAATAATTGTGGATTTTTTATTTTTATTAAGGAGTGAAAATTTATTAATTTTGCAAGAATCTCGACGTTAGTTGGAATTTGGGAAAAATTGTCACAATATGACATTTATTTTCTTATCACTGGCGATTACAAGTCTGAGCGAATTTACCGTTAACATTAACACAAATTGGCAAAATCACAAAAGCAACCAACGCTCAGAGGTACAATTAGCCATCATGAGCAAGCAAACAATTGTATATTTACTTTTAAATATATCTCAGAATCAAAATGCAAGAAATAATGACAGTTGGAAACAATGAAAAATACAAGTTATGACGACCTCAGACAAAGGTATCATAATACTGTGACTTTACAGTTAAAAAGAAAATCATGGGCGCCACGAATGAACAATATCATTCAAAAATAACTAGTCCTGGCAAATTATACCGCTAGCTCAGGGGTATTTTACAATTACAAAGTGAGAACATGGATCTATCCTCTCAAAGTCGTTTAAGGGTTCTGTTTCACGGAATGCACAATCAGATGGCTTGGTCGTAATAAGGTACCATTGTAGTTCTGCATCTGATGTCTTCGGTGACTGGAGCGGACCCACGGCTACAGGCATCTCTGGTCTGACAACGCGCGTTATCGCATTACCGGCTGTGTTGCCATGATAAGCTTGCTGCATCAAGCCGACAACCAGAAGTCGTATAGCAGCAGTTGGCGAAAGAAGTCAACTTTCCAAGACAACCTCAGACTAGACTCGCATAGCATGGACTCGAAGATCGAATTGCCGTTCGTAGCTCTTCTCCCTCGCAAGGAAACTTCTCGCTCCGCCCCTTGTAGTCTCGAAGCTCACATATAACAGAAATTCCCAGGATTTTAAGTTATACGCTTATTTGGATTGGATCTTCAGGTCGGCACCCAATGTCACGTGATATCCCCGATATCTGATTTGCCCAGCGTATCTAACAGAGGTCGGACATATTCAGCTGCGTTTGGGGACGACTATGTGTTCGGGCGGCAGGCATTTCCCGCCCGGTGAGTGACCTTGTTGACCGCCCATCCCCAGGGAGCAGAGTGTGTGGTCCGGCAAACCCCAGATCCGCGACGTCCTGTCGCCATGGTTTGGGAAGACCACGATTAGCTTCAAGTCTACATAGTTCAATAATTCTTTAATATTCGCTTTACCAAGATACACTGTATGTTCACCATTTCATTACAGTCCTCACTTGGAATCTTGCGTACTTTATAAAATTACAGCATAAATCTATTTAGGTGGTTAGATTTATGTAAATTACTCTAACATTATGACATATATAATAAAAATGCACCTTGTAATGTGGCGACAGCGCGTCATGTTACTAGATCGAACAAAAACCATGTGTGTTATCACTTTTAACATGCACAATTAACCTCTGGTGGCTTTCACCTAATGCTCCTGCCAACTGTTAACACTAAAAATTACCAGTTCTGCAACTTAACTTACTAGCTAACCCACACACTAAAATTTTACCACTGCTATGAAGCGTTATTAGTTTACAGAGATTACACATATTAAATTAATTATATGCATATATTTACAGATTAATGATGGCTGAAGTAGGAACTCACATGGTTCAGTAGTAAGGGACGGGAATACGTCACCAGGGGAAATGATGAACAAATTGGCAAAAATGCTGAAAGTGATAAAAATTAAAATTTGTAACAGGCAAGAGTAGATGAGTGATAAAATTGTATTGGATGAATTTATGATTAAACTAGCCGATGCCCACAAATTCATTCATGATTGTAAAGAATTTTGATTGACAGCTACAAAAATGTGACCACCATACTGCATGATGGAAGACTCGAGGCTAATACCACAAACATCAATTACCTGCACAGGGTATTTATGGCTGCAAAGTGAAATATAGGGACACAAATGTCTTTGGTCGAAATATAAATTACCCTCCATAGACCAATTTCAACCACCCTATCTCCCACACCACAATAGCTCCCGACATGACACTACCATGGTTCATGGTGGGAGACTTGAGATTAAAACCATACACAATCACCAGTGGACTGCGATGGGTAGTTTTGGCTGTAGAGAGAAATATCGGGAGACACATGTATATATTTTTTATTGGGTCCACCACTTTCAACCACCATATCTACCACTACCCCACAGCTACCAACATCCAATCGCCATAGTGCACGATGGAAGACTCCAGAATATTACCACACACAAATGTCCGTGGTCTGTGCTTTGTAGTTCTGACTGCAATGTGAAATATTGGGACAAACACGTCTTTGGTAGATACAGGAAAATGCCCTACGTCAACCACCTTCAACCACCATATCTCCCACACCCCCATAGTTACTGACATCTAATCACCATAGTACACGATACCACTACCATACACAAACACCAATGGTCTATGGTATGTAGTTGTGGCAGCAAAGTGACATATACGGAGACACAATTCTTTGGTCGAAATACGGAAAAATCCTTGATCGGCCACTTTCAGCCACCATATCTCCCACAGTTACCGAAATTCGGTCAATGTTGTGATCGATGGGTGACACCAGTGATCTGCGCTAGATAGTTTTGGCTGAAAAGTGATACACCATGACACGTCTTTGGTACAAATATGAAAGTGCGCAGGTGGACCACATTCAACCATCATATCTCCCACACCTCCATAACTACTGACATATAACCACCATAGTACATGATTGGAGATTCGAGGCTATTACCACACACAAACATCAATGGTCTATCCTATGTAGTTGTGGCAGGAAAGAGAAGTATAAGGATACACAAGTCTTTTGTCGAAATATGAAAATGCCATGCATCAACCACTTTTAACCATCATATCTCCCACACCGCCACAGCTATCGGCATTCGGCCAATGTTGTGCACAACAGGAAACTCCATGTAGTGGCGACTGAAAAGTGAATTATAGGGAAACACACGTGATATATATATATATTAAAATAACTTGAGATATGAAAGTGGGTCTATAGCGAAATTGCCATTGGGTCAAGAGCTTCTTTGCAGTTAAATTAAATGTAAATGAAAATGTTTTAATCACTTATTTTGAGATTACAGAAATATCTGATTTTTATTTTCAATATGTTTCTTTCTAGATCCACTGATGAGTGTGTCAGTCACAGGGGACGAGGAAGAGGCAAGATCTCTGAAGCAATCATTAGCCGAGTCTGAAGATCCTGATGATTCTGATTCAGATCAGGAGGTAGTAATAATAACTCATATTAATTCCTCTTATTCATAATTTCCCATACATGTAAACAGAAAATTATGGTAAAACTATGCTGAACTCTATTGGAACTATACTACTATGAAAATTTACACACACAGGCGTTCAAAGTTCGAAATGGATTAAAGGAATTTATTTATTTCTTAGAGAAGGAAGGGGGGACACCACCACCCTATTTCAGGCTCTTTTTGAGAAGCAGTTAGGTTTATTGTATTAATTTGCATTTATTCTTCTTTCATTGAGCCAGGTCTGTAGATGCATCAAGTTAACTTGGGGTTATATTTCATTTGATGCTTTCGGCCATTACCTTGGCCTATCATGCAAGTGGTTCAACTCCTTGGAAGGAAATGTCTAAAAATCAAGGTCAAACTGTTTAGATTCATTCTTGTTCATTCTATATGTTGTATACCATAGATGAAGGCAAGAGGACCAAATGAACATGCAGACATGAAAAAATAAACACACTTTACAGTACGTGAGTGGAGATTTTCCTGGCATATTGTGGAGTTCAACCGGATAGTGTCGTAAAATGACAGCGTTTCGACAACAGGCTTGGTTGTCTTCATCAGGTCCATTACTTCAGATATTACCTGAACTCACAAACTAGACTGGCTTAGCAGCCGGTTAAATCTGACTCCGTCTAGATCGATGATTGCCACTCAATCGGTGCACGGCAGAACTGGGATGCGCGATCTGCCAACTGAATGTATTGATGTTGCGGACTGCGTATGCGCATGAAAAAATAAACACACTTTACAGTACGTGAGTGGAGATTTTCCTGGCGTATTGAGGAGTTCAACCGGGTAGCGTCGTAAAATGACAGCTTTTCGACAACAGGCTTGGTTGTCTTCATCAGGTCCATTACTTCAGATATTATTACCTGAACTCACAAACTAGACTGGCTTAGCAGCCGGTTAAATCTGACTCCGTCTAGATCGATGATTGCCACTCAATCGGTGCACGGCAGAACTGGGATGAGCGATCTGCCAACTGAATGTATCGATGTTGCGGACTGCGTATGAAACCATACCTGGTCACCCATCCAAGTATTAACCACACCCTTTGTAGCTTAACTGGTGGCCGGATGTGCTGGCAACTTAATCCACAGCGTCAATTTGCATCCATTACGCCTTGTTGAGAAGATTTCTTAGATCCCTAATAATCGGTCTGCAGGCTTCACTCAGGTAGAGTCCCTTGTCCCTATTGATGTTATTATCATTCAACTGTATTTCCAATGCCTCCCTGATTACTGAGTCCCAGAATGAAGAGACCCTGGCCGCACCACCATTTTATCAAACTCTATCTTATGCTCTTCATCAAAAGCATGTTCGGCTATCGCGGACTTTTACACTTGTACCATCCTTAAGTGTCATTTGTGCTCGGTAATACGTTCAGCGATCATTCTGACTGTCTGTCCAAAGTACACTTTGCCACATTCACATGGTATGGGATAAATTCCAGGAATTCTTAGGCCTAAATCATCCTTAATTGAACGAAGCACATCACGTATCTTGGCAGGCGCCAGGAAGATGCTTTTTATACCAGACCGCACCAAGAGTCTTCCAATCTTTCCCGACGTGTTCCCGGCATATGGCAGAATGCAAAAGTTTTTGATGGTTTTTCATGTACAGACAGTGGTCTAGGTGGCTTCTGTAAGCAACGTTGGGCGTGATTAATACTTGGTTGGGTGACCAGGTATGGTTTCATACGCTGTCCGCAACATTGATACCCTCAGTTGGCAGATCACGCATACCAGTTCTGCCATGCGCCGATTGGGCAGCCTGGCAATCATCGATAGACAGAGTCAGATTTTCGCCGAATACTAAGCCTGTCTAGTTTGTGATTTCAGGTAATAATATCTAAAGTAATAGATCTGATGAAGACAACCAAGCCGGTTGTGGAAACGTTGTCATTTTACGACACTATCCGGCTGAACTCCTGTGAAAAATTTACAGTATTTCAGTTTAAAATCTTATTTATTTATGTAGGACTCGACCGTATGGCAAGAAGGGTTGTGCACACACCACGGCCTACTGCATGTGTCATGCACATCCCTCTTTGCTAAATTACCCTGTCCTACATACACTGAAGTACTGCTCTGTCAAAAAAGTACCAGCAATTGGTCAATAAAACACAAAATATTTATTATTCACCCAAAAGTATTGTAGTGCCTTCAAAGTAAGCCCCTTTCGAAATAATACACTTATGCTATTGAATAATCCAGGCATCATGACATTTTGTAAATGCTTTTTCTGGATTCAATTTCAGTTCTCACCACAAATTCTCTTTTATGCCTTGTATCAACCGAAAACAGGTGCCCCAATGCGTTACTTAGAGTTTTGTAAAGAGAAAATAGCCGGCGGAGCCATATCAGTTGATTACAGTGGTTGTTTGATGGTATTTGTTAAGTTTTGGACAGAAATTAATTCACAATGATAGCCTGTGAGATGGTGCATTATAGTGGTGAAAAATCCATTACTTTCTTCAAATTTGTTCTTTTTTGATGAATTTGCTCTCTCAAATGCCACATAACAATCAGATAATATTCTTGATTTAAAGTCTGACTTTCTGGCAAAAATTATGAGTGCACAACACCATGATACTCAATGAAAACAGTCAACATCACCTTGACATTTGACTGACTTTGATGTGGTTTTTTCAGTTTCGACTCAGTTGGAAGATGCCATTCCAAAGCTTGTTGACTGGTTTCCTTATCAGACTCGTAAACCCATGTCTCATCACCAGTTACGATGCTTTTTATGAATGTGGCATCAGAATTGACTCATTCTAGCATGTTTTCAAGGCTGACTTCAAGGCTGACTTCAAGGCAGACTTCAAGACTTACAACTGCTGAAGATGGCGACGGAGAATAAAGTCGCCGGAAAATTTTGCATCAATAATGATATTACTCGGTTTGTTTCCCGAGAAACATTTATAAATAAAACTTTATGCAATTGAGTTTTTGAAGAAAATTCATGTCTTTTGGAAGTAGTCATGTGTCAACAACATGTTTCACGTACAAACAATAGTTTAAAATGTAACGAATTGATTTGTGACACAGAGAATGTTTTCAGTCACCATTCCCTTCACTTTAGTGATGTTGACTTCAGTTGAAGATGTTGATGGCTGACCAGAGTGAGGCAAATCTTGATCACATTTGAATGAACTATACCACTCATATGCACGTGTTTTTTATAGTCAATTCATCATAAGTCTTCCATAACATTTTCAGTGATTCATCACACAAAATTCCATTTGTAATGAAAAATTTTAGACAAATTCTGTTGTTTGAGATTTTATCCGTTGTAGAAATCATTAAGAACACTTGAGATGAAATGATAACAATGAGCACTGTAAACTAAACGACAGGTTCAAATTCAGTGTCAGTATAGTGTACATTTGTGCCAACTTCACAACAAAAAGAATTTTGACAATCCCTCTAAGTGGGATTTTTAAATGATCCATTCCTGATACTTTTGTGTATTGTAAAGCATGTTTGTGTTTTCATGTTTATTTGGCCCTCCTACCTTCATCTTTTGTAAGTGATGGATTATTTTCCCTGTCCCTCCTTATTTTCATTGCCTATTGGTACTTTCACTGTCACCACTATCTGGGTGCATTTTGTTTTCACGTTCATTTGGCCTTCCTGCCTTTATTTGGGGTAAGTAATGGGCTATTTTCCCTATCTCTCCTTATTTTCATTGCCTAATGGCCCTTTCACTGTCACCAAGCTAAGCCAACAGTGGCCCTGCCTACCCTTTTCTCGAAGTGATTTGAGCCATTTTGTACCTTAATTTCGTTGCTTCTAATATACAGAGATATCAACAATCTTATCAAAAATACTAAATTTTGTTTCATTCCTTTTCTTAGATGGGATGTTATTCATGTGCAGATTACACTGATTTTGTTATACACAGGTACTTCCTCTAGACGTAGGAAGCTGAAATTTGGTACACACAGCCCTCAGCCAATGTCAGTAAGTTTACAGTTAGTTTTATACGGATTCACTTTGGAACTGCCAAAGATTGTGTCAGTAGTATCTCTGGATATTGTATCTTTGTATGTAAACAATATCGCTGACGTTGTTTCGAAAATAAACAAAAAATGTTAAACTGAACTTTATGGTTGACTATTTAATTAATTACTATATTAATTAAGTAGTACATATCCTTTACAACCAACGTCCTCAATTTTCTGCTCCATATATTCTAATCTCTGTCTTCCTCTACATTTCTTCCTTCAACTGTTCCCTCCACCAGCAAATTAACCAATCCAGCATGTCTCAAAATATGACCAATCAGCCTGTCTCTTCTTTCTGTAAGCTTCTTCCACAAACTTCTTTCCTCACCCATCATTTCCAAAACTCATTCATTTCTTACTTTGTCTGTCCACTTAATTTTCAGCATTCTTCTATAGCTCCACATTTCAAATGCTTCAATTTTCCTTCTTTCCAGTATTCCTAAAGTCCATGTTTCGCTACCGTAAAGTCTTGTGCTCCACACAGAGAGTCTTAAACAATGTTTTTTAATTCCTAGATCAGTATTTGAAATAAAAGATTTCTCTTTTTCATGAAGGTTCTTTTTGCTAGTGCTATTCTGCTTTGGCCATCAGTTGTAATTTTGCTTCCCGAGTAACAGAATTCACTTACTTCTCTAATTGCATTCGATTCTATTTTTATATTTAATCTACTAGTATTGGTATCATTCATGCTACATTTCGTCACTTTAGTCTTACTTTGATTTATATTCAGTCCAAACTTTTCCTCCAGTACTTTGTTCATGCCATTCAGTAATTTCTCAATATCCTCAGCCCTTTCTGCTTACAAGACAGTGTCATCAGTAAATTGTAGCATACTGATTTTCTCCCTGAACACTTATGCCACATGGTAATTTTTCTTTTACTTTTTCTTTATGGCTTCTTGTACATACAAGTTGAATATTAACCTTGTCTCACACCCTTTTTAATTGATGCTTGCCTCTCATGATTCTCTACTTTTTATGGTCTTGTATCATTTTTTCCACAAAGATAATAAAACCTTTAAAAAAATTAGTTTGTAGAGTAAGGAACACATGCTGTGCCAAGTCTCATAATTATCTCTAGCTGTTTCCCAGAACTGAATTCACATCATTCATTGTTAATTTACTGACGTCTTAAACCAATTATGTCTCAGTTAACACAGCTCAGTTGAGGGGAAAAAAGGGGGGGGGGAAGCTATAACTTAATTCTTCCAAATAATACTAAGGAGTTTGTATGCTGAAATTACGATAAACATTTTGACCGCTTGATGTAACTAACCTTTAAATGGATACTAATTTTTGGATCATTTTATCTTACTTTCTCAGCTGTTTGATATTACATTAAAACAAAACATATCTTATTCTGCTCCTGTGAGCATAGGTTGTTTGAAACTCCATCAAAATTCTACCCATATGTAAGACAACTTGCTTGTGGTGGGGTTCTGCACAAGCTTGCATCTTAACTTTGATCGTGCAAACCTAATGAATTGCAGTACTAAGTTCTTCACACAGTCGCCACCATAGTTTTGACCAGAAACTAAGGAAAAGGTTCAAGTTCAATGATAAAAGTTCACTTCTGATATGATGAGTATATTCTTCAAAACATTACAAAGTTAAAGTACTGCATAGGCATTCAGACAACTTTTCCAAATTTAATTTTACAGATTCGACTGACCACTCGAGCACGACCGAAACCCCACGTTACTATTACTTCTCAATTACATGAATCTTCAGAATAAAACTTCCCTAAGCTGACAAAATTTCTACTTGATGTTGAACAAACTAGAGCTAGCCACCCGACATAACGCGTTTACATCGTCTCACTGCTGCTTCTAGAATAGGCTTCACGAATGCGTCTTTACGAATGGGTCCTTACGAATGGGTCTTTACGAATGGGCGCGCTTAGGCTAAGGGGGAGGTATATATAGAATCGGACCGTGAGAACTTCCTTGTCTTGACTTTCCCAGGGGTTTGATACGATAGCTGATCAGTTTCTGACAACTGTTGCGAAATCCAATTTGATCATGACAGTAAAATTAATCCTAGCTCTCTGAAATTTTGATAGTAGCAAGATATTATTACAAACGTCGAATTAAGTTATTATAAAAAATGTTGTTACTTTAATAGTTTAGCCAGAAAAGAGTCGTAAAGATGTGATTGCCATAACTACCGAAATATTGCTTCTATCGAGCTGAAACAAATTTAATTCTATTCTCCTATTGCTCATCTATTACCTGATTTCAAATAAAGAATTTTACCTATTTTTTAAAATGGTCTAAAACTCGAAAATAAAATTTAATGTCTTGAAATATTTCGAATATTGACTTGAAAATACCTCTAAACAAATTTCCCTAATGAAAAACTATTACTGTAAAAATTTGGAATCTCTAAGTTAATTCCCTGATTTATTACGAATTTTTGTAGATATCACCCTCGGCGAATGTCGAGCGATTGCATCATTGCTTACTCGCGCCAAAACCCATTTTATTTTATTACTATAAAATGCTTTAATATTTTGAAATGAATCTTTTACAGAAGTCTTTAATTTTAAATAAACTTTACTCTGAATATAATTTCTTTTCATGAATCCCCGAAAAAGACTGAAATATCGAACTTTTACCTAAATCACATGTCTGGCTATATCAAATTATATTCAAAAACGATCTTTAGGTTACATGAATCTTTCTAAAACTTTAATATGTTATCTAAACCGAAATTACGATACTTTATCTCTATCACTTGACTTCTTAACTGTTTTCCTGATAGCTAAATGCTTCGTGTTTAGAGTGGAAAAATTACGTGATGGAAAACAGTTAAGAAGTCAAGTGATAAAATTCAAAACCGGCAAATCACTTTCAAACATATTCAGACTCTAAGTAAGATCTTTTAATAACAAAACTAATTATCTACTGGCTATATATCTACCTAAACATCTTTTAAACTAACGAAATATCTTGGTTTATTGAAACTGAATGAAAGTCAAACACTACCTATACAAATCTGAGGTTAAGTTTCTGATCAGCTGTTTAAATGAATTTAACTATTGAATTTACTGCTAACCCTTGAACAAATACTTATATAGGACATATTACTGGGAAATATTATCAAAAATTAACTATAAAAATGTCTTTAAAAGGGTGTTCCCATATACTTCAACTGAACCTGCTATCTCAGCAACTAATTTCGTTATGCGAAATTCTAAGATGTGTTACACATAGTTTTTGCAGTTATCATGTTCAACAAAAAGTGGATACTAATTTCCTAGCACAATAATCTTAATATCTCAGTATTTTGACATTGCATCAAAATGAAACACCCAATTTTACTCCTTGGACCAAGCACTGTACATTATTTGAAGCCCTGTCAAAATCTGGGCAGTAGTTTCTGCAAAAATCGGGTTCGATGAAAAATGGGTTTTAATTTGGCGACTTGTGTCTTGAGTTTCTCACCATTTTGACTCGACATTAAAACGAAACCTACTCTGTAAAAAAAAAGTTTTTTTTTCCGGCTTGGAAAAAAAAACCATGGAGAAAAACAAGTTTTTTTCTGGGACACTTTTTTTTCATAACTACTAAATCTCAAATTTGTAAGGCATTTATCCTTTAATATGACTATTTTAGAGTTTATACTAATTAGTTATCTTAATTTTAAAATCTACTATATTTTTCTTATATGGTGAGCTCAGCACTGGCAGCAGACCTCGCGGTGCCCCTAAGAAACGCTACAAAGATCAGTTCAAGAAGACCCTGAAGAAAACTAATATAGACCTTACCACCTGGGACAGCCTCACAAAAGACCGCGTTCTATGGCGCAAAACTACCTCCGCAGCAGTGGCACGTTTCGAAGAGGAGCGGCGAAGTCTGGCAGCTGAATCTCGTTTAAGGCGGAAAGCCCGACAAACCCTACCGCGCTAGCCACCCACATTTGGGTGCAGTGTGTGCGGACGGCTGTTCTATGCAAGAATCGGCCTGATCAGCCACCAGCGCACACACAAATAAACATGCAAGAGAGTAACATAAACTCGGAAACGAGTATGGCCGACGACGACGACGACGACTATATTTTTCTGGTTCAGTAGAACAAAAAATTGCGAGAATATTGGCAACTTTGACTGAAGTTTTCTTTACGAACGGGGACTTCCTGAAGAGGCTAGCTTGCCCCTGTTCCCCGTTGTTTGGATTGATACTCGCTGTTTGAACCAATGCTGCCAGCCCTACGGATATATCCATAGATCTACGGATATTTTTAAAAAATTAGGAATTTTAAAAATATCTACGATTTTTTGCCTCTTTTTATTACTTATTGTGCTTTCGTTACATTTGTATGCTTGTAAAACTCTCAGAGTATAGTGGTACTGAGTCTTAAAATTGTTAGTAATTATGAATCGTTTCTTTGCAACTGTTGGCATAAACCACTGATTGAAAAGAAATAAAGCTCTCAATTTGTATGATAATAGATTTAAATTCAAACTTAAAAGACTGCAATAAAAAACTGTTGGTGCAGTGTTTATGCACAGTGTGTACATTGCTCATAATTTAAAATTGCAATCTAAAAATCTTTTGCATACAATACAAGAACCACCAGGAAACTATTTCTGAAGTTAGAGGAGACAGAAGAAGAAACAAAAAATTCCGGCACTGACTGAACTAGTATTGGTAGTGCTGATACTAGTGAATGTGGTACTTACATGGAGGATGAATAAAATTGTGTTACCTATATAGATACATTTACCATTCGTTATGTAAGACATTATATGATTCAGTAAGTTTTAAAACACGCATATAAAATGTAAATTCTGTAAATAAAACTATAATTTATCAAATATATTGTTTTTCCGGATAAAAAAAGAAATTTAGAAAAAAAACAAAGGTGCCAGGTTTTTTCATGTTTTTTTTTCAAAAAGTTGATTTTTTTCCAATTTGCAACACTATTCAAAACCCTATCAAAAATTGACCATTAGTTTTTACATAAATCCTGCTCATCAAAAAGGACACTAATTTTTAGAAAACATGTGATTCATTTCTGCAGGTCATTAACAATGCCTTAAACTCATTTTTTTCAAAACTTTCTGAAATATACAGATGTTTTTCAGTTACAGTCTTATCAATATGGAAAGGAAATATAAAATACACCCACCACCCACCAAAATGGAAGTGAGGTTGGCAGCAGCGACATGTGGCTGGGTTGACATCAGGTGCCTTCACGAGCTGAGTCACATCTTTCTATTTTCACAATTAAAGTCTTTGCCCAAAATACTGTATTTTTGTGTTTGTGGAGTGTTTTGTGTTAATGCTAGCCCTCCTTCCTTCAACTTTATCGAGGTGAATATAATCTTGCCTTTCCCTGTTATTGCCTCTTGGCATCTCTTATCCCATTGTTGCTGAGCTTACAGCCTGGTTATATTTATAAATACTCACGATTTTGGTACAGTTAATCTGAACAAGAGTCCTTCCCGATATTAGCGTATGGCTTCTTCAGTCCTTTCACAATGTTTTTGACATCAGCATCTACGAGGCGCGTCCAGAAAGTAAGTTCCGTTTGGTAATAAAATGAAATTGTACACAGATACAGAAGAAATTTTTATTGCACAAAATTCTACAACTCGTAAACTACTTTTCCACATAACTGCCAAAATTTTGCAGGCATTTGTCATAGCATGGCACCAGGTTTTGTATACCTTCTTCATAGAAATATGCCGCCTGTGTCTTCAACCAGTTGGAAACAGTTTCTTTCAGCTCGTCGTCATTGGTGAAGTGATGACCGCCAAGGAAAGACTTGAGATGTAAGAACAGATGAAAGTCTTGCCAGTTCTTCTGTAACCAAAAGTGGACGCCCACTTCGTTCTTCATCGTGCACATCACTACGCCCGCCATTGAACTGTCGGACCCATCTTCTCACCATCGAATCACTCATCGCATTTGGTCCGTAAACATCGCAAATTTTCCGATAAATTTCACTTGGTTTCACTTTCCTCGCATTCAGAAACCGAATCACAGACTTGATTTCACAGGCGGCGGGATTTTCAATCAACGCCGACATTTCAAACAAGCCCAACAAAGCGCACGTAACTGACAGCGATCTCCAAATGGCGGACGTTCTTCCCCTTGATACACATCGTCTACAGCACATGTGCGGAACTGCAATCACAGCGCTGCAGCGGAGATAAATTGAAACGGAACTTACTTTCTGGACGCGCCTCATATATTCTCATGATGAGGAAGGCATTTTTGTAATGAGTTTTGCTTTTTCTTCTGTAAGACGATGTCACATTTTTAGAGACATTACAAAATAAATCGATGTAAGTATTTAATTCATTATCTGCTGAGTTATGCAGCTGCATTTACTTTCCTGGCTTGTCTTTCTATCAATTTTTTTTTCTTTTCTAGGATGCTGTGGAGTTTCAGAACAGACACCATCGAAAGTTATCAAGGGTTGATAGACTTGAGGAGAAAAGAAAAAGGTTATTACTGAAGCATCCTTTAAGTGTTGATGTCTTAGTAAAGCAGAAGGGTAAGATAAAATGATAATTTTAATAATAATTTTTACATATTTAAAATTTAATAAAAAAACCTTAAACATAAATTTATCTTCATGTTTTCTGAGTATTTTACATATCAGTGTGATTGATTATTCTGAAATTCCTTTTAGTTAAGTTCTTTCCCTTGCCATATGTCTCACCTCCGATATGATTAAAATTGCAAACTGAAATATTCTGTAGAGTATTTGTTTTCCCTTGTGTTTGACTGGCCCTTTTACCTTCATCTGTGGAAAGTGGTTGGTTATTTTTCTCTACATTACCTTATTTTCTGTATACTTCCTATATTATAGAGGCAACCTGCCAAATTCACTCAGTTCGTTGTGACACCATGATGGTGAGCAGTGTCTGACATGGTGTTAGCTGGTTCGAAGCCTTATTGTGGATGAAATTTTCATCATCAGGATTTACTGAGTGTGTAGGAGAGGTGTTGGTACACAGTTCCTAATTGTTAGTTTGAGAATAAAAGTCTTGACTTGAGTTACAAACCTCTCTGCAGTGTGTATGAAATAAATGCATATGCCACTGTTGATGGTGATTCATTTGTTGGATGGAGACTGTAAGCCTATCGGCTTTTGGAAAAGTAGGCTGATTGGGCTGGCACCGCTTCTTTCATTTTTCATTCATTCACAACCCAAAGAACACACTACAAAGAACAGTCATTCATCACAATCATCCATACAAACAGCAAACATGTAAATCCACTTTCATTACTAGTCATGGGGAAAAGGTACCGACCAAACCTAATGGTTTGGGAGATAAAGAAGATTATACTTTAAAGTATTACTGAGTAAAACAATAATCATTTTAAAGATATATATTATGATTATAATTACAGAAAATTCCATGTAATGCATAATAAATAATTTTCTGAAAAAACCTGATACATGTATTGGAGTCAGAACCATGGAAATGGTATCAGGAGTTTCACAATGAGTCTCACCTTATAGGCAGATTTTGAGGGTAACCATAAACAAATATTGTAGAACTGAAATTTGAAACAAAATAAGAAACAAACTCTGAAAAGTTACCACCTCTGGAATGTCTGCTACATAGTTTATTTTAGGTCAAAAGGGCTCCGACTGTCAAATCAATGTAATTTCATTATAACATTTAAAACATCAGCCTTAGTAACATTTTATTGCATCCTAGGCAATCAGAAGAGGCTACTAAACACTACATAAAAGTTTATTATTGGGCATAATTATTGTATAAAAGTAAAAATATACTTGCATTTTATCCTTAAGGGATGACGATTTTTTAAAACACCATTCTGTGTAGCTGAAAAACTATCAAAGTTACCGTATCAAATATTTAACCAAAGTTGTAGTACACAGTTTTAGCGTTAAAATAGTATATAGTTTGTCTAAACTACCAAATTTAAAATGCCAAGACATGTAAACAGAGTTGTGGTACACAGTTTGTCACATAACATTACTTATGTCAGTATACTTTCAAAAACAGTTTAAAGGGTCCTTAAAACACTTAAAACCAACAGCAAATCATTTTAGAAGCATTTTCCAGTAGATTGAGAGTCAGAAAACATGTTAGTAAGGAGAGTTTGAGCTAATTTATAAGTTTTTGAAAGTACTATAATGAAAGTTAAAATTTTTTAGAAGCCTTTTGGCCACATTCATTTTCAGAGGTGTAAAATGAGATAACAATTCAAATTAGATCCAACACTTGCATTTTAGAAAATTATATTAAGGAGATATCGTGAAATTGGTGATCTTGCAAGCTCATGGAAAATATTGCACAAGAAGCTTTTTTCATCTAATTTTCAAGGAACAGCTAAGATTCAGAGCTCAAAATGTTTGACATGAGATGATATGCAACATATGAAAAGATAGAGTCAATAACTAACAGGAAAGTATGTTTTTTAGACAAAATGAGAGATTTTTCTGACTTTTCAATTCAACATTTCTATGGACATACGAATCTCAGGGGATAGAAATGACATTTAGATTAAAGAGAAGCTTTCACTGAACCCATGGAGTGATTTCTGTAAAGATTCTGACAATATATAAGCCATAAAGGGGAAATTAAGTTTTAAACTTAATTGTTGCTACAAAGTATCAATTTGGAAACAAAGGATTTGCATTAAGTGAAATAGATAATGAGGAAATAATATTACCATCACATAGAGAATCAAATTTAGCAAAGTTTGAAATATATAACAGATCAGTAGCATTCATATATTTGGAGATAACCAACATCAAAGTTTTTAGCTGACTGTGCACTATATAATACTTTTGGGATCTGGACCAGTTATATGTCAAAAGTTGAGGAAATTTCTATAGAATATTTTGATAACAGAATCATTTTACAGACTGAAGAATTTTAGGAATGATGACAGATTAAAACCTTTACAACTTTAACTCGAAATCCACAAATCCTAGGAGAAAGACTATCATAACTAAAATTGACATTTAAATTTGCTTCACAACATATCAAAGTTTCAGAACAATCAGAATTAAAATAAGGTTTCCCTTTGTCAAATCAGGCATATGCTGAGTCAGCTGGCCGAATAGGAATATAAGGAGGCACCACTAGCCTAGGCGAGCAGCAGTAATCTGGCAGAAATTGGACTGTATTAGTCAGTCGTGGAGATGTAGAAAATTTTAGTAGTGACACAACAGTGGTGCGGGCTACCTCTTCCTTTAACTTTCATCTAGGGGTTAGGTGGAAGTTGCTTACTGTGAGAGGATGGTTTAACCTGTAATCATTTATTTCGGATAGAAGCCTGATGCTTTTGTATTAGGCCTATGCTGGTACCGAGTTCATGTAAGAACTTTTGCAAAATATATTATTTGGAATTAATAAAGAAGTCTGAAGTTGTATTTCAAGAACATACCGTTATCTCTTGGGGTATCCTTTTTTTTTATATTTTACTAGGGGTTGGTGACCATAGGCAAAGGACAACTAGGTACCAGGACACAATCATAGTTAAGACAGCTGCTGCTACAACCCCAAGCAAGCAAGATGTTTTACAAGTTTCAGTGTTAAAATGATATATAGTTTGCCTATCTGTGACAAATGGTTGTCAAAATACACGTTGTAACAAGTACAAATGAATCGGCACTGGGCTGAGAGTGCTACGCACCAGTCCCTAGACGTTATAGGTATGAACGTCGGAAAAAAATAACATAGAGCTGAAAAATTGTACAGGTATTATTTAGTACCCAAGAAACAAGTCCTGAAAAGTCCCCATCTCTGAGATGTCCACATCATAGTTTTTTAATGTCAATAGGACGTAAGAGGGGCTTAAATGCTATAACCAATATAATTAAACTAAGGAAAAAGGAAACTGCTTTAGGCAATATAATTGCGAGGAAAGGGAAAATGACTTATCACTCACCAAAGTTGAAGGCAGCGACGAGAGAAGAACATATATTACGAACACACAAATAAACTCAATATTTCTGTTATTAAACCTTATTCATGACGGAGAAAATGAGTCATGAGGCTCGGGAGGTGTGCACACGCTGAGGGTTGCTACATGACCTGGCAACCCTCGGCGTGTGCACACCTCCCGAACCTCATTTTCTCCTTCGGGAATAAGGTTTAATAACCAAAATATTGAGTTTTTTTGTGTGTACATAATATATGTACTTCTCTCGTCGCTGCCTTCAACTTTGTTGAGTGATGAGTCATTTTCCCTTTCCTCACAGTTATATAACCAATATAAACATCTTGTAGCTCTTAAAATATAAGTCTTAGTATCATATCATTGCACAAATAATTTGGAGAGGTTAACCATTCAAAATACAAGACTGATATTCCATTCCAATGCTGCAACTCTGTTCTACAACTTTGATAATTGGTCTTGCCTTGATAACTTTGACAGTTTTTCAAAAAAAATTGGGGCAATTTATAAAACAAGTCATTCTCATACCTGCTTCATCATAAAATGTGAGTTTGGTTTTCCTTTTCTGCATTAATTTCATTCAAACCTACATGTTCTTTCAATGGTTAGCTTCTCCAAATTACTTAGAGTACAATGAAATAATACTAAGGCTGATATTTTAAGAGCAACAAGACATTTATACTGATTATAGCATTAAAATCATACTTACACCCTTTTGACCAGAAAAAAGCTATGATGTGGACACCTCAGAGATGGTCACTTTTCAGGAATTGTTTCTTACGAGGTGCATTCAAGTTCTAAGGCCTCCGATTTTTTTTCTCCGGACTGGAAAGAGATAGAAACATGCGCATTGTTTTAAAATGAGGCCGCGTTCATTGTCAATACGTCCCAGAGATGGCAGCACCATACGGCAGATGGAATTTTACCACCAGCGGCGAGAATGAGAACTGTTTTAGATACTTAAAATTGCGACGTTTTCCTTACTTGAACAGCATGCAATCATTCGTTTTCTGAATTTGTGTGGTGTGAAACCAATTGAAATTCATCGACAGTTGAAGGAGACATGTGGTGATGGAGTTATGGATGTATCGAAAGTGCGTTCGTTGGTGCGACAGTTTAATGACCAGAATCCTGTAGTGACTTGGCTGCCACCCGTTTGGGATGACCCTCACAGTCACTCTGTCCAGCCGAGCGGTGAGACAAGGACAGACTGCCATAGGGATTCGTGGATAAGCGTCTACATGGAAATCGACGAATTGTTCAGATATGAGTCTTGTGATAGGATTATTACTTGGAAATCAGGGCTAATCACTGATGAGTATTTACATATTTATTTACACCGGTTCTGAAGGTTCTGTACACATATTTACACATACATGGAATTTAGCTGTGAATAACATTTACTATCAATATTACTTTCTGAAACTGATAAACTGGTGCAGTGGCGCCTTGCTAACCCCCACCAACATTATGGGAACGAGGAGAGACAGAGCGCGCTTACAACATGGGTACCTCTAACCCAAACACGACAGGACTATTGAAATAGATTGAACTTCTGCCTAACTGAACCTATCCGTCTCATATCTAAATAATCTCAGTAGAGCCTACCTTCTGCGTTGCTGTAGACATCTCTTGGGCTACCGTGTGACAACGAATCGAAACAACCTCGGGCTCGCACAAGCCGGTCTGACGACATGATCCAGAAAGTGGAGAGAATTGTTTTGGGGGATCGCCGAATGACTGTTGAACAGATCGCCTCTGGTGTTAGCATTTCCGTGGGTTCTGTGCACACAATCCTGCATGACGACCTGAAAATGCGAAAAGTGTCATCAAGGTGGGTGCCACGAATGCTGACGGACGACCACAAGGATGTCCGTGTGGCATGTTGCCAAGCAATTTTGACGAGCAACGACAGCATGAATGGGACTTTCTTTTTGTTGGTTGTGACAATGGATGAGACGTGGATACCATTTTTCAATCCAGAAACAAAGTGTCAGTCAGCTCAATGGAAGCACACAGATTCACCGCCACCAAAAAATTTTTGGTAACCGCCAGTGCTGAAAAAATGATGGTGTCCATGTTCTGGGACAGCGAGGGCGTAATCCTTAACCATTGCGTTCCAAAGGGCACTACGGTAACAGGTGCATCCTACGAAAATGTTTTGAAGAACAAATTCCTTCCTGCACTGCAACAAAAACGTCCGGGAAAGGCTGCGCGTGTGCTGTTTCACCAAGACAACGCACCCGCGCATCGAGCTAACGTTACACAACAGTTTCTTCGTGATAACAACTTTCAAGTGATTCCTCATGCTCCCTACTTACCTGACCTGGCTCCTAGTGACTTTTGGCTTTTTCCAACAATGAAAGACACTCTCCGTGGCCGCACATTCACGAGCCGTGCTGCTATTGCCTCAGCGATTTTCCAGTGGTCAAAACAGACTCCTAAAGAAGCCTTTGCCGCTGCCATGGAATCATGGCGTCAGCGTTGTGAAAAATGTGTACATCTGCAGGGCGATTACGTCGAGAAGTAACGCCAGTTTCATCGATTTCGGGTGAATAGTTAATTAGAAAAAAAAAATCGGAGGCCTTAGAACTTGAATGCACCTCGTACATACTAAATAATATCTGTGCCAATTTTCAGCTCGGCATTATTTTTTTCTCAGGTTCATACCTATAATTCCAGGAAAGAGATGGGCACCACTCTTGGCCCAGCACTGATTCATTTGCACTTGTTTCTTTGCATATCTCGACAACAGTTTGCCACAGACAGGCAAATTATATACCATTTTAACACTGAAACTGTGTACTATTACTTTGGTTATGTCTCTTAACACAGTAACTTTGATAGTTTTTTTTAGCTATACAGAGTTGTTTTTAAAAAAGTCATGTTTCGTGATAAAATGTGAGTATACTTTAATTTTTATACAATAATTACGTTCGATACTACACTTCTATGCAGTGGTTCCAATTGTCTATAGTGCAATAAAATGTTACTGAAGCTGACATTTTAAATGTTATAACAAGTTTACACTGATTTGGCACTGAGGCCCTTTTTAAGCTCTTTTGACGTGGGGGGGGGGGGGGGAACTATGGCAGAAGTTGAGACTTTTCAGGATTTGTTTTGTAGGTAGTGTACCAAATTTCAGATCTACTTTTTTTTTAAGGTTTTTACATATAATGCTTGGGCCAATTGTGACTATTGCAGACAATCAATTTTTGTGGGAATGAAACTGGGTGCAGAATAGGAATAAAATCTATTAATAAATAATTTGGATCACAATGAAAACAAGACCCATACAAATAATAATATCCAATGGGTTTATTGGAGTGGAGTTAATGAATGAGTTAATGGTGTTTTTCAACCTGTGATCTGTGGCCCACTAGTGGTCCATGAAGATGTTTCAGATGGTCTGCAGGCAGACATATTATAAATTTATATGTCATATGCTTAATGTATAGGGCTCTAAACGAGTATAAATTATAAACCCAACTTTTTAAAAGCCACAAATATTTCAGTGACCAGGCAAAAATCTAGTTTCCCCATGTTTAAGATAGCATTCTTCCTACAATATGCTATTAATTTCCAGTTAGCATCAAAAAGAGCACTGTTCTTCTAGGGATCAAGTAAATGGCCATTTTCTGATGGACTTGTAGTAGGTGTGAGGTGTCATGTGGTAGGGTTGATAACATAAGAGTGGTGAAATAAACAACAATTATTGGACTTGTCACATGACCTTTTGTAGTAATTTATATGCTTCCACTGCACTAGTTCATGTATAGTCCAGTGGAAAAAAAGGAGAAATTATAAGACCCTGCAATACTCAGGGTAAGTTGAATGTTTGTTTGTTGGTGTGTTAAGTTGTTAGACATCAAAGACTGACAATCAGAATTGTCCATAAAAATGAATGGCTGTAGTCAAAAATTTAATACCAGCTATTTAGACCATTCTGCAACAGCCTATGCCAGTTCTCACACTTTAACAACTGATTTATAGAGCTCAGAGTCTTTCCTAATACCTCTTGTAAATGGCGCTCCCACATATCATAGACTCTATTGTAAGAAACACCCCACCAAACCAGTGAGGTTAATGGATCTTTGTATGAACATGGTTAAATCCTGTAATTTAGCTTGGTAAATTTTTCGTGAAGCTGTTTGGAATTTGTGACTATTTTTGACCTTTAATAACTGCATTTGACAGTTGTCAAGTATCTTTTTTGATGGTGCCAAGCCCTAAGTCCCGTTTTTCACGATGTGGCTCATTTACTTTTGAGTCATATTCATCTCATTCCCATAATTTTCTAATTCTGGGATGGATTTCTTAACAGTGCCTGTTGTATGTGCCATATATGGATATCTAATTCTCTGATTGCCAATCTTTGATGTCTGGAGAATTGTCTAACAACTTAATATACCAATAAACAGACATTTAACTTACCCTGAGCAGTCCAGGTTCTTAATAATTTCACCTTTTTCCACTGGACTATTTATTCTATGGCAAATCAAACTGAATCATCAATTGTCTTAACCCTTTCCTACCGGCTATTGGAAAAAAAGGGAAATTTATAATTTCAATTCTATATTTGTATAAAGGTACTTGAAATTAAACACACATATTTTTTTCAGTTTTTTTTGGAACTCTTAAGTGCTAATTACTAAGCCGGTACTTATAAGTACCATCAGGGACTTTGTGTATCACAGGATGTACAACAATAGCAATTGAAATCAATTATGTTCGTATTGATATGAAATGTTTGCCTTATGATATTCAAAAAACCCAATTCTTTTTGCTCATTCAGACACAAAAGACATTGTAATGCAACATTTGGAATGATATTTTACTGTATTTTCTTCATTCTACATACTTCACATCTTCATCTGATGTTTACAATTTAGGGACAGTATATACCTCTGTTTCCCAATCTTACATCTCTCGTTTTGGAATTGTATGACTTGTGTTGTTTGAATGGATGAGGGCTTGGTGAAATATATATAGATGACCTTTTCTTCTTACCGATATCCTTCATAGTCATCATACCTTGTGCAGAGGCTCTTCTATAAATTTTTACAGACTTTTTTTCAAATATCGGACCATTTATGTTATAGGCATTGACAAATACATCATCCATAATTCCCCAAAACAATCTTTAGCATGATTTCGGTAATCTTCTGTCAGCATTGCACAAAGTCATCAGCTGATCAGTAGTATTAACCCCCACACATGAAGGTATTGTAGTCCTTGACGACTCCTGAGCATGAAATTGTCGACTTCAATCCATCTTTTTCTTTGCATATAACTAGTGGTGTAACAACAGGGTGGCAGGATGGGAAAAATTCTACGGGACCTACTGCCGGAGGTGGCCCCCGATATGACAGAGAGGCCCTCTGGTCCAAGATCCACCAGGTCACCAATCCAACGCGAGAGAGGGCTCATCTGTTGAAGTTGCCATTGACCCCAACCAGTGTAGTGGAGTTTCACCGCTGCCATGAAAATTTGATACTAAATGTATGACCTTTTTATCCTTCCATTTCCAGTAGCAAATACCTAGGTTTGTAAATTCATTGTCACAATCTCCTCTTTTTAGTTTTCCATCAGCAGATTGTTAGAAAGTCGCTTGCAGTAAGGTCTGATTCTCCCACAAACAAAAGTTGTTTCAGTTTTTTAATAATGAAACTGATGAAAAATAATGATAATACTAGATAACATCGTCATTACTCCAATTTTTTCAGTCAATTCTACGACCACTCTTGGACCTAATGAGTATTCTGAGAACATTCCAGTCATCTCTCCATTTTTCCCTTGCTAAATTATAAACTTCTAAGAAAAGAGCTGATAAATTATAAACTTCTAAGAGAAGAGCTTCAATCAGAGCGTATTTCATAAAAATATCCATTTGAAAATATCTAAAACAATGATAAAACCAATTGTATACTTGCTAAATCTATTCACCAATAATCTGTATAAAACTACCCAGAACTCCCTGACGGTACTTATAAGTCCACGTTGGTTTTTCTAGATTATTTAGTAAAGAAACTAGTAAAATATATTTTATAGGTAAAAAATATATGGTTAAATGTTCAAACTAAACAAGTAATAACAGTAATAACAGAAATTGACACTTACCAAGTAAATTATCATCTAAAAATTCATTGTAATGTACCACTTATTACTTTGGTCAGTATGCTGTCAAGCCCTAACTTAGAAAAATAATTTCTCGGAAATTTCACGCAGAATTTTAAAATAAATGTTTTCATTGCCTGACTTAATCATACAACAATACATCAACAGGCTTAACAATGCAGTGGACACTGGTATTGTCGAATTATATGGTGGTAAATACAGTGGTACTTATAAGTACCGTCAGGGAGGAAAGGGTTAAGAGATTATATCATCATTTGACTGAATACTAGGAATCGAGAGCTGATTGATTCCAGATGTGGATTCAATGTTTTTCAGAATGATGGAACTACCTCAATGGGCGGAGGTGTGTTGGAGGCCATTAATAAAACCATCAATTGCTCGATAGTAACTGAAACAGAAAATATTTGTGAGTTATTATGGGTGAAGGTAAAAATCGGCAGAAATTTAAAGTTCTTAATAGGGTCATTTTATCAACCTCCAGATTCCAGATTAGATAACGCGAAGTATTGATATTGTAGACATAGTTTGTATCAGAGCCGGATTAAAACAGCGCGGGGCCCATAGTAAATGTGAAGTAGGGCCCTCTTGGTTTTCACGGTCTGGGGGGCAGTGGTAGAGCAAAAGTTATCACAAGGCAGTTGTGGTAACTTTAAAATCTAGTGTGAAACATAATAAAGACAAACTCGTATATTGCTTTGATAAGGCAAATGGTGATGGGTATGGTTGATCACTTGGCAAAAAATTTTGAAACATACGCTCGAAATACAAATGTTGAGGAACTTTGGTTTAATTTAAAAGAAATAATATGGACTGGTTTATATCAATTTATTCTAAGAAGTTTATTAAGGTTAGTAAGAACTTTCCGTTGTTCAATAGGGAAGCGAAGTGTTTACTCAGGAGGCAAAGGCTTTTACATTCCACTGTGAAGAAATCGGGGGACTCATCTAATCACGCTAAATTAGTCCAGTTGTGAACAGAAGTGCATAAGGCAGTGCATGATGCATTTGAAGAATTCCAAGCCAGGAATCGTATTACTAATCCAAAAACGTTCTGGTCATATATAAAAGTAGCAAGAGGCTCTCATAAGGTTATGTCGTCACTGATTAAGGAAAATCTGGAATTATCAGAAACTAGCATAGAGAAAACAGAAATTTTGAATAATATATTTAAAAAAACTTTCAGAACAGAAAATGTAGACAAGATTCCAATATTTAACAATCGTACCTACAAAATTATGAGAGATCTTGTTTTTGATGTTGAGAGAATAACTAAACTGCTTATGAATGTAAAAACCAATAAGGCCCTGGACCAGACGGTATTCCTAATACCGAGCGTGGTGGGTGAATGGTTAATGTTCTGGCCTCACATTTGGGAGGACACCGGTTCAAATCCCCGTAAGGGCATCAAGCTTTGGGTTTTCATGGTTTCCCCAAATCACTCCAGGTGAATGCCGGGATGCTTCCTTCAAAAAACCATGGCTGAATTCCTTCCCGTTCCTTGTCCCCAATCCCATCCCACCTCTAATGACCTCGACATCGCGTTAAGCCATAAGTAAAAAAAAAGTATTCCAACAAGATTCTACTTCAGCTACGCAAAGGAAATTGTGCCGTATTTGATGAAATTATATACCGCCTCCTTGGATCAAGGAAAAATACCAGCTGGATAGAAGACAGCCATCGTAAGTCCAGTGCTTAAAAATGCTAATGATCCTCAAAATTATAGCCCAATCTCGTTAACATCAATATTTTGCATGATTTTAGAACACATCATCTATTCAAATACCATGAAGTTTTTGGATGATGGATAGCTTTTAAACCAAAATCAACATGGATTCAAAAAAGGCCAATGCTGCGAAACACAACTTGCACTTTTAATTCACGACTTGTGGTGTATTGTAGATGAGCTATCCAAGGCTGACTTAGTTCTATTAGATTTTTAAAAAGCTTTCGACACTGTGCCTCACACTAGGTTACTTAGAAAACTCTGTGGTTATGGCATATCTAGACAAATTTGTGACTTAGTTGCAGACTTTCAGAAGGGCAGAACACAGTTTGTATTTCTCAACAGTGAGCATTCATCACTTATCGAAGTGAGGTCTGGGGTTCCCCATGGAAGTGTGATAGGGACTCTGTTGTTTCTCATACACAATAATGATTTGTGCGACATAATAAGGGGGAAGAAAAGACTATTTACCAGTGATGCTATTATTACAAAACGATTTCACGAAAATAATTGTGTGGTGTAAAGATTGGCAGTTAAACACTACAAAGTGCCAAGTCATGGGTATAAGTAATAAAGTGACCATTTATCTCTGAATATACAAATAATAGCACTGTCCTTAGAACGGTAGATTCCGCTAATTACCTAGGGTCAACAATTCATAATAACTTGTCTTGGAATGAGCATATCGAGAAGGTTGTTGGGAAAGCAAATCATATGCTCCCATTTCTAGTTCATAATTTATAACTATGTACACTGGAAGTTAAATCATTTGCATATAAGTCACTAGTTCATCCTCACTTACAATATTGTTGTTCTATATGGGGCCCCTATCAAAAGGGGTTAATGGAGGCTTTGGAGAAGGTCCAAGGAAGAACCGCCTAATTCCTGACAGGTATATATAGTTGGAGGGAAAGCATAAGTGTGATGCTGAAGGAGTTAGGTTGGCAAGACCTGGAACATTGCTCTCGACTGAAGCTAATAAAAAAAATTAACGACCGACTTGTTTTGGAACAAATATTACTACCAGCAACATTCATATCTAGGAATAACTGCGAAAATAAGAGAAATCAGGGCCAGAACAGGTTTATTTCTACACTCATTTTTTTCACAAGCATTTAGGGAATGGAATAGGAAGGATTTACTGGGTGAGTAAACTTAAAATCTAACAGTAGTAGTTCTAGATAAATCACTTCGGCCATCCTGATCCGGGTTTTTCATGGTTTTCCCAGATCACCCCGGGTGAATGCCAGGGTGGTTCCCAAACATAGCCTATGGACGCCTCCTCCCATATCCTGTATATCCCTTCCCTTGAACAAATGGTTATACATTAGGATTAGTGAAATGCACCCTCCACCACCCACTTGTAGTGAATCGTGGAATAATAATAATCATATGAAACATTTTGTTAACTAGAGGTGTGTGTAAGGTACCCTTTAGTTCACCGAAATCACCCCCACTATCTATCCTCAGCAGTAATATAACCTATAGTTCAATTTTGAAGTCACTTATGTTGGACTTAGAAATTTCGCGTAAGGTAATTGTCAACTTGAAGGGATTATCCTGCATACATTTCCATGCTGAAAACTCGCCATAAGAATCATTTTAAAGTGTATTCATTATGTCCGGAAAAATTTAAACAGGTAATTTGTTTTGTAGACGTTTTGAAACACGTGATTAGGAAAGATGGAATTTAAGATTTGAAATAGCTCTGAATTGAGTAAAGTGACAGCTGATCTTTTATCACCAGCTAGAGTCAGCACTGTCTCGAATATTTTGATAGTAAAATTAACTATTTTGGTAAAGTTTAATTAGTGGTTTTAATTAAGAGAAAAAATAGTTTTAAATAAAAGGAATACAGTTGAGAAATTTATATCAGTAGATAGTCTAAATTGAGAGGATCAAGAATATAAGTATTTGTGATTCTAAGATTGTGTCAAGTGAACTTATTTCATACACCCTTCGTATTTGGGGTTTATAGCAAACCTCCTCCCCCCCCCCCCACCCCATATGAACATTTTCGCCTAACATATGTTAATTGTAAGAGTATGCTAGGTATATAATCATTTTACAATAAAACAGAGCAATAGGATTTTAGTGTGCTTGACATCTGTTGCTGCTTTTTTTTTTTTTTTTAATGTAATGTAATGATAATTGTGATGGTGGAAATGCTTTGGCAAAGAAAATCAGGAAGGATAAAAAAAGTAATCCTGTCACTCACCACTGATGAAGACAATTCAAATATGGAATGATGTAATCTCTTAGAGTGATGAGTTCTGATAAAGCTTGAACAGTCTCTAGTGACCTCTGTCAGCGAACTCCAGCAACTCTTTGTATGTACTTGTCCATTCTGTCTAGTGGTCTTCCTTTTGGTCTCGGATGATCTCTTTGGCTCCAACTGAGTGTGGTTGGTGAGCAGTTAACGCTTTGTTCTCACATTCAGGAGGACAGCAGTTTGAATCCCTGTCCGGGCATCCAGATTGGGTTTTCCATGGTTTCCCCAAATCACTCCAGGCAAATGTCAGGAAGCTTCCTTCAAAAGGGTTTTTGTCAAATTCCTTCCAGTCCCATCCCACCTCTGATGACCTTGACATCGACGAGGTGTAAAGCCATAAGTAAAAAAAAAATACTCTTTGGCTCCACTCCAACACGTTTTCCTCCATTTTTCATCTGTACTCTGAGTAACATGGCTGGCCCAATGCCAGTTCAAGCACTCTGTCCTCTTCAGATTATTTGCGATGTTTGTTATTGACCTAATGTCAGTTGCTCTTTTCTTGTCATTTCTTGTTAAATCTACCATTGACCTTACCAAGCTCTTTGGGCCATTCTAAGTTTTTCACTGCAAATTGAATTAGAGTCCAGATCTGACAGCCTTAAGTCAGCACAGGAAGAATGTACTGGTCGTAAACTATTTTCATTATATTTGTTGGCGCATTAGACATGAGGACAACTGAATGCCTCCCAAAAGCTTGCCATCCCAGTTTGATGTAACAGGAAATTTCTGATCTTAAATCTCCTCTTGTATTTACAAGCTGGCCAAGATAGGGAGAGATAATAAATTTAATCATGGTGAATAATCTCCTAGTTGTATGCACAGATAAAGAGACGGGGGAATTTATATAAGACTGGAGTCAGGAATCAAGACAGAAAAATTCATCGTAATAGAGGATCTATAGATTAGTATACAAAAACTAGACAACCCGTGCAAAAATTTCGCGAATAAAATAGGATGAATAGTGATATTGAATGCTTGAAATATAATGAAAAGTAGAACTGCACTTTTGTAGCAAATATTTATTTTGTTTAGAGTAATATGTGTAAAATACTTACAACATATTACGAAACAGAAAAATTTAAAACACAGTGTATGTACGACAAACTGTCACTGACCTTAACAGAATACAATCAACTTGAACAAAATGAAGACAGCATATCAACATCTCTGTAATATGTGTTGCTGTGCAAGTAAAATGTTTACATTGGAATTGTAAAGCAAAACGAAAATGTTTCTGTAACAGAAAAAAATAAGCAAGAAGCTACTTATCTTTCTTTATATATAAAAATCAATGTTTGTTTGTTCGTCTTCTATGCATTCCTATACCATTTATCAGATTGCAATGAAACTTTGGAGAGTTATCGAGTGTGGGTTTGGGAAGGTTCCTGTGAATAAAAATTTCCAAAAAATCATCCCCTATTCCCCATAACACCCCATAATTTAGGCAAAAACACATTTTTTATCCGATTTAGATAGGAATTTGTACACTTATACTTTAAAATAAACATAAAAATACTGCCTACATACGGTTTCCGAATATTAATCCCCTCGCCCCCTTTCCACCCCCATAATTTTTTCACCGCATAAATTAGGCAATACCACATTTTTATCCGATTTAGATAGGAATTTGTACACTTATACTTTAAAACAAACATAAAAATACTGCCTACATACGGTTTCCGAATATTAATCCCCTCGCCCCCTTTCCACCCCCATAATTTTTTCACCGCATAATTTAGGAACTACCACATTTTTTATCCGATTTTGATAGGAATTTGTACACTTATACTTTAAAACAAACAGAAAAATACTGCCTACATATGGTTTCCGAATATTCATCCCCTCTCCTCCTTTCCACCCCCATAATTTTTTCACCCCATAATTTAAGCAAAACCACATTTTTTATCCGATTTAGATAGGAATATGTACACTTATACTTTAAAATAAACATAAAAATACTGCCTACATACGGTTTCCGAATATTAATCCCCTCGCCCCCTTTCCACCCCTATAATTTTTTCACCGCATAATTTAGGAACTACCACATTTTTTATCCGATTTTGATAGGAATTTGTACACTTATACTTTAAAACAAACAGAAAAATACTGCCTACATATGGTTTCCGAATATTCATCCCCTCTCCTCCTTTCCACCCCCATAATTTTTTCACCCCATAATTTAAGCAAAACCACATTTTTTATCCAATTTAGATAGGAATACGTACACTTATACTTTAAAATAAACATAAAAATACTGCCTACATACGGTTTCCGAATATTAATCCCCTCGCCCCCTTTCAACCCCCATAATTTTTTCAACCGCATAATTTAGGCAATACCACATTTTTTTATCCGATTTAGATAGGAATTTGTACACTTATACTTTAAAACAAACAGAAAAATACTGCCTACATATGGTTTCCGAATATTCATCCCCTCTCCCCTTACCATCCCCATAATTTTTTCACCCCATCATTTAGGCAATACCACATTTTTTATCCGATTTATATAGGAATTTGTACACTTATACTTTAAAATAAACATAAAAATACTGCCTACATATGGTTTTCCGAATATTCATCCCCTCTCCCCCTTTCCACCCCCATAATTTTTTCACCCCATAATTTAGGCAATACCACATTTTTATCCGATTTAGATAGGAATTTGTACACTTATACTTTAAAACAAACATAAAAATATTGCCTACATATGGTTTCCAAATATTCATCCGCTCTCCCCCTTTCCACCCCCATAATTTAGGCAATACCACATTTTTTTATCCGATTTAGATAGGAATTTGTACACTTATACTTTAAAATAAACAAAAAAATACTGCCTACATATGGTTTCCGAATATTAATCCCCTCGCCCCCTTTCCACCCCCATAATTTTATCACCCCTGAATTTAGGCAATACCACATTTTTTATCCGATTTAGATAGGAATTTGTACACTTAGACTTTAAACAAACAGAAAAAATACTGCCTACATATGGTTTCCGAATATTCATCCCCTCTCCCCCCTTCCACCCCCATAATTTTTTCACCCATAATTTAGGCAATACCACATTTTTTATCCGATTTAGATAGGAATTTGTACACTTATACTTTAAAACAAACAGAAAAATACTGCCTACATATGGTTTCCGAATATTCATCCCCTCTCCCCCTACCACCCCCATAATTTTTTTCACCCCATCATTTAGGCAAACCACATTTTTTTATCCGATTTAGATAGGAATTTGTAACACTTATACTTTAAAATAAACATAAAAATACTGCCTACATATGGTTTCCGAATATTCATCCCCTCTCCCCCTTTCCACCCCAAAATTTTTTCACCCCATAATTTAGGCAATACCACATTTTTATCCGATTTAGATAGGAATTTGTACACTTATACTTTAAAACAAATAGAAAAATACTGCCTACATATGGTTTCCGAATATTCATCCCCTCTCCCCCTTACCACCCCCATAATTTTTTCACCCCATAATTAGGCAATACCACATTTTTATCCGATTTAGATAGGAATTTGTACACTTATACTTTAAAACAAACAGAAAAATACTGCCTACATACGGTTTCCGAATACTAATCCCCTCGCCTCCTTTCCACCCCCATAATTATTTCACCCCATAATTTAGGCTATACCACATTTTTTATCCGATTTAGATAGGAATTTGTACACTTATACTTTAAAACAAACAGAAAAATACTGCCTACGTATGGTTTCCGAATATTCATCCCCTCTCCCCCTTTCCAACACCATGACGTTTTCACCCCATAATTTAGGCAATACCACATTTTTTATCCAATTTAGATAATAATTTGTACACTTATACTTTAAATCAACAGAAAAATACTGCCTATTTATGGTTTTCAGAATATTCATCGCCTCTCCCCTTTCCAACCCCATTACGTTTTCTTCCCATAATTTAGGCAAACCACATTTTTTATCCGATTTAGATAGGAATTTGTACACTTATATTTAAAACAAACAGAAAAATACTGCCAACATATGGTTTCCGAATATTCATCCCCTCTCCCCCTTTCCACCCCCATTACGTTCTTCTCCCCATAATTTAGACAAAACCACATATTTCATCAGATTTCAATGGGAATTTGCACACTTATACTTTGAAACAAACAGAAAAATACTGCCTGCATATCTTTTCCAAAGCGAATCCCCTCTCACCCTTTCCAACTGAAAATGAATGAAACAGCAGTTTAAATTTATATGTAAATATTTTTTTCATTTAATCTATGTGGCTACTTAAGTCAGCAATAGTGAAGCATTACCGGGTCAGCTAGTTTTATAAAAAAAAAGTTTACTGACATCTCTGTGAAATCTGCTGCTGCAATCTACGGACTTGGCTCTGAACAGTCTCATATACGCGCAGCCACTTTAAGCATCAAATTTCAAAAACTTCTTTCTTAATTTATGATTTTACCTAATTGGAGACATTAATCTTTAAAACGATATGTCATTTATCCATTTCGGTTAGGTATCGAAGGAGATAAATGACTCGTAATTTAAAAAAAAAAAAAAAAAAAAAAAAAAAAAAAAAAAAAAAAAAAAAGTTTTAGGAATAATGTTAACACTTTTGCCCTTACGAGTTGAATTCAAAAAATTCCTTTTATAAAATATGGTGTGACCAAAGCGGACACCTTAATCTTTAAAATGATACCTCATTTATCAATTTTGGTTAGGTATCAAGGGAGATACTGGACTCGTGACGCAAAAATGCGTTGGAGAAATATTAATACTTTTTCCCTTTATGGGTCAAATTTTAAAAAATTCTTTTATTAAAATATGGTGTAACGGAACCGAAGACCTTACGAATGCCTCAGTCATTAAATGATACCTCGCTTATCAATTTATCAAGGGAGATAAATGACTGGAGACACAAAAAACACATTTTAGAAATACTGATATTTTTGCCCGTTAAGGGTTCAATTCAGAAAATTCCTTTCTTAAAATATAAATGTGACCACAGCGGAGACCTCAATCTTTAGAATGATACCTTATTTATCTATTTCGGTTATATATTAATGGAGATAAATGACTTGTGACAAAAAATGCGTTGAAGAACCAGTAACACTTTTTCCCTTTAAGGGTTGAATTGCAAAAAATTTCTTTTTTAATATATGATTTCACCAAAGCGGAGACTTTACTCTTCAAAATCCCACTTCATTTATCGATTTCGGTTAGATATCCAAGGAGATAAATGGTTCGTGACACAAGAAACTCATTTCAGAAATATTTATATTTTTGCCCTTTAAGGGTCGAATTACTAAAAATACCTTTCTTAAAATATAATGTTACCACGATGGAGACCTTAATCTTTGATAAGATACTTCATTTGTCTATGTCGGTTAGATAAGAAGGGAAATAAATAACTCACGACATGAAAACCGCGTTGCAAAAATTTTAATACTTTTGCCCTTTAAGGGTTGAATTCCGAAAAAATTCCTGTCTTAATATATGATGCCACCAAAGCGGAGATATAATATTTGAAGTAACACTTCATTAAATGATTTCAGATACGTATCCAGGGAGATATAAAACAAAAATAACATTTTAGAAATATTAAAATTTTTTCCCTTTATGGGTGGAATTCCAAAAATTCCTTTCTTAAAATATGATGTTACCACGGCGGTGACCTTAATCTTTAATATGATACCACATTTATCTATATCGGTTAGAAAGGAAGGGAGATAAATAGCTCGTGACACATGAACGCTTTGCAGAAATATTAATACTTTTGCCCGTTAAGGGTTAAATTCCGAAAAATTCCTGTCTTAATATATAATGCCACCAAAGTGGAGATCTTAATCTTTAATATGATACTGCATCAAATGAATTCAGATAGGTATCCAGGGAGATAAATGACTCATAATTACTCATACTACTAATAGGCCAGAATTATTCACTGACATTTCAATGTCCACTGGAATAAGCGATCACAAAGCTGTAATTGTGACTATCAAATTAATGACCCAGTGAAAAAGGGGAAATGGATGGATTGTATACAGATTCAGTAAGGCCTCAAATGATTGTTTTAGAACCTACCTGAGGAATAATTACATAACTTTAAGTTAACAAAGGACACCGTTTGAAGATATGTGGCATTGATTTATACATATAGTCAGGGATATGGAAGTACATATACTGAAGCAGAAAATAAATGGGGAGAATGATCCACTGTTGGACACAAGCGAAGTCAAAAGATTACTAAAAAAAAAAAAAAGGAGGTTACACGTACGCTTCAGAAGGAAGATGTCTCGCAGTGATATAGAAACATTGGCTGAGTTAAGAGGACGTGTGAAGCATATGATGCGTGAGGCCTTCAACGATTTTCATTCAAACACTCTCTCTAAGAGTCTCGCAGAAAACCCAAAGAAATTTTGGTCGTATGTTCAAAAAGTCAGTTGTACCAACAGCAATATTCCAGCACTAGTTCGTGAAGGGTCAGAGGTTAATGAAAGCCGCGATAAAGCTACATACTAAATACTGTATTAAAAAATTGATTTACTGACGAAAATAAGGATAGCATTTCCTGCTTTCCCACGTCATGTCGAGTTGGAGATGGAATCATTACGAATTAGATACTGCAGGTATCATAAAGCAATTAGAACTCCTGAAGAGGGAGAAAGCACCTGGCCCGGAGGAATTCCAGTAAGAGTATTTTCAGAGTATGCAGCAGAAATCGAGCCTTTTCTGTCTGATATATTCAGTAAATTCCTAGAAGAGCGAAAAGTACCTTCAGACTGGAAAATAGCATAAGTTTTCAAGAAAGGTGATCGAAGCGATTCTGGAAATTACCGTCCCATATCTATAACATCTGTTTGTAGCAGAGTTATGGAGCATATTATATGCTCGAACATTATGAATTTTCTAGATGAAAATAATATGCTTACAAAAAATCGAAACGGATTTCGGAATAAAAGGTCATGTGAAACACAGCTGGCCCTATTTACACACGACGTAATGAAAGTTATTGATGCGGTTCACAAGTAGATGCAATTTTTTTAGATTTTCAGAAAGCCTTTGTGTCTGTGCCACACAACCGCCTTTTAGCGAAGCTACGAGCGTACGGTATATCGGATCAGTTTGTGAATGGATAAAGGATTTTCTTACTGGTCGGTCGCAGTATGTCGTTGTTGAAGGAGAAAGTTCTTCTAATCTAGATGTTACATCAGGTTTACCTCAGGGAGTGTAATAGAACCACTTCTTTTCTTAATTTTTATAAACGATCTCGGGCACAAAGTGAAAAGCATTTTTAGATTGTTTGCTGATGATGCAGTTATTATAGGGAAGTAAGAAATTTTGGCCAATTGCTTAGAGATCCAGCATGATCTGGACGTTATTTTGGCATGGTGCGCTGAGTGGCAACTCACACTAAATTGTAAAAAGTGTAAGACAATGAGCATAACTAACAAAAAGAATCTGATTGTTCAAAAATACGAGGTAAACAGTTCAGTTATTGAACTGGTCGATTCTATGAAATATTTGGGAGTAACAGTACAAAGGAACATGAAATGGGACTTAGATATTAATACGTTAGTAAGTAGAGCTAATTCCTAGGCTACGGTTCCTAGGTCGAATCTTGAAAAATTGTAATGAACAAACAAAGGAGATAGCGTACAAATCTCTTGTGCATCGACATTTGGACTACTGTTGTGCCATCTGGGATCCGTTTCATTAAAGGGTTGATTGGGAGTATAGAGGAAGTACAGAGATGAGCTGCTCGATTCGTGACCGCTTGATAAACATGTGTAGTCCCACTTATGAGTGTAGTGAAATACTTCGTTCCACCAACCTATTTGAGCCGGAATGAAAGGAAAGATAAAATTAGAGAAATAAGGTGCCGCACTGATTCTTATATGCATTCTTTTTCCCTCATACCATCAGGGATTGGAATGCGCAACAAAGAAATTAGGTTTGGTGCTGAGCACCCTCTGCCACCCACAGTTTTATGAATTGCAGAGTATATATAGATGTAGATAACACAAAAAACAGCGTTTTAATAGTATTCACATTTTTGCCCTTTAAGGGTCGAATTCTGAAAAATTTCTTTCTTGAAATATGATGTGATCAAAGTGGCGCCCATAAGCTTTAATATGACACCTCATTCATGGATTTTGGTTAAGTATTAAAGGAGATAATGGCCTGTGACAAAAAAACACCTTATAGAAATAATATATATGATAAAAGGAAATCATTTTGTAGGACCAAGAAATAATAATAATAATAGGTCTCACTAAATTTGTGCTTGGCGAACTCCTAAGTAATAAGCATCACCTTGTTTAAGAATACATTTATTCACAAGTTTATCCGTAGTTGGAATGGTCAGAGCAGAAGTCTCATAGTTTTCATATTGATTACCAAAAATCTTCACACAATGCTAACAGGTGTAAAAGTTCTATCAAATGTAGGAAATCACAGATTTATCAAGGCAGATATTGAGAAACTCAGTTTGGGAACAGCAGCAAACAAGAAAATTGAAAATATCAAGTGGTGGAGGCTAGTAGATCGGAGGATAAAAAAAGGTATTTCAGGAAGTGATAAAAGCTGGTTTACCAAGGATGGGCTGAGAATAGTAATAAAAGAATGGAGAAAATTTAGAGTGGATTAATTTATGGAGAAACTGTACATAAGCTGCAAATGAAATAAAATACTTAAAAGAGTTGTTAAGAACCAAAACAAAATCATTTAGATATGTTGATCAAAGTATTGGGACACATCAGGGAAAGTGCAAAGAACAGTGTAAGATGTGTTGAGAACATGCAAAGAGTACTTAAAAGACTGTCGCGCGCCTGGTTATATATTTATAAATAACTCAGTTCTACGCTTTTAACAGATTAACGTTTATTGTTCCCAATTCTTATTCTTCTAGGAACTACATCGGTCTTAAAGTATCCGAAGAATGCAAAGTTCTTAAGCAGTGAACTGGTAACAAAGCAACCGTTCGGTCTGTACGTCGCTAACCTCTAGCTATCTCTTGATTTTCCTATTGCCATGGCAACTTACATTTCCTTGCTATAGGAGTAAATATATCATTTTTTGTTTAATTTCATGGCACAAAACTATGATTTTCTTATGAAATTATTCTGTTCTGTCACATGCCTCCTCAAGTTCACCATGTCTTTGCTTAAAAGACATTGGTAAACTTAAGAAAATAACCTTGCATCCAGCGATACTCTTTCCTCTGTTCCTAGTAGAATTTTTTACAAAACATTTTACAAAACAGTCTCTTCTTAATACTAACAACATAATGAAATGAACTAAAAAAAAAATGTATTGTCTTAATGAAAACATATATACATACAGCATTCTAGCTTAACACCACACAAATGCAAGTCCTGTCATGGTATTGTCTTGATATATCTATTAATGTAAATATACATACATACAGCATTCCAGCCTAACATCAAATTACCATGACATCAAAATAAAATGTAACTGACTACATCTTTCCAAGTCAAAGCTACACTTTCTGATCTAAGTAGTTTCATTTCTTTTAAACTATTGATCAGGCAATCTTTTTGGGTAAAAATAAAAATTATTAATCATTTTCCCATGAATATAACAATTTCTACTGTCTGTTTCAACCACATTTGTGTACGTTTGTGAAAACAGATTAACTATTTGGAAGTAGTTACTCCATAAAGAAAAAGGTACCTGGACCAAAAAATTATTTTTATAGCATTAAACTATTGGCTATTGGACATGCTTCATTTTTATTTTATTTCTTCAGTACATTACATTATATTCTCCCCATAAGTAATAACTTCTCTCCACTTTACTTCATCTTGAATATTCATATCTAGGCTATGAGATGTAACACAGAGTCATTTGAAGGTTCTACCTGGACCTCAGCTATGCCTGTGTTAACCAAATCCCGAACCTTTTGGTATCATTTAAAGGCAATGCCTAGATAGTGGCCTTATTTACAGGAACTGAGTCTTGACTGTGCTGCTGTACCCTCTCTATATGATATTTTACTTCTCAATTCATAACACATTTCTAACAACAGAGTAGATACCTGGAAGCAGTTACAGTACTTGCAAGGAAAAAAAAAAAAAAAAAAGGTGCCTGGCCCAAAAAATGATTATAGTTTTAAATTCTTCATACCCTTGTGTCGTAAAAGAACTCCAAGAGGAAATATTGGGAATAATCTTTAACATATTTTACTTCGTTTTGTGAGAAGTGGTTATTAACAATAAATATTTAAAATGTTACTTGAAGGAAATAGTCACTAGTAAAAGGTACCTGGACCTTGAAAATTATTTTTATAGCATTAAACTATTGGACATGCTTCGCTGCCCTTTTTGTAAAAAGTGGTTTTGAACTTAACTTTTTTCCTGTTCAAGTAGTGGGTTGGTGAGTACATCATTATTTTCTTTCTCACTTTTTTCCTGTTCAAGTAGTGGGTTTGTGAGTACATCATCATTTTCTTTCTCACTTTTTTCTTGTTCAGGTAGTGGGTTTGTGAGTACATCATTTTCTTTCTCACTTTTTTCCTGTTCAGGTAGTGGGTTTGTGAGTACATCATCATTTTCTTTCTCACTTTTTTCCTGTTCAGGTAGTGGGTTTGTGAGTACATCATTTTCTTTCTCACTTTTTTCCTGTTCAGGTAGTGGGTTTGTGAGTACATCATCATTTTCTTTCTCACTTTTTTCTTGATCAAGTAGTGGGTTTGTGAGTACATCATTGTTTTTTGCTTTACTTCTATCTGAGAAACTATAGGGGTTGACGATTCAGAAGTGTCATTTTCTGGTATGTAGCTAGTATTGAATGATAATGATGTGGTTGTATTATATGTAATAATTGTTAGTGGCAAAATGGAGTCCTTGGTATCAATTGTCATTTGTATTGGTTTACTATCTCCTAATGTTCCCTCAAACTTAGTGTGAACATCAGATAGTTGTAATGAAGTTGGTTGCTCAATATGAGCAATACCAGGCAATGTGATTGAAATTGTCTGCCTTTTATCAATAACTTCTTTCCCACTGTTTATTTATTCTCCAAGGGTATTTTCTACATACAAAATTTGTGAAGTTTGGCTGTCATTTAATTCTGAAAGAAGTGTGGTTTGAGTTTGTAACTGTGCAGTTAGACTGTCTGTTAGGTCCTTTATCTGTGTAGTGAAACTGTCTTTTAGGTCCTTTATCAGTGCATATCGACTATCTAGTTTTGAAATTTGGTCCTTTATCTGTGCATTGCAACTATCTAGTTTTGAAATTTGGTCCTTTATCTGTGCATTGCAACTATCCATTTTTGAAGTTTGTCCAGTGAAACATTCTTTTAGATCCTTCACCTGTGCAATCAATAGGTAGGACAAGGAGCTCATCTGTGGAAGGTTTGGTGGTATGTGTGCTGGTACAGGGTGTTCGGTCAAGCCTTTCATTTGGCTGAGATTGATTAGAAAACCACAGAAAATCTTCTCCAGGAGTGGATGTAGAAAATTGAGACACGTTCAAAGAATCCCTATCCGGGCTATTCAGTATAATACTGTTGGTGGGAAGGTTTATATCTGACATTGTGTTAGTAGTAAGATTGGATTCTGTATGTGAGATGACCTCTTTTACCGGCGATAATTCACCAGTTAATCCTCTCTCCATGTTGAAGAACCAGAGAGACAGGTAGATTAATATTCAGGAACTGATAACAGTTGCTGCGAAAAAATAAATAAGTATTTCTCGTAATTACAACAGGAAGATTACAAGAAGAAAGTACGATCTTAGTAAGAGAATTGCCCACTATTTGATAAATAGTACCGTTTGAATAAGGCACGTGAGTGTTCAGTATAATTAAAACATACCAAAAGAGCAAGAAATGAAATGATTTAACAAGTTCTATTCAACTCCAAAGTTCGTAAATATTCCGACTTCAAAATGAAACCATGAAATTAACTACAAAGCTTCACTCTTGGAAGGTATTTTATAGTCATTTACGTTAGGATGCTCCACTGGTAACGCCTAATAAACATATACTTAACTTAAATGAAAGATTCGTAAACAAATCTCGTCGACCGCAGACAGATGTTTACTCCAAAGACTGTAGCTTCGTCGTGTCTGTTATCCGCGACCAGATGTTCGTCGTAGATATGCTTCAACAGCCAGAGATGAAATGAATTATATCGGTTGTTCTCGTCGTCGTAAATTCCAGCGATTCTTCTAGCGGCGTTGTCGAATCTTCGTCGTATCTGTTAAATGCTTTTCCTTCCGTAGCCAAGTTGCTTTGGTTGATACACTTTTTTCACTGCCGAGTCATCTACACGTCGCCATGTCGCGTTTGTTATAAATATATCTTCTTGGTTATTTATTATGATTGACATTTATTGTTCCCAATTCTTATTCTTCTAGGAACTACATCGGTCTTAAAGTATCCGAAGAATGCAAAGTTCTTAAGCAGTGAACTGGTAACAAAGCAACCGTTCGGTCTGTACGTCGCTAACCTCTAGCTATCTCTTGATTTTCCTATTGCCATGGCAACTTACATTTCCTTGCTATAGGAGTAAATATATCATTTTTTGTTTAATTTCATGGCACAAAACTATGATTTTCTTATGAAATTATTCTGTTCTGTCACAAGACATATTGAAGAAATGGAAAGGAATCCTGGATGAGTGGTACAAAGTAACAAAGAACAGAGGAATGAAACAAAGGAAATGGAATCATTTATCATTCTGTAGTGAAAAAACTACCAAATGGGAAATCAGCAGGAGAATGTATTGTTGATTCTTGGCTGTCCGGGTGGCGCCGCGTCATGTTCATTGTAGCCAATGTTTCGACCCTCATTCTGGGGTCCTTCTTCCAGGGCAGAACTACGATTACAGAATGTATTGGTCATGTAGAGTTATTCTGATATTTTGAAAATAAAGAAAAATACCAGAGGATTGGAGGAAGGAGATGATATGCCAGTTCATAAGAAACCAAGCTAGTGATATGGCACTGCAGATTTGTTATGTTTTTTTAGAATAAAATGCACTCTGAATGTAAAGCATCTTAAATAAAATTATCTCTACCTATATAAATTTGCAGTGGACTGTGTCTGAGAATATCTTTGTTATGGTATCACACAAAATGCACATTGATGGGATTTTTACAGATTGAATGCGTAGGATCTAACTTAATATCTACACTACATTTTTAATCCTGAAGATATAATCTTATAAATATGCCAAAAACTACATCTGCTGCAGCTAATTCTATCTTCATAAAAATACTAGCCGGTGCCCACGACTTCGTTCGTGTTTGTAAAGAATTTTGATTGACAGCTACTGACATGTAATGACCGTAGTGCACAATGGGAGACTTGAGGCTAATATCACGCACAAACATCAGTGATCTGTGCAGGGTATTTATAGCTGGAAAGTGAAATTTAGGGATACGCATGTCTTTGGTTGAAATATGAAAACGCCGTCCGTCGACCAATTTCAACCATCATATCTCCAACATGGTGCAAGTTGGGAGACTTGAGGTTAGTGTCACACACAATCACCAGTGGACTGCACTCGGTAGTTTTGGCAGTGGAGTGAAATATAGGGACACATGTCTATTTTTATATCAGGTCAACCACTTTCAACCACCATTTCTATCACATCCTCACAGCCACCGACATGCAATCACTATAGTGCACGGTGAAAAAACTCCAAGTTACTACCACACGCACTTGGTAGTTCTGGCTGCAAGTTCATACACAGGGACACACATGTATTTGGTAGAAGAAGGAAAATGCCGTACGTTGACCACTATCAACCACCATATCTCCCACATCCCCATACCTACCGACGTGTAACCACCATAGCTCACGATGGGAGACTCGATGCTACTACCACACAAACACCAATGGTTTGCACTGTATAGTTGTGGCAGCAAAGTGAAATATACAGACACATATGAATTTGGTCTAAATACCAAAATATCCTTGACTGACTACTATCAACCATCATATCTCCCACATCCCCACATATACCAAAAATCGGCCAACGTTGTACATGATCGGTGAATGTATGCTACTACCCTACACAAACAACAGTGATCTGCACTGGATACTTTTGGATAAAAAGTAATACATATGGACCCATACATCTTTGGTCGAAATGCAAAACTGCCGCAGGTTAACCACCTTATCTCCCACACCCCCATAGCGGACCCATACATCTTTGGTCGAAATGCAAAACTGCCGCAGGTTAACCACCTTATCTCCCACACCCCCATAGCTACCAACATCTAACCACCACAGTGCACAGTGGGAAACTTGATGCTACTACCACACACAATGATGCAGTTATGGCACCAAAATGAAATATATGGACACATATCCCTGTGGTCGAAATACAAAAACATCCTCGATCGACCAATTTCAACCACCATGTCTCCCACGCCTGCTTAGATATCGAAAATGCATAGGAACAAACACGTGTTTGATCGAAATACGAAATTGCCCCAGGTCAACCAATTTCAACCACCATAACTCCCACACACCCGTAGCTTCTGACATCTAACCACCATAGTGCATGATAAAAGCCATGATGCTACAACCAAACACAAACACCAATGGTTTGTGCTGTGTAGTTGTGGCAGGAAAGATAAGTATAGGGAGACACACCTTTAACCGCCATATCTCCTACACCTCCACAGCTAATGGTATTCGGCCAACATTGTGCATGATAGGAAACTCCATTCTACTACCACATACAAACACAAATGATCTGTATTAGGTAGTGGCGGCTGAAAAGTGAAATATAGGGAAACACGTGTCAAAATATATATATATATAAGATGAACAATTTATAAAACTTACTGTTTTTTCAAAAAAAAAAAAAAAAAAAAAAAAAGATTTCAGTAATGTGGCACTTTATTTCTTTATTCTGCAATGTATATGTATTAAAACACAGCAGGCCCTAAACAGCAGGCCAAATAAATTATTTGGTTAGGAGAATAACCTCCACTTATCAGAGTTGAAGGCAGGATGAAATAAATGCATGGACAGGTATCTAAATGCATTGATCGTTAAAATTTTCAGGTTCAAGTCCCTTCAGCAACAATACAATGAGGTAGCTGTATGGTGGTGGCTGGAAACTTGTTGGTGCTCAATTCATTGGTCAGCAGCTTGAGGTTGGGGAAAACCAACATTGCATGAAGTATGGAGTGAGAGTTGAAAAGCATAAACTCAAGCATTGTAAATTGGGAAATATTTGTGGAAACAAGTCAGAGGGTAGAGGGATGGAGTTAGCGGCAAATATTGTCCATTAAATTTTTGTACAAATATAAAGACATTCAATAAATAAACAGAAACTCAGAGATGTTACACTCTTATTAATGATCAGCTCTGATGATTGGTGGCTCATATGGGAAGAGATCATGGGGCTGCTGTTAGTGGTGGGAAAGAAGGAAGATTATTGGGTGTTGTCTTAAGTTTAGACCTGGTGGCTGTGTGCTACCCAGTTTATACTGGTAAGCCAGGTCCCACCTCCTGTCTTCAGAGCAGAGGAGCTGCTGCCAGTTGGGTGGACTGTGATAATACTGAAAATGGAGCAAGAATTAAAATTGTTGGTATCGTGTGGTGGCATGAAAAGATACTGGGTAGTGAGGGTTCAGGCTGAATACTGTTTGTCTGTGCCATTTATTCTATTGGAAAATTGATTCATGCTCAGACCTATGTTTTTCATTAGTTCAAGACATTCACTCATTTGCGTGTATAAATATATCGTATTATTTTTGTGCAATGGCCACAAGGTAAATAAATAAATAAATATATTTATCAACTAGCTGGTACCCACGACTTCGTTCGTGTGTGTAAAGAATTTGGATTGACAGCTACCGACATCTAACCACCATAGTGCACGTTGGGAGACTCAATGCTATTACCACACAAAAATGCCAGTCATCTGTGCTATGTAGTTCAGGCAGCAAAGTAAAATTTATGGACACACGTGTATTTGGTCGAAATACGAAAATATCCTTGATCGGCCACCATATATCCCACACTCCCACAGTTAATGAAATTCGGCCAACGTTGTGATCTAAAGCTGAATCTGTTTTACTACCACACACAAACGCCAGTGATCTGTGATAGATAGTTTTCGCTGAAAAGTGATACACCAAGACACATGCGTCTTTGGCAGAAATATGAAATTGCCGCAGGTTGTCCACTTTCAACCCCCATTTCTCACACACCCCTCGTGGCTACCAACAACTACCAACCATAGTGCACGAGAGGAGAAACGATTCTACTACCACACACAAATGGTCTATCCCATATATTTGTGGCAGGAAAGAGAAGTATAAGGATACACAAATTTTTGATCGAAATATGAAAACGCCCTGCATTGACCAACTTTAATCATCATATCTTCCACATTCCCTCAGCTGCCGGCATTCGGCCAGCGTTGTGCACGATAGGAAACTCCATGCTACTTCCTCCCACAAATGCCAATGATCTGTGCTATGTATTGGTGGCAGAAAAGTGAAATATAGGGAAAAACACGTGTGTGTTTGTATATATAAGATTTATTGAACATTAGGATAGGATAAAAAACCATCGCCTACAAAAGAAGGGGATTCCCGCGGTGTTGGTACATGAAAAAAACATGAACACACAAAGAATGAAATTTTCGAGCCTGGCTCTTCCTCAGTAGATGTGAGATGGCTGCACGCAAGTGGCCGGCAGCCAACTGCGTGAGCCACAATGTCGGTGTCTCATGGTGGGGGAAAAACAACATGGCAGGAAGTGAGGGTAGGGGGTAGAAGAGCACAGGCTGGAAAACTATGATGAATAACAAGTATAAAGCAAAACTGTACACAAAGACCCGTTGCGGAAGGGCAGTATACCTCAGTTAATGGTCCCAAAAGCCCACCAAGTAATGGACACTGTCAGGGACAAAGCGGATACGGGGGATAGTATCGCCTATGGTCACCTGAACCAGTCTGCTGCCAAAATATTATGAGTCCCAAATGAAAGTTCTGTAACCGTGTTAAAACCTTTTATGCTAACTGATAAATCAGACCACAGTCGCCACTTGTAGTTTTAAAACCCACCACAAGAAGGGTATTAAAGTATAAAAATGAAAATCAAGAGTCAAAATCACTAAGTTATATTTTCCAAAAAAAATCTTCAAACAAATAATGTCATTTTACAGTTAGCACGGCAATCGGAAATTATCGTCACCAAAAATTACAAGTTGAGAACCTAGAGCATAACCGCTTTTCCCCCAGTTGAAACAGAACAAAAGTTCGAAATTCACATGTCCATCCAAATTTTCAAAATGTCCGCCACTAACGCGTCCTTTCCTCAGACATGCGCACTACTTGCCGCCATGATACTCCATCTTGCCCGGCCCACTCCGCGCGAGACCCAAACGTGCGTTCACATGCACTTCTACATCGAGACTAATCTATCGGCTTTTTTGTGTCTTCTTCCCGCTTTCTTATATAGGAGTTGCTCGCGTGATGACGTATTTCTACCGTGTACCTCCGCGCTCCTAAACATACCCTACTGTTTGATCTAATAACTTTCTTAATACTAGGTTAATCTCAGCAAGGAAATGGTAAAAGTGATGTGTGTTACTAGCTGGTGTTTAGTGTCTGAATATTATGTTAATTTTGTCTATCCAAGAACTTGTCGATATGGTTGATTTTCCCAAGTCTTACAGCTTTAGTCAAAGTTTTGTTATTTTTAAAATTGGTTGTTCTTATTAACGCGAAAGTAAGCTTAAAATATTATTCTCGATTTTAGGTTCTCCCGAAATATCTACTTTGTTTAAGTCAGTTAAGTTATGGTAAAACCGTTAATTCCAAACAATCGGTTGTGGCTACTATTTAGTTTTCATGGAATAACTCTGTCGTTTTATGGATTATTGAGCCGGAAAAATTATCAAAGTGTAGCCTGAATTTACCTGCGCATTTTAAAGTTTATCTTATCTCTGTAGCTATTCTATCAGAGACGCAATAAATTATTTAGTGATTTACACGTGGATTTTATGTCGAGTGTTTTTAGGAAAATCATAACATCGGTTCTATGGCTTTAAATAGCATGAAATAAATATGTAGGGAGCTAAAAGGATGGATTATTAAAACAAGCTACTCTTTAACCCGGAATCTAAGTAGGCTTTTGAATAATAAAATGCTCAAGTGGGGTGTCCAATTTTACGTGTTCATATTATGTTTAAAAATACTTAAAGTGTTGGAAACTATCAGATTTAATTGAATTTACTTCACTTTCGGGCTGTTTTATTTTATTCTCTACTTTATATTGTGTGGCAGTGTTTAAATCAGTGCTGAAGCATTTTATGTGTGCAGTGTCTGTAACAAATTATTTCGTGATCGGATTAACATTCAACAGGTTAGTGAAATGTCTTAAAATGTGTTTTAGAAAATCAATTATGTGTGTTAGCTGGTATTTACATGCTCTTAGCGCTTTTGAGATGGCTTTAAAGTGCTGGAATTAATTCCTAAAAGTTGGACAAATTGATCGATTTACCGGCGTCTATTTACTCACTGATATTTCATATTCTACGGACTGAAACTATTTAAAACCTATTAAAATTGAAAGATTATTTTATTTACTGCTTGTTTTTCTACTTTTTAAATCCTGAAACTACTTAAAAGACCAAAATTATGTATGTGAACTGTTTAAGCAAAATGAGTATTAAAAATCCAATATAATTACTTCTTGTTGTTATTAGATGCTTTAAAACTATCAGAAACCTGTTAATTTATCTACTAGGCGGTCTCAGGGATTATTATTGCTACTCTTGGAGCTTTAACATGGTCAAGTTTTATTACAATGAATTATTTTCATTTCTGCTTCAGACTGTTATTTTATCATCCAGTTTATTTCTTTAAAAATCCTACTAAACTATATTTATTTCTGAAGTTATGGTTATAGTGAGTCTAGGCCTGTGTAATATAGGTTCTTTATTGTCTTACTGTACTGAAATCTCTTCGGAAATACTAAAACTGGAATATGCCAAAATTTATGGGTTAGATTTTTCCTTTACTGAAATTACTTATTTATCTCTGAAATAACGTGTATTAGACATGATAAAAGGTTTATTTATGCATATTATTTGCAATTATTCAACATTTACTTCGTTTATATCTGCTCAAAATATCTCGCCAACCAATGTTAGTATCTGTTATTAAAAATTTACTCCTATGTGAAATAACCTATTTCCTGCTGAACTATCATGGCTTTATGGCAATTTATAGTTTATTTATGCTGTGTATGTGTTATTTATTCACTTTATTATTCCCGAAGTGCTGTTAACCCGGTTTAAAGTGTGGTATCGGGTACTCCAACTAACCTTAAACTTGACCGGATTCTAACGAAATATTAAAAATAGAACGAGGGATACCTTACATGCCCCCTGAAGATTGAAGTCATTTTTGGAACAAAAACTGGCTGAACATCTTAAAAGAAAAAAAAAAACCAAGAAAAAGAAAAAAAAATCCCCCAAAAATATCAGAAAACTCCCAAAAATGACTGAAGAATCCCAAAACTAAACTTATCCCTAAACCTAAGCGGTTGCTCTGTTCTCCATTCATACCAACTTATTACAAAAATACTGAAATATTTACTCACTCATACTTGAAATTATTATCAATATCAAACATTGAACAAGGCAAAATATCACAATCATATGTATGCAAATATTATCAAAAATTCCACATATGGAATAAAATTTTAGTTCAAAGTGTAACATAAAATGTGTCATATCAAGTTGAACTTTCAAACAAAATATTCAGAAAATAATGTCTCTTAAACCTAAATAGTTACAGAATTGCAAATGGAAAGCATCTTAAACCTAAAATTTACAAAAGATACATGTGCTGCACAAAAGAAAAATTACGTGTTTTATAAAAATCGTGTTTTTCACAGAAAATTCTACGGCTTTGCCTGTTGCTGTCTTTCGTTTCAAGAACGTCTCTCTTATCACTACTTTCACTCACACACTTACTAAACATGGATTAATACCCAAGTCCTTTATACTTTGCTCAACAATGGGTTAACTGCCCAAGTCCTGTCACGGTCGCCATGTCAGGAACAAAGCGGATACGGGGGATAGTATCGCCTATGGTCACCTGAACCAGTCTGCTGCCAAAATATTATGAGTCCCAAATGAAAGTTCTGTAACCGTGTTAAAACCTTTTATGCTAACTGATAAATCAGACCACAGTCGCCACTTGTAGTTTTAAACCCACCACAAGAAGGGTATTAAAGTATAAAAATGAAAATCAAGAGTCAAAATCACTAAGTTATATTTTCCAAAAAAAAATCTTCAAACAAATAATGTCATTTTACAGTTAGCACGGCAATCGGAAATTATCGTCACCAAAAATTACAAGTTGAGAACCTAGAGCATAACCGCTTTTCCCCCAGTTGAAACAGAACAAAAGTTCGAAATTCACATGTCCATCCAAATTTTCAAAATGTCCGCCACTAACGCGTCCTTTCCTCAGACATGCGCACTACTCGCCGCCATGATACTCCATCTTGCCCGGCCCACTCCGCGCGAGACCCAAACGTGCGTTCACATGCACTTCTACATCGAGACTAATCTATCGGCTTTTTTGTGTCTTCTTCCCGCTTTCTTATATAGGAGTTGCTCGCGTGATGACGTATTTCTACCGTGTACCTCCGCGCTCCTAAACATACCCTACTGTTTGATCTAATAACTTTCTTAATACTAGGTTAATCTCAGCAAGGAAATGGTAAAAGTGATGTGTGTTACTAGCTGGTGTTTAGTGTCTGAATATTATGTTAATTTTGTCTATCCAAGAACTTGTCGATATGGTTGATTTTCCCAAGTCTTACAGCTTTAGTCAAAGTTTTGTTATTTTTAAAATTGGTTGTTCTTATTAACGCGAAAGTAAGCTTAAAATATTATTCTCGATTTTAGGTTCTCCCGAAATATCTACTTTGTTTAAGTCAGTTAAGTTATGGTAAAACCGTTAATTCCAAACAATCGGTTGTGGCTACTATTTAGTTTTCATGGAATAACTCTGTCGTTTTATGGATTATTGAGCCGGAAAAATTATCAAAGTGTAGCCTGAATTTACCTGCGCATTTTAAAGTTGATCTTATCTCTGTAGCTATTCTATCAGAGACGCAATAAATTATTTAGTGATTTACACGTGGATTTTATGTCGAGTGTTTTTAGGAAAATCATAACATCGGTTCTATGGCTTTAAATAGCATGAAATAAATATGTAGGGAGCTAAAGGATGGATTATTAAAACAAGCTACTCTTTAACCCGGAATCTAAGTAGGCTTTTGAATAATAAAATGCTCAAGTGGGGTGTCCAATTTTTACGTGTTCATATTATGTTTAAAAATACTTAAAGTGTTGGAAACTATCAGATTTAATTGAATTTACTTCACTTTCGGGCTGTTTTATTTTATTCTCTACTTTATATTGTGTGGCAGTGTTTAAATCAGTGCTGAAGCATTTTATGTGTGCAGTGTCTGTAACAAATTATTTCGTGATCGGATTAACATTCAACAGGTTAGTGAAATGTCTTAAAATGTGTTTTAGAAAATCAATTATGTGTGTTAGCTGGTATTTACATGCTCTTAGCGCTTTTGAGATGGCTTTAAAGTGCTGGAATTAATTCCTAAAAGTTGGACAAATTGATCGATTTACCGGCGTCTATTTACTCACTGATATTTCATATTCTACGGACTGAAACTATTTAAAACCTATTAAAATTGAAAGATTATTTTATTTACTGCTTGTTTTTCTACTTTTTAAATCCTGAAACTACTTAAAAGACCAAAATTATGTATGTGAACTGTTTAAGCAAAATGAGTATTAAAAATCCAATATAATTACTTCTTGTTGTTATTAGATGCTTTAAAACTATCAGAAACCTGTTAATTTATCTACTAGGCGGTCTCAGGGATTATTATTGCTACTCTTGGAGCTTTAACATGGTCAAGTTTTATTACAATGAATTATTTTCATTTCTGCTTCAGACTGTTATTTTATCATCCAGTTTATTTCTTTAAAAATCCTACTAAACTATATTTATTTCTGAAGTTATGGTTATAGTGAGTCTAGGCCTACTGTACTGAAATCTCTTCGGAAATACTAAAACTGGAATATGCCAAAATTTATGGGTTAGATTTTTCCTTTACTGAAATTACTTATTTATCTCTGAAATAACGTGTATTAGACATGATAAAAGGTTTATTTATGCATATTATTTGCAATTATTCAACATTTACTTCGTTTATATCTGCTCAAAATATCTCGCCAACCAATGTTAGTATCTGTTATTAAAAATTTACTCCTATGTGAAATAACCTATTTCCTGCTGAACTATCATGGCTTTATGGCAATTTATAGTTTATTTATGCTGTGTATGTGTTATTTATTCACTTTATTATTCCCGAAGTGCTGTTAACCCGGTTTAAAGTGTGGTATCGGGTACTCCAACTAACCTTAAACTTGACCGGATTCTAACGAAATATTAAAAATAGAACGAGGGATACCTTACATGCCCCCTGAAGATTGAAGTCATTTTTGGAACAAAAACTGGCTGAACATCTTAAAAGAAAAAACAAAACCAAGAAAAAGAAAAAAAAATCCCCCAAAAATATCAGAAAACTCCCAAAAATGACTGAAGAATCCCAAAACTAAACTTATCCCTAAACCTAAGCGGTTGCTCTGTTCTCCATTCATACCAACTTATTACAAAAATACTGAAATATTTACTCACTCATACTTGAAATTATTATCAATATCAAACATTGAACAAGGCAAAATATCACAATCATATGTATGCAAATATTATCAAAAATTCCACATATGGAATAAAATTTTAGTTCAAAGTGTAACATAAAATGTGTCATATCAAGTTGAACTTTCAAACAAAATATTCAGAAAATAATGTCTCTTAAACCTAAATAGTTACAGAATTGCAAATGGAAAGCATCTTAAACCTAAAATTTACAAAAGATACATGTGCTGCACAAAAGAAAAATTACGTGTTTTATAAAAATCGTGTTTTTCACAGAAAATTCTACGGCTTTGCCTGTTGCTGTCTTTCGTTTCAAGAACGTCTCTCTTATCACTACTTTCACTCACACACTTACTAAACATGGATTAATACCCAAGTCCTTTATACTTTGCTCAACAATGGGTTAACTGCCCAAGTCCTGTCACGGTCGCCATGTCAGGAACAAAGCGGATACGGGGGATAGTATCGCCTATGGTCACCTGAACCAGTCTGCTGCCAAAATATTATGAGTCCCAAATGAAAGTTCTGTAACCGTGTTAAAACCTTTTATGCTAACTGATAAATCAGACCACAGTCACCACTTGTAGTTTTAAACCCACCACAAGAAGGGTATTAAAGTATAAAATGAAAATCAAGAGTCAAAATCACTAAGTTATATTTTCCAAAAAAAAATCTTCAAACAAATAATGTCATTTTACAGTTAGCACGGCAATCGGAAATTATCGTCACCAAAAATTACAAGTTGAGAACCTAGAGCATAACCGCTTTTCCCCCAGTTGAAACAGAACAAAAGTTCGAAATTCACATGTCCATCCAAATTTTCAAAATGTCCGCCACTAACGCGTCCTTTCCTCAGACATGCGCACTACTCGCCGCCATGATACTCCATCTTGCCCGGCCCACTCCGCGCGAGACCCAAAACGTGCGTTCACATGCACTTCTACATCGAGACTAATCTATCGGCTTTTTTGTGTCTTCTTCCCGCTTTCTTATATAGGAGTTGCTCGCGTGATGACGTATTTCTACCGTGTACCTCCGCGCTCCTAAACATACCCTACTGTTTGATCTAATAACTTTCTTAATACTAGGTTAATCTCAGCAAGGAAATGGTAAAAGTGATGTGTGTTACTAGCTGGTGTTTAGTGTCTGAATATTATGTTAATTTTGTCTATCCAAGAACTTGTCGATATGGTTGATTTTCCCAAGTCTTACAGCTTTAGTCAAAGTTTTGTTATTTTTAAAATTGGTTGTTCTTATTAACGCGAAAGTAAGCTTAAAATATTATTCTCGATTTTAGGTTCTCCCGAAATATCTACTTTGTTTAAGTCAGTTAAGTTATGGTAAAACCGTTAATTCCAAACAATCGGTTGTGGCTACTATTTAGTTTTCATGGAATAACTCTGTCGTTTTATGGATTATTGAGCCGGAAAAATTATCAAAGTGTAGCCTGAATTTACCTGCGCATTTTAAAGTTTATCTTATCTCTGTAGCTATTCTATCAGAGACGCAATAAATTATTTAGTGATTTACACGTGGATTTTATGTCGAGTGTTTTTAGGAAAATCATAACATCGGTTCTATGGCTTTAAATAGCATGAAATAAATATGTAGGGAGCTAAAAGGATGGATTATTAAAACAAGCTACTCTTTAACCCGGAATCTAAGTAGGCTTTTGAATAATAAAATGCTCAAGTGGGGTGTCCAATTTTTACGTGTTCATATTATGTTTTAAAAATACTTAAAGTGTTGGAAACTATCAGATTTAATTGAATTTACTTCACTTTCGGGCTGTTTTGTTTTATTCTCTACTTTATATTGTGTGGCAGTGTTTAAATCAGTGCTGAAGCATTTATGTGTGCAGTGTCTGTAACAAATTATTTCGTGATCGGATTAACATTCAACAGGTTAGTGAAATGTCTTAAAATGTGTTTTAGAAAATCAATTATGTGTGTTAGCTGGTATTTACATGCTCTTAGCGCTTTTGAGATGGCTTTAAAGTGCTGGAATTAATTCCTAAAAGTTGGACAAATTGATCGATTTACCGGCGTCTATTTACTCACTGATATTTCATATTCTACGGACTGAAACTATTTAAAACCTATTAAAATTGAAAGATTATTTTATTTACTGCTTGTTTTTCTACTTTTTAAATCCTGAAACTACTTAAAAGACCAAAATTATGTATGTGAACTGTTTAAGCAAATGAGTATTAAAAATCCAATATAATTACTTCTTGTTGTTATTAGATGCTTTAAAACTATCAGAAACCTGTTAATTTATCTACTAGGCGGTCTCAGGGATTATTATTGCTACTCTTGGAGCTTTAACATGGTCAAGTTTTATTACAATGAATTATTTTCATTTCTGCTTCAGACTGTTATTTTATCATCCAGTTTATTTCTTTAAAAATCCTACTAAACTATATTTATTTCTGAAGTTATGGTTATAGTGAGTCTAGGCCTGTGTAATATAGGTTCTTTATTGTCTTTACTGTACTGAAATCTCTTCGGAAATACTAAAACTGGAATATGCCAAAATTTATGGGTTAGATTTTTCCTTTACTGAAATTACTTATTTATCTCTGAAATAACGTGTATTAGACATGATAAAAGGTTTATTTATGCATATTATTTGCAATTATTCAACATTTACTTCGTTTATATCTGCTCAAAATATCTCGCCAACCAATGTTAGTATCTGTTATTAAAAATTTACTCCTATGTGAAATAACCTATTTCCTGCTGAACTATCATGGCTTTATGGCAATTTATAGTTTATTTATGCTGTGTATGTGTTATTTATTCACTTTATTATTCCCGAAGTGCTGTTAACCCGGTTTAAAGTGTGGTATCGGGTACTCCAACTAACCTTAAACTTGACCGGATTCTAACGAAATATTAAAAATAGAACGAGGGATACCTTACATGCCCCCTGAAGATTGAAGTCATTTTTGGAACAAAAACTGGCTGAACATCTTAAAAGAAAAAAAAAAACCAAGAAAAGAAAAAAAAATCCCCCAAAAATATCAGAAAACTCCCAAAAATGACTGAAGAATCCCAAAACTAAACTTATCCCTAAACCTAAGCGGTTGCTCTGTTCTCCATTCATACCAACTTATTACAAAAATACTGAAATATTTACTCACTCATACTTGAAATTATTATCAATATCAAACATTGAACAAGGCAAAATATCACAATCACATGTATGCAAATATTATCAAACATTCCACATATGGAATAAAATTTTAGTTCAAAGTGTAACATAAAATGTGTCATATCAAGTTGAACTTTCAAACAAAATATTCAGAAAATAATGTCTCTTAAACCTAAATAGTTACAGAATTGCAAATGGAAAGCATCTTAAACCTAAAATTTACAAAAGATACATGTGCTGCACAAACGAAAAATTACGTGTTTTATAAAAATCGTGTTTTTCACAGAAAATTCTACGGCTTTGCCTGTTGCTGTCTTTCGTTTCAAGAACGTCTCTCTTATCACTACTTTCACTCACACACTTACTAAACATGGATTAATACCCAAGTCCTTTATACTTTGCTCAACAATGGGTTAACTGCCCAAGTCCTGTCATGGTCGCCATGTCAGGAACAAAGCGGATACGGGGGATAGTATCGCCTAGCACCTGAACCAGTTGCTGTCCAAAATATATTATAGTCCCAAAGAAAGTTCTGTAACCGTGTTAAAACCTTTTATGCTAACTGATAAATCAGACCACAGTCGCCACTTGTAGTTTTAAACCCACCACAAGAAGGGTATTAAAGTATAAGAACTGAAAATCAAGAGTCAAAATCACTAAGTTATATTTTCCAAAAATCTTCAAACAAATAATGTCATTTTACAGTTAGCACGGCAATCGGAAATTATCGTCACCAAAAATTACAAGTTGAGAACCTAGAGCATAACCGCTTTTCCCCCAGTTGAAACAGAACAAAAGTTCGAAATTCACATGTCCATCCAAATTTTCAAAATGTCCGCCACTAACGCGTCCTTTCCTCAGACATGCGCACTACTTGCCGCCATGATACTCCATCTTGCCCGGCCCACTCCGCGCGAGACCCAAACGTGCGTTCACATGCACTTCTACATCGAGACTAATCTATCGGCTTTTTTGTGTCTTCTTCCTCGCTTTCTTATATAGGAGTTGCTCGCGTGATGACGTATTTCTACCGTGTACCTCCGCGCTCCTAAACATACCCTACTGTTTGATCTAATAACTTTCTTAATACTAGGTTAATCTCAGCAAGGAAATGGTAAAAGTGATGTGTGTTACTAGCTGGTGTTTAGTGTCTGAATATTATGTTAATTTTGTCTATCCAAGAACTTGTCGATATGGTTGATTTTCCCAAGTCTTACAGCTTTAGTCAAAGTTTGTTATTTTTAAAATTGGTTGTTCTTATTAACGCGAAAGTAAGCTTAAAATATTATTCTCGATTTTAGGTTCTCCCGAAATATCTACTTTGTTTAAGTCAGTTAAGTTATGGTAAAACCGTTAATTCCAAACAATCGGTTGTGGCTACTATTTAGTTTTCATGGAATAACTCTGTCGTTTTATGGATTATTGAGCCGGAAAAATTATCAAAGTGTAGCCTGAATTTACCTGCGCATTTTAAAGTTTATCTTATCTCTGTAGCTATTCTATCAGAGACGCAATAAATTATTTAGTGATTTACACGTGGATTTTATGTCGAGTGTTTTTAGGAAAATCATAACATCGGTTCTATGGCTTTAAATAGCATGAAATAAATATGTAGGGAGCTAAAAGGATGGATTATTAAAACAAGCTACTCTTTAACCCGGAATCTAAGTAGGCTTTTGAATAATAAAATGCTCAAGTGGGGTGTCCAATTTTACGTGTTCATATTATGTTTAAAAATACTTAAAGTGTTGGAAACTATCAGATTTAATTGAATTTACTTCACTTTCGGGCTGTTTTATTTTATTCTCTACTTTATATTGTGTGGCAGTGTTTAAAATCAGTGCTGAAGCATTTTATGTGTGCAGTGTCTGTAACAAATTATTTCGTGATCGGATTAACATTCAACAGGTTAGTGAAATGTCTTAAAATGTGTTTTAGAAAATCAATTATGTGTGTTAGCTGGTATTTACATGCTCTTAGCGCTTTTGAGATGGCTTTATTATTTTATTATTTTATTTTATTTATCAATCTTGTTCCATGGATCCCTGCTGAGGAAGTACCTCTGGGATGTGAAACATGTCATTGTTGATACATATACACATAATATGAGTCATATCATAGTAAATATATATATATATATATACATATTTTACAAATACAAGAAATAATAATAAACATACATTTTTGCAACTGAGTTTTGCTAACGTCATAATGAGTACAATTAATTATGTTCTTCAAATTCGTGAATGGAGTAGAAGGAGTTGCCAATAAGATAATCTCTAAGTTTTTGTTTGAATACATCTTTATTATCTGAAAGCTGTTTTATACGATTAGGTAGTTTATTAAACAGATGTATCCCAGAATAATTAACTCCTCTTTGTACTAATGACAGAGATGTTTGTGTTTTATGCAAGTTATTTCTGTTTCTTGTATTGAAACTGTGTACCTGTGAATTAGGTGTAAACAGGTTAAAATTTTCTATGACAAAGCTCATGAGAGAATATATATACTGAGAATACATTGTAAGAATATTGAGTTTCTTAAAGAGTTGTCTGCAAGAAGTTCTTGGTTTTACCCTACACAGAAACCTAATAGCTCTTTTCTGTGCTATGAAAACTTTTTTACTTTGTGAAGAGTTTCCCCAAAAAATTATGCCATATGACATTACTGAATGAAAATATGAGGAGTACACCTGTTTCATTAATTCTAGATCTGCTGTTAGAGAAAGTGTTCGTATTGCGAAGGTGGCACTACTTAACTTTGCCAGTAGTGTAGTGATATGATCATGCCAACAGAGTTTCTGATCTATTTTAATACCAAGAAATTTTATACTCTCTGTTTCTAAGATTTTGTTGTTTTTATAGTTTATACATATATCTGGCTGTGCATAGTTTTTTTGTTTTAAACCTAATATAATGTGTTTTTTTCAAAATTTAATTTTAATGAATTTGCCTTAAACCAATTTGCTACTACTCTAAGTACTTCATTTACATTAAATTCTATAGTACTGTTTGGTGTTTTACGCACAGTCAGGTTAGTGTCATCTGCAAATAAAACACTCTTAACTTTGTCGGATAAATTTCCAGGAAGGTCATTGATGTATAACAGAAAGAGGAGGGGACCTAAGACAGAGCCTTGTGGAATTCCATGTTTTATTTTCTCCTAGTCTGATGAAGCATCTTTACTTATTTTAGAATCAAAAATTGAAACTTTTTGCATTCGGCTTTCAATGTATGATTTAAACCATTTACCTGCGGTCCCAAAAATACCATAGTATTCCATTTTTTTCAAAAGTAATTCATGATTTACACAGTCAAATGCTTTTGCAAGATCACAAAATATTCCTACAGGATTCATTTTATTATTCAATTCCTCAAATGTGTTATTTAAAAATGAATATATAGCCATTTCTATGGATGATCCTTTTTTGAACCCAAATTGTGAATTAGTTAGGATATTATAGTGTGTAACATGTTTTATTACTCTACTATACATGACTTTTTCAAAAACCTTTGAGAATGTTGAAAGTAATGAAATGGGACGATAGTTGTCTACACATGTTACGTCTCCTTTTTTAAATAATGGTTTTACAACAGCATATTTTAGTCTATCGGGAAAAACACCTTGTATTAAGGATTCATTACAAATGTGAGCAAGTACATGACTGATACAGTCTGAACATCTTTTCAGTAATTTACTTGAAATATTGTCATAGCTGGAAGAATTTTTAGTTTTTAATTGTTTAATGTGTTTATTTATTTCTGAGACTGTTACTGGTGGCAATTTCATCTCCACAAAGCTATTTGGGAAAGCAGTCTCAAGAAGCCTTAGAGCACTATGTGGGGATTGCTTTTCTATGCCTAATTTATCTACTACTGACGTAAAATGTTTGTTAAATATTTCACAAACCTCCCCTACTTCGCTATACACATGTCCATTTTGTTCTATTTTTATGTCTTTAGAGTGATTTACAGTTTTTCCTGTTTCAGTCTTTATTATATTCCATATTGTTCTCATTTTATTGTCTGAATTTTCTATTTTCGCCGATATGTACTTGTTCTTGGCCTTCCTTATTACATTTCTTAGTATTTTAGAATAAAGTTTATAGTGAACTTTCAGCGCATAGTTATCTGATTCTCTCATTTTTAAATAAAGGTCCCTCTTTGTTTTACTAGAGATTCTAATACCCTTTGTTATCCATCCCATGCCCAGTTCATTGTTTGGAGTGTTGAGAATTTTCCTTTTTTTGAAACTACCTTCAAAAAGTGTTAGAAATATATTCAGAAAGGAATCAAATTTCGCATTAACACCCTGCGCATTATATACTTCTAACCAGTTTTCATTGTTTAAGGTATCTATGAAGTGTTTTATATTATTTTCACTAATATTTCTTCTATAAACCCAGCTTTTCTTTATCTGTTTAACAGTGTTCCTGGACTCGATACATAATAGCTGGGCATCATGATCTGAGATACCATTTATTACTGGATGTATGCTGTAATTAAAGTGCTGGAATTAATTCCTAAAAGTTGGACAAATTGATCGATTTACCGGCGTCTATTTACTCACTGATATTTCATATTCTACGGACTGAAACTATTTAAAACCTATTAAAATTGAAAGATTATTTTATTTACTGCTTGTTTTTCTACTTTTTAAATCCTGAAACTACTTAAAAGACCAAAATTATGTATGTGAACTGTTTAAGCAAAATGAGTATTAAAAATCCAATATAATTACTTCTTGTGGTTATTAGATGCTTTAAAACTATCAGAAACCTGTTAATTTATCTACTAGGCGGTCTCAGGGATTATTATTGCTACTCTTGGAGCTTTAACATGGTCAAGTTTTATTACAATGAATTATTTTCATTTCTGCTTCAGACTGTTATTTTATCATCCAGTTTATTTCTTTAAAAATCCTACTAAACTATATTTATTTCTGAAGTTATGGTTATAGTGAGTCTAGGCCTGTGTAATATAGGTTCTTTATTGTCTTTACTGTACTGAAATCTCTTCGGAAATACTAAAACTGGAATATGCCAAAATTTATGGGTTAGATTTTTCCTTTACTGAAATTACTTATTTATCTCTGAAATAACGTGTATTAGACATGATAAAAGGTTTATTTATGCATATTATTTGCAATTATTCAACATTTACTTCGTTTATATCTGCTCAAAATATCTCGCCAACCAATGTTAGTATCTGTTATTAAAAATTTACTCCTATGTGAAATAACCTATTTCCTGCTGAACTATCATGGCTTTATGGCAATTTATAGTTTATTTATGCTGTGTATGTGTTATTTATTCACTTTATTATTCCCGAAGTGCTGTTAACCCGGTTTAAAGTGTGGTATCGGGTACTCCAACTAACCTTAAACTTGACCGGATTCTAACGAAATATTAAAAATAGAACGAGGGATACCTTACAACACGTGCAAACAACTGAAGGAAAAAAAAAATCAGAAATTTTAAGTTAAAAATAAAAAAAGCAAAATTTGAAGTCACAATCTATAAAGATAGGCTCTGGTGAGCGGTGGTTCTATGAGAGAAGGTGGAAGTGAGGGGGATGGGTTGGAGGAAAATTGGTGTTATCTTAAATTTAGACCTGGAGATTGTCTGGTCCCCAGTTGGTACTGATAGGCCAGTTCCCACCTTCTAAATTCTGAAATACTGCTTTTATCTGAGAGGACTCTGATGGCGTGGACTGAGAAGCAGGTGTTAAAATTGTTGGTGCCATGTATAGTGGCATGATGAGATACAGGGTGGTCAGGGTTCTTGGTGTGTACTGATTGTCCGTGTCCATTCATTCTGATGGCCAGTGGATTTGTTGTAAGTCCAATGTAGGAGGCTGGGCACTGGTTACAAGTGAGTTGGTATATAAGGTGGGAGGATACACAAGTGGCGAATCCTGTGATGGGAAAGCTTTCCCCAGTTACGGGGTTGGTAAAGGTGGTGGTAGGCGGGTGCATATTGCATAATTTTCAACGGGATCTGTTGCAAGGAAATGAACCTTGGGGCTGTCTTGCAGGCTGGGGGACCCCATGCTGATGGACCAAGAGTTGGCTGAAGCTTGGAGGTCTGCTGAAGCAGGTTCTGGGTGGGTGAGGGAGGATTTTAGGAAGAAGGTGTAGTAAAGGACCCATATTTGGGTATCAAATACAGGAGTTGAAAGGGGTGCAAAGAAGGGTTTCTAGACTTGTCTCTGGAAATTATCACAGAACATAATCAACATCCGATATGAAAAAAGGGAGGAGTTTGGTGAAGAGAGTCATAAGAGTGTACAAGGTGTATATTGGTGGTGCTGAGGCATGTTAAGATATTAGTGTAAGAATTAGGAGTAACACATGGAAGGGAAAATGTGACCATGACCACAATGAGGCCCTTGATTTCAGGCACAAGGGTGTGGGATGATTTCCTTTCATTGTTAAGGGTGTCAGGGATTGGAATAAGATACCATGAGAAATGATGAATAAATTACCAAAAACGCTGGACGAATTTAAAGTTGAAATTTGTAGAGGTCAAAATTTGGTAGGTACAGAAAAGAGGAAAAATGGGCATATAAGGAAATTGCCACCAGAGCATGTGTGCATTCCATTGCAGTCAAATAATTATTGATTATTGAATCAACTGATTCTGGCCACAGAAGCTGACAATTATAAATAATTATTTATGTTATTACTATTATTGTTGTTTTTGTTGATGATAATATTATTGTGAAGATACTGTTGTGGGTTGGTAGGTTTGGTGTGTAGAGAAAAGTTAAGTTTGCCATTAGAAAGGGACAAATCCACATAGGAAAGTGGCCTGGGTGTGAGAGTATGCCCGTATAACATTCAGGATGTAAAAGCCATGAGACTGTTGAGAAATATCATAAAAATATCTATGACTGTGCCACATGAGGGATGTAGGTGGACTTTATCCCCACCTGTACAATCCCTTCCCAAACTTTAACACTGCTGACCAGAGCTGATGTTTAATTAGTGTGTAATATCTTTGAGTTTCTGTTCATTTATTCAAGCTCCTTTATATTTTTTATATTTGTACAATAAGTTTTACTGGACAGTATTTACTGCCGACTCCTTCTGTCTGCTCATGACTTATTTCAGCGCATGTTTCCAATTTTAGAATGCGTGGATTTATGCTTTTTAACTCCCACTCCATATTGTGCTACTTGTTTATTTTTCAACTAACCCAAGCTGCCGACCAATGATCTGAGCCTCCAGTTAGCCGGCCACTATCGTGTATTTACCTCGCTTAGTGTGTGTTCTCATATCTCTGTGTTTTGATGGAATCCTTTCTTCTACTGCAGTAAGAGTGGTTATTGTCTTATCCAAATTCTATATATGTGTGTGTGTGTGTGTGTGTGTGTGTGTGTGTGTGTGTGTGTGTGTGTGTGTGTGTTTGTGTATTAGTGTTCTATAAAGAAATTGACTTAATGCATTTACAATTTTCTGCTAAATGTTCATACTGTAAAGTTTGCTTAGAATGCTAACACTGTTGACTTTTTTTTCCAGATGGGAACAGTCTGTTTTTAAGTTTTAGTTACATGGTAAACTTACACATAGTAACAGTAAAACCACAAGTAAACTTAGCTCAGGCTATCCACGGTGTTTGTGCAGGGTATGTAATTTGATTTTCTATTTTGTTTCAAACTGCCTTATTTCCTTGATAATGTTTTAAAATATTTTTCTTCTTTTTTTTCAGTACCATCTTCTTTTTATTGTAATTTTATATTCTGGATCCATTTTAATTACAAAGTATTTATATCTTACTCCAGATTTAATAAAACTGTTACGTATTTCATAAATAATGTTATAAATCAGTGCTCTATGATTGAGTTTTAGAGAAACAGATGAATTTTTGTGGTAAATTCCCTAGTTACATTATTTTTATATTGTAGTAAAACTGTCAGAATCTCATTGAAACACGCACAGAGTTAAAAATGTGCTTAATAGTTTGAATTCAATGTTTCCAAACAGTATTTTTTCATGTTATTTTTATCGTCTTTACAATTAACACTGAACCCAAGCTTTGGTTTACGGAATGGGTGAGGCAGTTTTATTTTACCCTTACCAACATTACAAGATAAGAAAATTGAAAAAAAATAAAGAGAGACATGAATAATGTATACCCAAATCATATATGATTACTAAATTTCTTTCTTCATGAACAGCACAACCTTTTTACTGCTTGAAATACTTCTAAATGTTTGTATATGTTGCTATGACAGTCTCCTTGGATAGTAGTTATAATGGAAGTGCTGTTAGGCAATGAAAATAAGGAAGGATGGTGAAAATAACCTGTCATATACTACAGATGAAGGCAAGAGAGAGCCAAACAAAACACAAATACACTTTACAGCATTTTGGTTGAAACCTTATTCTTTCCCGTGCCATATGTCTCAACTCCTGCATGAGTAAGATTACTAGCTGAAATGTTGTAAAGTTTGTTCACGTTTTTTGGTAAATGACTGGTTATTTTCCCTGTCTTATCTTATTTTCAGTGCTAAATAACAGTTTTGTTGGCAGCATTATCCTACTATTAGTCCATACACAAGATAAATGACTGACTCCCCAAATGCAGTTCAGACCTACCATAAGTTATGTTTGAGTTAGGTTTCTTTCAGTCCATTTTATCATTATTATATATCAGTTATTTTCAATCACAATCTGATGAGGCCTTTATATCATCTAGAGTCACTATGGATGTGAAGTGTCCACTTTAGTGGTGGATTGGGGAAGCTTAAGGATAGCCGTCTGTCAGTGATTATTACTGTTACTCCGCAATTCACTAAAAGTGTGTGGCGGAGGGTGCATTGCACCTATCCGAAAAGGTAAAGGTTGGGCAGAAGGCGCCCATGGGCTATTGTGGGGAACCATCCCAGCCATTGCCTGTAGCAGTCTGTGTAAACCATGGAAAACCCAGATCAGGATGTCCGGAGTGCTTTATCAAAAGCTACTCCTGTCGGATTTTATGTTTACTTGCCCGGTAAATCCTTTCTATTCCACTCCCTAATGGCTCGTGGAAAAAATGAGTACAGAAATGAATCAGTTCTGGCCCTGATTTCTCTTATCTTATTTTCGCAGCCATTCCGAGATATACATGTTGCTGGTAGCAATATTTGTTTACTGTTCTTCCAAAATACGTCAGTCGAGAATTTTTCAATTAGCTTCTGTTGAGATCAACACCTTTGGTGCTCCAGGTCTCATTAACCTAACTCCTTCAAAATCGCACTTACGTAAGTGATGCCGCACTAGTGACTTGTATGCAATCAATTTAACTTCCGGAGTGAATTGTTTTAAATTACAACCTATAAATCGAAGCATATGATTTGCTTTCCCAATTACATTCTTGATATGCTCATTCCATGACAAATTATTACGAATTGTTACCCCTAGGTATTTAGCGGAATCTACCGTTCTAAGGACAGTACCATTAATTGTATATTCAGATCTAGATGGTGTCATCTTTTTACTTACTCGCATGACTTGGCACTTTTTAGCGTTTAACTCCAACTGCCAATATTTACACCATACAATGATTTTCATAATATCGTCTTGTAACAAAGCGCAGTCGTCCTGGGTTGTGATTTCACGATAAATAATAGCATCATTGGCAAATAATCTTTTCATCCCCCTTATTATGTCGCACAAATCATTAATGTATATGAGAAACAACAGAGGCCATATCACGCTTCCTTGGGAAACCCCGGATCTCACCTCGGTAAGTGATGAACACTCACTGTCGAGAACTACACACTGTGTTATTCCCTTCAGAAAGTCTGCAACCCAGTCGCATATTTATCTAGATATGCTGTAACCGCGAAGTTTCTTAAGTAACCTAGTGTGAGGCACAGTTTTGAAAGCTTTTTTGAAGTCTAATAGAAGTAAATCAACCTGGGATTGCTCATCAATAATATGGCTCAAGTCGTGAATTAAAACAGCAAGTTGTGTTTCGCAACATTGGCCTTTTCTGAATCCATGTTGATTTGGGTTTAAAAGCTCACCTTGTTCCAAAAACCGCATGACATTTGAATAGATGATGTGTTCTAAAATCCTGCAAAATATTGAGGTTAACGAGATCGGCCTACAAATTGGAGGATCTTTTCCATTCCCTTTTTTAAACACTGGACTTACGATGCCAGTCTTCCATTCGGCTGGTATTTTTCCTTGATCCAAGGAAGCGGTATATAATTTCATCAGATACTGCACAATTTCCTTTGCGTACCTAGAGTAGAATCTTGCAGGAATACCGTCTGGTCCGGGAGCCTTATTGGGATTTACATTCATAAGCAGTTTAGTTATTCCCTCAAGAACGAGATCATTCATAATTTTGTTGGTACGATCATTAAATATCTGAATCTCCTCCCGAGTTTTCTTCCGTGAAATCTTTTTTGAACATTATTCAAAATTTCTGATTTCTCTATGCTAGTTTCTGATAGTTCTCCATTTTCCTTAATCAACGACAGCATGACCTTAGGAGAGCCTCTTATTAATTTCACATATGACCAGAACTTTTTTTGATTAGTAATCAGATCTCCAGATAAATTTCTGACTTGGAATTCTTTAAATGCATCATGCATTGCCTTACGCACTTCCGATCGCAACTGGACTAATTTAGCGCGATTACACGAGTCCCCCTATTTCTTTACTGTGGCATGGAAACTGCTTTGCCTCCTGAGCTTAATAAACTTCTTGGGAACAAATTGATTTAAGCCGGTCCATATTATTTCTTTTAAATTAAACCAAAGTTCCTCAACATTTGTATTTAGTGTGTACCTTTCAAAAATTTTCACCAAATGATCGATCATAAATGCATCGTCTGCCTTATCGAAACAATATACGATTTTTTCTTTATCATGCTTCAAATTCAACCTAGATTTTAAAGTTACCACAACCGCCTTGTGATCACTTATACCGTCTTCTATACAAACTGTGTCTACAATATCCGGATTGTTTGTAAGAAAAAGATCCAAAACAACGAAGAATCTTTGATGCTCCATGTTGGCTCTTTGACCATCTGTTCAAGAGAATTTTCCGCAAATGATGCTAGGAACATTTCAGTTACTAACCTATCTCTTCCACATGACTAGAATGTAAATGTGCCCCAGTTAACTGAGGGTATATTAAAATCGCCTCCCATGATCAATGTATGTCTCTGAAATTTCTGAGAAATACTATTAAGTGACTGTCTAAAATACTCCTCATTATCTAATCCAGAATCAGGAGGTCGGTAAAATGATCCTATTATGAACTTTAAACTTCTGCCAATTTTTACCTTCACCCATATTAGCTCGCAAAAATTTTCTGTTTCATTTACTACGGAGCAATTGACGGTTTTATTAACGGCCACACGACAATTAAATTATCCGTAGTGGCATAAAATTGGTATCTGTAGAGTCTAAATTCACATTTTTACTATTTTCATTCCAAAAGGAAACGGGTGAAGTATTTCTAGGTTATCGACGTGTCTTCTTCGTCAAACTGAGGGATCCTCGGGCCTCAAGGTGTTCCTAAAAAATAATTCACATCAAGATGGTTCCATATTTTAGCAGCCACCATGGTCGCACTCTCAGTGTGTATTGGACGCCCGACCTGTCAAATGTATCCCAGCTGGCAGCTATCATTGGTCGAAGGTTGATGAAGCCGCAGTTGTTTCTGCAACACAGCTCCTGTAAACTACAATTCAAATTATAAATCTCCCACCATTCGGCTTCCCCCACAATCGATGCGCGGCATGACACTACAAACAACAACATTACCGATTGGTATAACTTGTGTTCTCTAAGATAGGTGACATCTCTGAGGTGTAATTTGAGGACCTTCTCAGCAATCACCATAGTTTATTGTGGATAACCCTCTAAAAATCTCAATCAGGATGCCCAGTAGGTGGAGGCCAGGATGTGATCCTTGTCCCATTGTACCTTCCCAATGCAGTGTGCTGGCACATTAATGCGCACAGCCACCCTGTGAACTTTATCGTAATATGTTGTTCCGTAAGTCAATATTTGTCTTGCTTATCAACTCAATCACTTACCACAGATGAAGGTGGGAGGGCAAGAAGAACACGTAAAAAACACAGAAACAAACAAATTGCACAATATTTCGACATGAGCCTTAATCATGTGAGAGGCGAGACATATGGCAGGGGGAAAGATGTGGTCATATCCTTACCCACCACATGAATGAAACAAAGGCGGAAACACGGGGTGGGGGGATAAGGCTGACCAACGATAAAAGTAGAACAAAATAATCTTTGTGTAGCATAATTCAAAAATTTATTATTATAATTTCATAATAAAATAAATGCGAAAATAAATGGAGGTAGCAATATATATAAATGTATTTGAATAAATGAAATATACATATATAAGTAACTGACCATGAAATGAAATGAAAGATAGGAAGTGACAGGTTTAGCATAGGTTTAGGCCAGGGGTGTGTCTGGTGCAAGGATACTTTGGTAGGCTTGTTCCCATCTGCAGAGTTTTGAAGCGGTGGTGGTGTTCGGAAAAACTCTAACAGATCTAACTGTGAAACAGGTGTTGAGGTTGTTCGAATCATGTGAGTTGGCATGAATTGCCACTGGATGGTCTGGGTTGGAAGTATAAACTTTTAGCCTGTGGCAATTCATCCTGTAGGATAGTAGTTGAGTGGTAAGACCAATGTTGGAGGCAGTGCAATGGAGGCAGGTGAGTTGGTAGCACATGTTGCATGTCCAATTATGGGAAAAGATTCTCCTGTGACAGGATTATAATGAGTGGTGGTAAGTGGGTGCATGCTTTACGGTGGGCTCTGTTACAAGGAAAAGATCCCTGTGGAGGTCTAGGAGAGTTGGAGGGTAAATACTTGTGGACCAGGATGTTTTTCAGATTGGGTGATCTGCTGAAGTAAGTGCGGGGAGCAGTGGGTAGAATTTTAAAAGAAGGAGACGCATTTCAGGGAAGGACCATAGGAAGTCATGCCCACGGCGGTGAATCTTGCTGACAGATTCAAAGCCAGGAAGGAACTGGGTGACGAGTGTTGGTCCACAGCCAGTTTTAGGAAGTTAAGAATGAGGGTTGTGGGAGATGGCTCGGAAGATTTGTTTTTCCACAAGATCGTGGGGGTATTGGCTGGAAACGAGGGCTTGGGATAGATTTTGGGAGTAACTGGAAATTGACTCCTAATCGAAACAGATGCGTGTGCAAGGTTGTATGGGAGGGAACGTTTGGTGTGGAAAAGGTGACAACTGTCAGAGTGCAGGTACTGTTGTAAGTTTGTAGGTTTGATGTGTACAGAGGTGTGGAGGCCACCCTGTTGTATGGTGATATCCACGTCAAGGAAGATGACACCAGTGTGGGAGAATGTCCAGGTGAAATTGATGGTATGACTGCTGTTGAGTGAGTTAAGGAAATCCAGGAGGTAGTCTTCCCCATGGGCGCAGATCATGAACACATAATCCATATATCTGAACCACACGACGGGACTGAGGGGTCAGATCTTCAGAAAATTTTCCTCCAGACAGCCCAGGATGAGGTTGGCATAGGATGGGGCCATGTGGCTATCCATGGCAGTGTCATGTATCTGATGATACATGGCACTGGGAGTTGAAGGAGAAGTAGTTTTTGGAGAAGATAAAGCTGGCATTAGATATGACAAAGAATATTCTGGGAACAGAGTTCAGAGGGTGCATATCCGGGAAGTGTTAAAGGGTACTGAGGCCTTAAAGCTGAGGGGTATTGGTATACAAGGAAGTAACGTCAATGGAGGGAGTCTGGGGGTAGGGGACTGGGGATTTTAGACTGACGCTCCAAAAAATGTGGGGTATCTTTGATGTAGGAAGGAAGGTTAGGTTGGAGGTGTTGATCCACCAAAGCTGAAATCTATTTGGTGGGGGAACCATATGCCGCTACTATAGGTCGTCCCCGATTGCTAGCCTTGTGTATCTTTGGGAGAAGGAATAAGGTGGGTGTGCAGATATGCTGAGTAGAGATGGGTCATTCGCAAGTGAATCAGTTCTTTAGAGCAATTCTATTAAAAGAGCAAGTGAGCAGTCGCTCGCTAAAAGTGAACAGTAGTTCTTCTAGGTGAGTCGGTCATAAGTTGGCTAATTCCGAAGATCAAGAAATGCTTGTTCAAGTGGGTTTTGTGGACTGTAGAGCTAAAACAAAAAAAAAAAAGTCTACTAATTGCATCAAAGTCGTATTTCATTGAAAAATGGGGGTGTAACCGGATTCTGAGGGTTGACCTAAAAAAGGTCTCAAATAAAACTGAGCTAGTGAACCGTTCAAAAGAACTAGTTCTTTTCGTGGAGTGATCAAATGAACACCGCTCTTTTTAGTGAGTCACTTTGCCCACCTCTAATTCTGAGGGGTGAGAAGCTATAAGGATTCGGAAGAGAGGCCTTGTAAGGGGCCCAGGAAGTCCAGGAAGGAGCGAATTGCAAGGCAAATGGAAGAAGTGGGATCCGAGGCATTAGGACAGTAAGAATTGGTATCTGAAAGCTGTTTAAGGGCTTCTGCATCGTAGTCACTGCAGTCCATGACCACGGTGGTAGAGCCCTTATCTGCTGGAAGGATTATGATGTTTTTGTTCCTGGAGTGTTCTTTCATGGCCTGGATTTCGGTAGGGCTTAGGTTATTAGAGTTGGGAATAGAGTTGAGGAAAGATTTTGAGGATAGGATGGATGTGAGGAAGTCTTGAAAAAGGAGGATGGGATGGTTTTGTGGAAGTGGATAAGGATCTAGTTGAGATGGTGGTTCGAACTGCTCTAAGCTGGACTAAATCTCTCCCCAGCAGTGGTCATTCTCCGTTGTGGTAGCAAAGTGATATCGCCAGCAGAGTGTTTGGCAGAACTCAAGAGAGTCCCGGACCAGAGCAGCATGGTCAAACTTAGGAGTAGGTGAGAAGGATAGAGAGTTGTGGTTCGGACAGAGAAGTGAATGAAAAGTTGACTATTGACCGTTGTGGTATATCCACAGGTGGGGCAGTGGCACGTGGGGTGGGTGGTAATGGGGATGGGTGTGGTATGTTAAAAATGTTGGCAAGACATGAGGCTGTAGCAACCAGGGGAGGGGAGTGTGTGTGCTGCATATGTGAGGGGTGTTGGTAGGGAAGAGTCAGACCTAGAACAAGATAGCTCTTTAATAAATTTGTGCCCATGTCTGTTGTAAATGTCTGCACTCTGTGAGAATTTGTTTAAGCTGTTGAGTTGGGGAGGGATGCAACAGACAAAGATTCTTATGGAAAGAGTAAAGTTGACTAGAATATTGGTGGGCTTTTAGTACATATTGCTGCAGAACAATATGGGTGAGAGTAAGGGATTGTGTAAAACAAAGCCATGGAGGGCTTGGTGTAGTCGACAACCAGAGTCTGGTAGTTTTATGGTCGGTCCATTGGGGGGTATGTTAAAAGAGAAGCATGATTGAAGGAAAAGGATATGGGAATGGAGTCTAGTGAGGTGAATGGCGTGAAAACGGAACTGTTTCAGGTAATGTTCAATTGGAGACATGTTTCTTCAGAAGGTTATCGGAAGAACAACAGCACACAACCAGTCAGGAAGATAATGGTTCTGCACCTCCTAAAACTGACCGTGAACCATCTCTCGTAACCAAGTTCTTTCCTGGCTTTGAATCCGTCAAACAGATTCTCCGCCGTGGGCACGACTTCCTACGGTCCTTCCATGAAATGCGTCTCCTTCTTTCTAAAATCCTGCTCCCAGCACTTGCTTCAGCAGACCACCCAATCTGAAAAACATACTGGTCCACAAGTATTTACCCTCCAACTCTCCTAGACATCCACAGGGATCTTTCCCTTGTAACAGAGACCTCTGTAAAACGTGCAGCATACACCCTGCCACCACCACTTACTCTAATCCTGTCACAAGAAAATCCTTTCCCATAATTGGTCATGCCACCTGCCTCCATTGCACTGCCTCCTACATTGGTCTCACCACTCAACTACTATCCTACAGGATGAATGGTCACAGGCAAACGGTTTTTACTTCCAACCCAGGCCATCCAGTGGAAATTCATGCCAACTCACATGATTCGAACAACCTCAACACCTGTTTCACAGTTTGATCTGTTAGAGTTTTTCCAAACACCACAGAACTACACAGATGGGAACTAGCCTACCAACGTATCCTTGACATCTGACACACCCCTAGCCTAAACCTATGCTAAACCTGTCACTTCCTATCTTTCATTTCATGTTACGGTAAGTTGCTTATATATGTATATTTAATTTGTTCAAATTACATTTATATATATATATATATATTGCTACCTCCATTTTTTCACATTTATTTTATTATGAAATTATAATAATAAATTTTTGAATTATGCTACACAAAGATTATTTTGTTCTTCTCTTATCACTGGTCAACCTTATCCCCCCACCCTATGTTTCTGCCTTTGTTTCATTCATGTGGCAGGTTGGGATGTGACCACAACTTTACCCCTGCCATATGTCTCGCCTCTTACATGATTAAGGCTCCTGCCTAAATATTGCAATTTGTTTGTTTTTGTGTTTTTTTATGTCTTCTTCTTGCCCTCCTGTGGTAAGTGACGGGTATTTTTTCCCTATTTTTTTCTTGTCGTATTTAATTCTTAGAGCCCAACGGCAGTTTCTTTATTTTCATTATCAATCTATTAACTCTTATCATTTTGAATGTATGGTCATAAGCTAAATGAATTAATATTATTTGCATTTTTCATTTCTAGTTTGACCATTAGTCTTTTTTTACATACAATTATGAAGAAAATACTGTTAAAATAAATGTTAATAAATAATGCCAATGCAACAGATTTGTATGGTTTGATGCCGTACATGTTTTACCTCACATCAAGATGTCATCTGTGACCAATCTATGTTGCATTTTACATTTAGTTTGCAAACTTATGACATAATGTTTAATTGAAATACATAATGTTTAATCAAATTAAAACAGTCACTGATTCGTTACAGCTTACTATTTACATTGGTATTATCAGGGTTCATAGTCACAATATTGCTTTTTCCCCCAAAGCACGTTCTGGCTAAAGCAATTTGTCTTAAATGTTGCATGAAAACATTACACCTTATTGCTACTCCCTTGTTTATGGTGGCCAACTTGTTTTCGTGCTGTCATGGTGGTGATCTGACAGCGCCAGTTTTGAAAATGTGTGAAAAAGTGATGTTTTGCTGGTCTCTTTCTAATTTTATGTATAGTGCATAAGTGTATGGATTTAGTAGGTTTATTTATTTACTATTCTTATTGAAGTTTCTTTTCTGTAGGCTTAGTGTGTCTTTATTAGTTAGAATATTGGTTGGTTTGTTAGATTTATAAGGCCATTCAGTACATACTTATCACTGTTTATTGCCTTCTGAATTTAATAGTGTTCTTGTAATGTGAGGGTGTTGTGTCTGGAGTTGTTGATTGCAAGGATTCGCATATCTGTGTTAATTTCTGTTGGTGAGTGATCATTTAATATTAGATGTTCAACAAATACGGATATTGATTTGTCTATGTCTGGTGGGTTTTGTGTCACTGAAATTTTGTTCTGTTTGTTATTGTCTCCTTTTTTTTGCATTTTGTTTACGATTTTTCTTTTATTATGTTGACTTTGTGTAATATATATCCATTTTTGTTGCTATTCCCTTACTGTGTTGAGTTCTGTTTGGTATTTTTTTTGTTCTGTTTAAACTGTTGAAACATATTGCACCTTGTTCGTGGTTTAGTGAGAGGTTTCATGTGAAGTTTAGTATTTGATCTGTTGCTGTAAGTTTTCTGTGTATCTGAAACAAGCAGATTTTTGCATATTTTGTTGTGATGAGCTCCAAGAAAGTCAGTTTTCCTTATTTATTAATGTTTAATTTACGGAGCATTTGCGGAGAAATAGCATTACAACAACACTGCACTGTTAAAATAGTTTGAAATCACCTAGTTTTGTTTTTGCTGTATGATACCATGTCATTGAGTTTTATTTTCTTATACATTTATTAACCTGTCTCTTCTCCCATTTAATCCGTAGCAAAAAACAAAAAAAACGCACACACACACACACACATACATACAGACATAAATGAAATCCATTGTGCCTAGAGTCTAAAATTTACTACTTTTATCATTTTATTAATATTAATATTCATAACCTCTGGTAAAATGAATATAAATTTTCTCCAGGGATCTTGTTGCACCCCACAACATTTTGTCATCACTGTTCCACCACGATACAGGCTTGGACAGCCCAAATATTGCTAATCTCTATCAGCTGCAACACCTTGGACTTGATGGATTTGGAAGTTACATTCAAGATCTTGGAATACCATATATATGGGCACAGAATATATCTGGCTTGGATTTCACTGGCACAAAAATACATGAAGTTATGGAAGCACAGGTATGACATCTTTTAGTTGACACTTGTATTGGATATATTGATTTCCAACTAACAGGAGGAGGCCGCGAATTGTAAAATTGACATTCAATTCGTACTGCTTCTTATAAAAGCTTATGGCCAGAGGAGTAATATGGCAGATGTAAGGACAAAGGCTGATACCGGGGCTGTAGTATAGCCGTAGTGCCTCAACTAACAGTTTGTGGTTGGCTCAAAGTTCTGTAGAAAATTTATAAAATAATTTTTGGTTTGACTTGACCATGTAGCCGGATAACTCAACCTAAATGCTTGAGATCGCAACAATATTTGTTACCCCACAAATGGAGAAAAAGTTGCAAGATAACTATGAAATGATAAAATTTCACTTTCCGAAAATTTCAAGTTTATTTAAAAGAAAATCACAAGTTCAAAATTTCAAATATGCACTTAATAGTTGAGTTGGCAAATCGAACACTCTTTACCAAAAGTTGCAGGTTGTGGAGAGAAATTTGAACTGACCGAACCCCTTTAGTGAATTTACAAGTTCTTAACAGTCATTAAAGGTACTATATAACTATATGGCGAGTTACAACCAACCGACGCAAGAAAGACTTATCGAGACGACATACTGGAACAGACGACAGGCAGGAACAGACGGACCATAATGGCGGCGGGGTCGTTTTATAGAAACCACTAGAACCAGTGACGTCAGCAACTGTATCACATCTTTTTGCTTCCGCGTAGCTAAAAGTGTGTGTAATTTATTTGACGATCCCGACTATTAAAAATGTTTAAACTTTGACAGTATCTGGACTTATCTACTGGATGTCCAACGGCAGTCCCGTGAGAGATTTAGAGTAATTAGTTTTAAAGTTTTAGCTGCTTAAAACTCCGCTTAGTGATACATTCTAATTTGGGGAAAATCCCTAAGTGTTCTGGAATTTTACGCGCGTGCACAACAATCCGCGACAATCTATTTTTCAAAACTTAATTACCGGACAAATGCTAAAACTTTTTATGGAAACCGTTATATGTACGAAATCGTCTTAATTAGGTCTATCTACTGATGTAATTTTTAATTTAATATCTCTTTTAGATAAAAAGCTTATTTTTTCTCTTAATTAAAATTGCTAATTAAATTTTACCAAATTACTTAATTTTATTGCCAAAATATCGGGGACAGTGCTGACTACATCTGGTGATAAAAGATCAGTTGTAGCTTTACGCGATTTAAAGATATTGCAAGTCTTAGAATTCTTACCTTTCTGATCGCGTGTTTCAAAACTTGGACAAAGCGTAATATCTCTCAAACTAAATGTTTCCCGATATGATAAATACACTTTAAAATTATTTTTATGATGAATTGTAACTGTGAGCAAGATTACAGGAAAATTCTTTAAAGTTGAAAACTGCTCTTCTCGAAATTTCTAAGTCCCGCCTAAGCAAAACTAGAATTTGCCAAAATTCTAAGGTGCTTACACAGAGCAGTAACATTTTCTTCTATGCCATTGTTGAGAAAATCTGCATTAAAATATTCTGTTTCGTTCAAATATGGAGATTATGTTACAGAGATTTAAAGGGGTGTGTGCACAGTGTGAGCAAGCTCTTTGCTTCATAAGCATATTTTTGTTGGATCGCATCCTTCTGCAGCCATCTTTTTTTTATTTGTTTATTCAAATATGTATACAGATAACTCCTGGCAATCAGTTTCAACAATTATGTATATAATTAGTTTTTTAAATGCCTTTTTTACAGAAAACTGATGGCATCTAATTTTGACCCACCCATCTCCTGGTGCTAGAGGGAACATTTGTCCTTCAACTGTAGAGATTAAGTAATAATATTTGTATTTTATACCTGCCAAAGCAAATATTTATATTTTTGAAATGTAACTGGATTTGTGAGTACAATAATGAAATTTGAAAGTGTCTGATTTTAACGCAACAAATTGCATTTAAAAAAGTTATTATATTCATAACTGTTGAAACTGATTGCCAGGAATTATCTGTATACGTATTTGAATAAATAAAAATGTTGTCAGCTGCAAGACTCGATCCAGCGATGATGGGCTTATGAGGCAGAGAGCTTCCTCACTGCACCACGTACCCATTTTAAATTTCCATAATGTTGAAGTATTTTAAAGCAACAGAATATTTCAATTCTGATTTTCTTGAGAACGGTGAAGAAGCGCGTTATTAAGGTTCTTTCGGTGGTTTAATTACTGATTAATTAATTAAAAAATCCACCAAGCAGGTTATGTTTGAAGAGTTGTTTTATTTTGATCCAAACAAGTCAGCGATATTCACAAGCATATCTATACTATTATAAATCTGTAAGCAAGCTGCGTTTGTAGTGAGGCTTGTTCTCTAATAACGCAAAAACTATCACATGAATTTGCATGGTGTTTCCAAATTTTTAAAGCTAATGTTGCTGATCAACATCTGCAGAAGTAGCTAACGACTAATATGTACCATGGGAAGAAGCAAGTCAGTAAAAAATTTCAGAAATGTGAAACTGTAGACCACAGATAATTATACACATTCAGACGGTCACTCCTTTCATAAAGAGACCTGACAAAATTTAGGATTTCCCTTTTTTTTTTTTTTTTTTTTACTTCTGCGATTCATTTTTCTGGACCGCAGTACTTCAAAATAAAAAGAATACGTGAATCAAGTATAATCAGCATTTACATAAATCGTAACAGGTCTGTTGAATTACGAAAAAGTTATATTACTAATATTGAAGACATGTATTGTCTCTGGTAGACTGTTATACAGTTTGTCTCTGGAACAAAATTGCTAAGTGAACGCTGTACAATACAGCCACAATAAGCCAATACTTAATACGAAATTCAGTTTTTTCTCGAAGAGCGATGTCTGAAAAACAGCTATTATAAATATCAGCAAGTAATAAAACATACTTCTTTCATAATGACTTGTGCGGAATTGCACATATTTGGAAGTACTTTATTCAATTAATATGTCTCGTGGCTATAACGTGCAAATATAACTAGGCATCCGAAAATTCAGGTATATGCGACTCAAATAATTACATAGAAAATACGGATATATTGAAAGAAACTCAAATAAAAAATTTTCATATCCTAATGCTACACCGCGTAAATTATAAAGCTAAAAGCATCGTCCCTTTGGCCTATAACAAAGCATATCAGCTGTCATCACTGTCCAGGTTGCATTTCAATCGATTTACAACTTGCGATAATTTTGCCACTCAGAAATAATTGCTTGAGTTACATGCACATTAGTACATATACTGTACCGTGATCCATTTTGACATTTCTGAATTAATTATATCTGACTGAAATAATGACAACAATGATACGATGATTTGAAACCAAGATTAACTCCAATTCACGTAAATTTCTATTTTAAAGCAGGAATAATTGATGGTGTATCAACATAAAACAAAACCAATATCCAAACAGCAAAAAATAAATAAATCAGAAAAAATTGAGATGCTGTGATTATTGGTAACGAATTTTTATTTCAAATATAACTAGGCATCCTAAAATTCTATTCTACACCGCGTAAATTTTAAAACTAAACCCGTTATGCCTGATGCTAAACAAAACGAGTCAATTGTCATCTGGTCCAGGCTGTTGTTTCGCCAGGTACTTACATGCGACTGAAATAATTACATAGAAAATACGGCTATATTGAAAGAAACTTAAATTAAAAATGTTTCATATCCTAATGCTACACTGCGTAAGTTATAAAGCTGCAGGCATCGTCTCTTAGGCCTATAACAAAGCATCATATCAGCTGTCAGGTTGCATTTCAAGCGATTCACAACTTGCGATAATGTTGCCACTCAGAAATAATTGTTTCAGTTACATGCAAGTTACTACATAAACTGTACCATGATCACATCTCGACATTTTTGGATTAATTATATCTGACTGAAATAATGACAGTAATGATACGACGATTTGAAATCAAGAGTAGCTCCAATTCACGTAAATTTCTATTTTAAAGCAGGAATAATTGATGGTGTATCAACATAAAATAAAACCAATATCCAAACAAAAAAATTAAATAAATCAGAAAAATTGAGATGCTGTGATTATTCGTAACGAATTTTTATATTTCAGCACACTTCCAAGAGGACTAAGTCGTAGATTACTGCTATATTTACATAAATTTATGACACCGCGGTTATGTTGCAATCCTCGGTATCCACATTTAAAAATAAACTTTTTTTAGTTAAGTATCATGGAAACAATATTTTTCATTATATCCACAGATACATCCTTAACAAAGCTTATACCTAGCTATATAATCCCAGGCAAAGTTTACGCATAAAATCGCCAAAAAAATTACACATAATGATTATAATATCAGCTTTCTTAACGTTACAACTGTTATATATCCATTTAAATTTTCGGTACCACAGTTAACGTGGAATCCTCCATATCAGCATTTAAAAATATTATGTTTTAGCTGAGTTAAATATTGCTTCAGAAATAATATTATTTATTACTACCACAGATATTCTATATTGTAACCAAGTTTATGCTCATCTATATACTCGCAGCCAAAGTTCACGCATAGTGATAATTGCAGCTGTGAAAACTTTTAATTGTTAGTGCTGTGAGTTGGGTAAGTATAAAAGTTTATGATATGCGCTTGCGAAAGAGATCTAATCTGTCGGGGCCAACTTCTGCAGCTAAAAGATGTCGCCGAAATCGGCTAAATGAGAGTGAAATAGACGGACAACATCGTCTGCAACGTCAAAGAGAACGAGATGAAATAGATAGAGCAAATGAAAGTAACCTGCACCGAGAAAAGCGATTGACCTATAACCGGGTTCTAAATCCATAGCTTCTGAAAGCACACAGAAGAAAGAATGTCGTTTGAACCGTGAAAGCCTTTCTAAACAATAAATGTTTATACTTCGCACAATAATTACAACCACGAATTACTACTGTTAATTTTTCAGGAACCTTTTCTACTATTGAATCAATTGCATCACGTTAAAATATGAATAAAACAACTCTCTGACATCAGTATGAAAACCGAACCTAACGTATTAACCGAAACAAACGAAACTATTCAGAATACATTAACAGTTCATGCCTTTCCACGTTAATGTCTGATAAGAGAATAAAATCGGTAAATAATTTCTACACCTGCCAAGGCACGCGCGCGTGAAGCAGCGGGCAAATGCTAGTATTCAATACAGATATGCACTTCTGAATAAACACAAAGATAATCTTTGTGAACTCAACTGAATGATTGAAACTCTCTGTAACACTGAATACTGTCAACTAAACTGACTTACTAACTGAATGAATTTCTCTGTCCAGGCGATCTGTTTATATAATCTCTATCGAAATTACGAGAATTCTTCAAAGGCATCCGCCCGATATTTCTCGATCATTAACAATCACTCAAACAATCTAACATATTAAAAACAATCGGAATTGATACAAAATTAATTAATAACATTACAAAATGATCAGAAATGGTAACTAGAAATACTTAAATACAAAATTATTTACAGAAATCCTTTCAAATGGTGGAAAATTGTCCTGTAGACATCGTAACTTAATTAATACATGGAATTACAAACATTTAAGAAATTCTCTTGCATCATTCGGTTCTTAAACATATTAAATGGTCTTTAAATAATTTTCTTACCTAAAACAAAGTCTATATACACTTATTTACAAGAAATTACAAAACAAACATACCAAATCACTTTCAAGCAAACTTTAGCTCATTACAAATACTTCATACAGTACAATGCCATTCAAAATTCAGGTATAAGGGCTGTTACAGCGTGTTACTGTTTTGCCACATTACACCTTTGGCGATGAGCTTTTTTAACACACCGTGTGAACAGAATTCGAATTTTACAATTGACGGCTTTCCCTTGTAAGTCTAGTAAGAGGCGTATTTTTAAAACAAGTTCTGTTATCGATTGTTGCCGTTGCAATGCTTGTCATTGCATGCATGTATGTTTAGTTCTCAGTTGCTAAGCAACTTGTACTTATAGTGTAATATTGCTGCTCCTTGTGTGTTGTTGGTGGCGAGCGATTGACATGTTCAAGATAACTGACTGGCCGAGTGATTGAAATACATTCTGTTGTGATGACATAATTTGTTGTAATTCATTCTTCGTTGATGTGAAGTGCGCCTTCATTCCATGGACTGCTGTTTCAATTCAGGTGTCACTTGACGCACCCAAGTCTCATCACCTGTCCAGGAAGTTATCTTTCTCACATGTGAATTAGGTCAAAGCATTTGAAGCCCGTTTGGTTTTGTGTTCCTCGGTGTGCATCTTGGGCACTCACTATGTGCACAACTTTCGAAACTGTAATCGTTCTTTCTCAGTGTTGTAAAGAACATACCATGAAATTTGTGGAAAATGCAGAAATTGTGAACCTCCTGTATTCACTAATTTTTGCTTCAACTTCACTCGCCAAATCATCGCTCACCATGCACATTGTCATGGCCCTCATTGAACTTCCTTAGCCATCTCCTGACCATTCCATCACTCAAGTCACTTTTCTCATAATCTCATGAATCTGGGTATTAATGTCAGCCAGTTTTATGTTTCTCACTTTCAGGAAACAGACGATATTTCACCACTCACGTTAGTGTGAGCCGTCAAATTGTTAATGAGTCGGTAACCATATGAACGGATATTCTCTTCAGTCCTGAGCTCATAATAAAAGTGCAAGTGAACTACTATTGTGTTATTTACTTCGTGTTAATACTAGTTAACAATGAATGAGCATGAAATTTTTTTGGAAACAATAATTATTTTTTTATAGATGGTTTAAATTCATTATAACATTAATTTATAGTTTGATTTTAACTGAGAAATATCTGTACAGATTTAATAAGTTATTAAATCAGTGAAAACACTTGTAAATGGAAAAAAGATATGACTTTACCTTTATTTCGACGAGACATAATCCCATGTTTCCAATCAGTGCTGCCAACTTGTGACGCTTGGCAGACGTTCGAACAAAATGAGCTGTGAGAAGCACTGTGTGTGTTGTAGATGATATCACAGGACAAAAAAACTTCAGCCATGTACACGCCAGAGTAAACAAAATAATACCTGGGGGTATCATATATGATACCTCGGGACTGAAGAGGATATCGGGTTATTTGCACTTTTAGGAATATTAATAACATTGGGCACAGAGAGGGCAGGTCACTCAGCTTGAACTCTATTATCTTTTCTATGGCTTATTCAGAAAGTAAAGTTTACAGTGCTAGTGAAGTAAAGACTGCAGCCAGATGCAGATCAGGAATGCTGGTACCGTAGGTGATGATTGCCCAGTGAAATGCTTGTATTCTATTGGCATCTTACATGGATGGTAGTCTGAGAACCTTACTTGGTAGATTGTGACAGAGTTCGTAAGACCATGTGTGGTGGGTGAGCGGTTAATGTTCTGGCCTCGCATTTGGGAGGACGCTGGTTCAAATCCCTGTCTGGGTGTCCAGATTTGTGTTTTCCATGGTTTTCCCAAATTACTCCAGGCAAATTTCCTGGATGCTTCCTTCAAAAAGGCCATTGCCGAATTCCTTCACGTTCCTTGTTCCCAGTCCCATCCCGCCTCTAATGACCTTGACATCGACGAGGCGTAAAGTTATAAGTAAAAAAAAAAAAAGTTCTTCAGTAATATGAGCATTGGATCTCTGGATCCAAATGACTTTGTTAAAGTAAAGTGGATGCTATGTCACTTGGGAGCAGGAACATGTGAAATATTTGAAGGTTCATGTTGATGGTTAGTGTATAAAAATGTCAAAACTTTATGGAGCAGTAAGAAATGGCATGAGGCAATTTTAAATGATAATAATAATAATAATAATAATAATAAAATAGATTCAACACTTCCTAAATTTTAGGTTTTTGTTGACTGCAGGCAGGTAACCTTCCCTCCAAGTATTTATTAATATCATACAAGTAACATTATAGTTATCAGAGTACCTCATGAGTAAGGGCAAAGTTCATAATATTGTGTCTTTTGTGTACTGTTTGTATCACAACATTCCTATTTACTATTTGTGTGCCAAAGTTCATTATAGGCCGGATGTGGCTTCATATGGAAATTAAATATTTTTTTTAATTTGAAATCTGAACATTTGCTTCAATTTGTCCTTGGTGGAGATCTGATGCAAGTTAACTTCACATATGATATAAATATTGTATTTCCAATTGATTTGAACATTTAAGCTGTGTAATTTTGTAGGATTTTGTGGCCGTCTTAAGATGTAGCATCAGTATTTGCTAATGTGTCAGTTGACAAAGTCATTTCAGTAATACATGCTAAAATTCTTGCTCATGAAATTTTTGCTGAATAGGCTGATCTCAAAAAATTCTGCCTAAAGTAATCTGTTATCCTATATGGTAGACACCTATATGCTCAAGTTAAAGTGGTTGATGGGCTCGCCACTTTCATCTGTAACCTAGAACCTATTCATGGAAGTATTCAAAAAAGGTTCTTAACACTGCACACCTAAAACGTGAACATTGGATCCAGTATGTCAATGACACCTTCGTAATCTGACCTCATGGTATTATAAAGATAAAATCGTTATAACCCTGAATTTCCTGTATGTTCTGTAAAGCAAGGTTCCACGGTGAGTAGATTGTAATTTAGCTACTGAATAATTTAAGTTGGTAGTATAAGATTTTATGTTAGCAGTCGCAATAAGCTGGCAAAAATGTGTGTGAAGTGATAATGGCCGTAAGACATGAGGATTGTTAGAATTAATGCCCCTGATAGGCGACTAACAAAATGTAGTTATATATTTGTTTTGTGATTTTGAAATAGTGTTTACTGAAGAGTTAAGATTATAAAAGCGTGAGAGAAAACTGTCTACGAAATATATATCGTTAATAGTACCAAAAGTGGATTTTTGTTAGATCATTAATTTCCCTGAGAGCGTGATTGATAACATAACTGTAGCAAATCCAACAAGCTCGTGCAGAACTGGCCATCGAATTCAACTACGACATCTTCAATGAAACACTCATTCGCCTAGAGTATAAATGTTTAGCAATTAAAAACAGGCCTTATTACAACTTGAGATGCCAGCACCACGAAAAGATGCTTTCAGTGTGCTAAACTTTGAATTAGAATGTTGTCATGGACTGAATCAACAACAACAGTGGTGGAATTAGTTACTTGGACACACCAGGTGGCACTGAGAAAACGTTTCTAATAAATCTATTGCTGGCAGAAATACATGCTAAACAACACCTCACACTTGCACTGGCATCATCTGGCATTAAAGCCACTCTTGTGGAAGGAGGATGAACTGTTCATTCGGCCCTACAACTACCGCTGAATATAGGCGAAGAACAATTCCCGGTATGTACAATCTCTAGAGGATCTGGACGGGGTGAATTTCTAAAACAAGCTAAAAATATCTTTTACAGCGAATGCACAATGGCACATAAAAAAATCACTCGAAGTCATGGACAAAACATTACAAGACTTGCGAGGAAACTCTGAAGTGATGGGAGTAGCTCTACTCATACTCTCATGAGATTTTTTACAAACACTTGCAGTTATCCTTAAGTCAACACTAGCAGACAAGATCAATGCATTCTTAAAAATATCACATCTCTGGCCACACATACAAATAGTACGACTAACAAAAAATATGAAAGTAGAACTCTCGAAAAATGAAACGACATCACATTTTGCTCAAAAACTTTTACAAATAGGTGATGGCACATATCACGCTGACCAGACAACTGGCCTCATTGAACACAACATAGCCACTACTGAAAATGAACTCATTGACCAAATTTATCCAAAAATTGTTCACATCTATCCCAGTCCAGAGTGACTATTTCAAAGGAAAATTTTGGTAACTAAAAATAATATTGTAGACGATATCAACTTTAATATTCAAAAGAAAATTCCCGGTGAGGAGAGAATATTCAAATCGATCGACACAATGGTAAACGTTCAAGAAAGTGTCAACTTCCCTACAAAAATTTCTAAACTGTTTGCAAGTACCAGGAATGCCATTACATTGCATTTTACTGAAAATTGGATCTCCAATCATACTACTCAGAAATCTGAACTCATCAAACCTAAGTAATGGAACAAGGATGATTGTAAAACAGTTATTGAATAACGCCATCGAAGCTGTACTTGTGCTTGCAAAGGCAAAAGGATGAACAGTATTTATCCCCAGAATACCATTGATCTCTACCGAACTGCCATTACAATTTAAAAGACTGCAATTTCCAATCAAATTAGCCAATCAATTAGTTTTACAGTTAACAAAGTACAAGGACAAACTCTATGCTATATGAGGTGCTGAGTAGGTGGCAAGAATATATTGAATGCTTATATAAGGGAGACCAAATACCAAGTAAAATTGAAGAAGAGGCAGAAGATGCAAAGGAGTATGATATCCTAGAGACAGAGGTAGGAAAGGCTCTGAAGGAGTTGAAGAATCGGAAGGCAAGCGGAATCAATAATTTACCTGCAGAATTGTTGAAGTGTTTAGGAAACAAAGGAAGATGGGAAGATTGATTGGAGAAGAACAGTTTGGATTTAGGAAAGGAAAAGGAAGAAGAGATGCTATTGGCCTGTTAAGAATCATAGGGGAAAGATATATTGAGGAAGGAAGAAATATCTATGCCAACTTTATTGACTTGGAAAAAGCTTTTGATAGGGTGCAATGGAAGAAGCTGATGGATATCTTGAAGAAGAAAGGTGTAGATTGGAAGGAGAGGAGGTTGATACATAACCTATATTTACAACAGAAAGTATAAATAAAGATCGGAAACGAGATGTTGGGAGAAAGCAGCGTTGGGAGAGGCGTAAGACAAGGTTGTTGCCTTTCCCCATTATTATTCAATTTTTACCTAGAAGAAATTATTGGAAATTCTCCAAGGAATCAAAGAGAGAAAGAAAAACTGGATGGGACACTTGTTGAGAGGGGAGTGCCCGATAAAAAATCACCTTGGAAGGCCTGGTCTGTGGGAGGAGAATAAGAGGAAGAAGTAGATACAAAGTTATAGACAACATCAAGGAAGACGGCAACTACAGTCCTTAAGAGAAATGCAGAAGATAGAAGAGCATGGAGAGCAGCCAAGTGAAAACCTGCCCAAGGGCAGAAAACTGATTATGAAGGACAAACTTTAAAACATTGCGGTATTAACCTCAAAGACTCCTGCTTCACTCGCGATCAACTATACGTAACTTCCTTTCAAGTAGGAAATTTGAAAAATTTGTACATAAATACCCCAGATACCAAAATGAAAAATGTTGTTTATAAACAAATACTAGCTGGTGCCCACGACTTCGTTCGTGTTTTTAAAGAATTTGGATTGACAGCTACCGACATCTAACAACCAAAGTTCACGATGGGAAACTCGATGCTATATTCTTGATCGACCACTTCCAACCACCATATCTCCCACACTCGCACAGTTACCAAAATTCAGCCAACATTGTGATCGATGCGTAACTGTGCTACAACCACACGCAGACACCTGTGATCCGCACTAGAAATTTTTGGCCGAAAAGAGATACATATGTCTTTGGTAGAAATATGAAAGAGCCCCAGGTCGACCAATTTCAACCACCATATCTCCCACACCCCCATAGCTACCGACATCTAACCACCATAGCGCACGACGGAAGAGACAATCCTACCACCACACACAAGCACCAATGGTCTACGCTATGTAGTTGCAGCAGGAAAGAGAAGTATAATGATACACAAGGCTTTGGTGGAAATATGAAAATTCCCTGCATCGACCACTTTTAACCATCATATCTCCCACATCCCCACAGCTATCGACATTCAGCCAACATTGTGCACGATAGGAAACTCCATGCTACTTCCACACACAAGATAAATAGTTAGAATATGTTCTCAATAAAAACAGTACCTCTTATATTTTAAAGTTTATCCTTTTATTCCAAGTACCCCAGCTAGTAACTGATAAAATTGTGATGGAGCGCATACTTTGGCCAAATTGTACGAGGTAAAATTTGCAACTGTCACACTTTAATCTTACAACATTAATTTTAAGTCATTCACATTCCTTAAACCTAAATTTTTTATGACTTTTGATACCAGAGGTAACATGTGTTTTGATGTAATTTACTGAGAGTTACATCAGATTCCTCATATACATCAAAACATTTGTTTATCACTGCATTGATGCTACTTAACATTCAATGCATTTTCACTAACAATACCTCCTCTATTTCAAACTCTTGTATTCTCTTTTTTCTTCTGGTTCTCTTGTACCTGATTTTGTTTCTTTATACATTACTACATCCTTGCCTACTGCATACAGTTTCAATCCTTGCCAAGACTCCTTCTCCTTCTTTTTATATTTAACAATATTGTTCCGCTTAAAATGTATATCGAGCCCTCTCTTCTTTTTCAACTTGCCTCTTCCTCATTTTCTCTAACTTCGAAACATCTCACTTTGTTCTTTTCTTAATTTCATACTTGTTTTCATTTTTTCTTCCCCTTGTTTGTCACATCTCTTCTCATATTCACTACCATCTTCATTTTCTTCTATTTCTACATACTCTTCTTCAGCTCCCATTTCAACTTTTATCGTCATTAGCAGTTACAATGATTGCTTTCTTAACCTTTAGTTTTATCTCTTAACTTATCTTCTTGAATTTTCTTTCCCATTGTGTCATTCTTGCCAGATCAACCAGCTTGTCTTGCTCTATCCCAACCTTCTCAGTATTGGTATCCTCTTTATACTCATCTAACTGCTGCAAACATTCCTACCATTTTAATGGGTTGCTGCTGCCCAGTAGCTATTTAACTCTACGTTATCCTTTTGCTGTTCTTCATCTTCTATCTTGCTTCTGTCTCCTTTAGTTTCCATCCCCAGGTTTTCTTTATATGCTTTCCTCACTTGTTTCACCCAACAACCCGCTTCATCTTACTCTTCTTTGTCAATTGTCTCTTCATCTTTCCTCACTGTGGCATTAACTTGTTCCTTATTGCTCTATCAGCAATGACAAAGACTTCAAATTTTTAAAAGTGTCTCACAATAATTCCTTAAGCTGCCACATTGTCTGCAACAAGGTGTACTGTTCCGAAATTCTCGCTTGATAAATATTTCTTCAGAAAATCCTGCAAAAATTACTACCACATTCTCTGTTTCACAGGTCTAGTCTAAGGCTTTATTTTTCATCATTATTCTAACACACTTGATATTTTCTTCATCCAATCATTGCCTAGGTAGTGCATTTCTATTTATTTTTAAAAATACGTATCTATGTATTTATCCATTAGGTGCGAATCTCACTCAGGTAACTTTATTTGCACTGACTGTACCACATTGTAAACAACATTATCCGTCGTTCGGCTTTAGATATTGGAGATCAGTTGGTTCAATTCTGCTATTTCTTGCTGAGCCAATACTATACAGCTTGCCATTTCTCCATGCAGATATATTGTTCTATGTTCCATCTCTTTAATTTATCCGTATTCCATCTTGTTTAACTTCTCTTAGGTCTTTGACATATCTGTTATTCAGTCTGCTTTGCCTGTCGGATGCCATTTTTAGTGACCCCTCCTGATTCCTCGCTTCTTTCACCCCCAGATTTTGTATTTCTTCTAATATCAGACCTTCATGGGTGGAAATATGGCCATATAATTGTCCCTCTTTCGTGTTTATTTCTGAATAAATATTATCCCTGTTTCATCTCCCTTGTTGCAGTGTTTGTAGCTGATTTTTGTTAATATCTTTAATTTTCTGATTCATTTTTTGCAGTTCTTGTTTGAGTTGTTTAATCATTCCCATAATTACAGATTTCCCAGCTACTTCCAAAACTTTTCCTTCCGTCCTTATTTTAGCACCAAAAGAATTCCTTCACTCCTCTAAAACTCAACTATGCAAAATTAGCCGCACAAAAAACTTTGATGCTACTATTACACACAAAGACCAGTGGTCTGCTATGTATATTTGTGTCAACAAAGTAAAATATACGGACACACATGTGTTTAGTCCAAATACAAAAATATCCCTGATAGGCCACTTCCAACCACCATATCTCCTACACCCCCACAGCTACCAAAATTCGGCCAATGTTGTGCATGATCGGTGATTCTGTGCTACTACTACACTCAAAAAACAGTGATCTGTGCTATATAGTTTTGGCTGAAAAATGATACATAGAGAGAGACATACGTCTTTGGTAAAAATATGAAAGTGCCGCAGGTCGACCAATTTCAACCACCATATCTTCCACACCCCCATAGCTACTGACATCTAACCACCATAGAGCTTAAATGTAGACTTGAGACCAGTACCACACACAATCACCAGTCATCTGCGCATTGTAGCTGAGGCAGCAAAGTGAAATATACAGACATACATGTCTTTGGTCGAAATACGAAAATATCCTCAATCGACCAATTTCAACCACCCTATCTCACACACCCCCACAGCTTCCAAAATTCGGCCAACGTTTTGCACACTTGGTGAGTCTATGCTACTATCACACACAAACAGCAGTGATTTGCGCTAGATGGTTTTGCTGAAAAGTGATACATAGGAACACAAGGGTCTTTGGTCGACCTTGGGCACTTTCATATTTTGACAAATTTCAACCACCATATCTCCCACATCCTCATAGCTACTGACATCTAACTACCATAGCGCACGATGGGAGTCTCACTGCTACTACCATACACAAACACCAATGATCTTTGCAATGTAGTATTGGCAGGAAAGAGAAGTATAGGGAGACGCAAGTCTTTGGTCAAAATATGAAAATGCCCTGCATCAACCACTTTTAACCACCAAATTTCCCATACCCCCACAGCTATTGGCATTCGAACACCAATGATCTGTGCTAGGTAGCGGCGACTGAAATGTGAAATATAGGGAAACACAAGTCTCTAGACGGCAGTCTATGTGTACACATCTAACTCTGCCTGGTGTTACGCAGTTACAAAATTTTTAGGTTATGTGACATGACCGCCGAATATTGAAGTTATTTTTCCATGAAAACTGACTGAAATCTTAAAAAAACTGAAAAACTCAGGGAAAGAAAAAATTTCAAACCCCTCTTTTCTATCTACTCTTTGGATTGGTGTGTCTGTTAATACCTCCTCTCTTTCACTGATGCAGATATTATAAAAATTATTCTTCAAAATCAAATCAAAATCACATAAATATTAAAAAATCAAAAATATCAATGAAATAGTGTCATTCTTAGATTCTTCTACAATTGTTTTTAATATTGTTTTGATTTATTAACATGTATTGTTGTTTTTAAACTGTTAATATTCTTTGTAACTGTTCATCTTTTTGTCATAAATTTTCGTTCAACTGTTCATTTCTTCTTAAATTATATCACTTAATCCCTAAATCTGAAACCAAATTTAAAAAAAATCACTTCATATTACAAAAATGTATGAATTTATCCTGTTTTGTGAAAACAAAAAACTCCCTAAATGGATGAATCTCCAAGTCCTGTCATGGTTTTTGGGGCAAGTCTGAATATAAAACAAAGCCCCACAGCTTTACCTGTCGAGTGCACAGATTTGTCCTCGGCGCCTGTCACAGCAGAGTTACCTTGGGGACCTTGGTCAGCCAGCTGTTAAAAAATGTATTAGTGTCTATTCTTACATGTTACAAACTTAAACTAGAACATCAAGAAAATACAAAAGTATATACATGTAAATACATCATTGTTACAAACATATGTCAAGAAGAGAAAAAAATACACTTACGTGAAATTAAATGATCAAGTATTATTAAATTCTGATAAGAAATTATCTTAAAATAAAGTTTGGTTGCATCACGCCACATTACAAAACAAGAGCATGAAGTGCTTAAAAATTATTATGTTTTAACAGGCAAAATGCTACCAAAAAAAAAAAAAAAAAAAAAATCCTAATAACACACATGCACTCAAGTACATAACAGGTTTTTATTGTCTAGAGCGTGTTGGTGAATGTCTCTATTTCCCCAAAATTGTGGGAATAATATCAATAGAGCATTGCAGTGAATGTCTCTATGCACTATGAACTTTAAACTAACACTGTTTACAAAATATATATATTATGGAAGTTCTTACAGAAGAAGAGCAGTATGGTGAACATATCTCAAATGAAATTTTATAGTTACTCAAAAGAAAACCTGCTTATTCACTGATAGGGAAATGAAGTTTCAAATCAGCAGTACACTGCTGTACAAAATGGCAAAATTCTTGTTAATGCTAACACAACAAAGTTGTGGAAACCAGTGCACTGGTAAAAAAAAAAAAAAATCCTAAGTTTTATACAGCCCTAGCTTTTATTTTGTAAGAAGGATAGCCTATAGCTAACCTAGATGTCCCAAATTGTGGTAAGGTCCCTAAGACTCTATTCTGGGAATATGTCTTTTTCATGGTAGTATACTGTGAAGGTCCCTCATGAAACTAGAGAATAGTCTTAGAAGTGTCATGTAGTGGGTAATAGTATTGACCTCCTGTATTAAATGTATCATATTGGAATATATCTTTTATATTTTCCCTGTCGACAATATATATATATGTCTCGTGAGATTGCAAGTACCCTCCATGTCCTCTAATGGTTTTAGTTATGTAATTGAGTTAGTGTTCTGTTATGTTTCTCTTTTCTGTATCCTTTGTCCTGAACTTCTGTATTTGTGTATCTCCAATGCAATGTGGTCTTCTACTTGTGCCTGCAAATCTTTTGATTTATCATATTTATGACTACCTGGTCTGTGCCTAGTGTAGCGATATTTTGGTTGAAAATAAATACTTAGACAAGCAATTAAAGTAATTCCCTGTATTTAATTCTTAATGATCAGAAGTTCATTGCAGGCTGAAGTCCTCAATAAATGCTGCTTTTAAGGGAAGGTTGCAAAGTTAATAATGTGCTATTAGACAATGTGTAAATCTCAGTATACGTACGTCCATGATCACAATAGTAGCACAAGGGAAAACTAGACAGATGTAATAAATATGAATATTTAGAGTACTTAAAGAGAAGAAAAAATTCAAAACATTTAGCCTTAAAAATCATATATATATATATATATAAATATAATTCTGAATATGAGATAAAACAAATACAAATCTCACCAAAGACTCAAAAATATTGATGAAATGGCAAATTCAAAGCTGATGTGTGACCAATGCCAGAAGTTAAGGCATTTATTTTCTTGGATTAGTGGTCATTGTTGTTTGAAAAGACATCCTCCAATGTAAACATTGGCCCTCATCGGAGCTTATTAAAATATTTGTGCCAAAAAAAAAAAAAAAAAAAAATGTCTATCAGTCAAATTTATTCAGTAGGAAGTATAAGTAGAGAAGAAAATAATCAACAAGAATAGGGGAAGGGTGTAAGGAAGGACAAAACTGTCTCCACAGAACTGACCTGTGGGTTGGGTAAAATAAGTAAAAGTAGGGGGAGGGGGGGGGTGGAAAAGGTGAGGTTGCCAGTTGCGTGCCTTTGAGGGTTTTAGTGTCAGGTAACCACTATCTTTGTGTAGCCAACATCTGAATGAAAAGGTTTCAATGCTGACACATGGTAATTGCCTTTGTACTTGTCGGTATGGGGAATTACTAATGTGTAATTGTTGACATGCCTGACATTAGAAATTTTAAAAGATCCTTCATAGATAAGAAAAAACTTCTTAGTCTTCTCATTTATTGCTGATGACTTAATGTGTTTTTGGACCAGTATCAAATCTTCAACCTGATATAAGGTATGTTTAATTGTTTTGTCGTGGTGTGTCTTCCTCTCTTCTGCTTTCTTTTGCAATTGTTGCAATGCAACTTTGAGAGCTCATTCACAGGAAACTATGTGGTCTGTTGGGAAAGTAACTAATTCTGTGATCAAGTCAGGAGGTCCTTTTCCAATCATTATCTCAAAAGGTGATATAGATTTGGAAGAATGTGGGAGAGAATTTAAAACATCTTCAATCTGTGGTACCTGAATATCCCAGTACAGTAGGGGTGAAACCACCTTCCTAGCTGACACATTACTTGCTCTACATGGATGGTAGTATGCAGTTTTCACTGGCTGAATTTTTACTGACTGTAAATAATCATTCCAATTATTGCTTGAAAACTGAGGTCCATTGTCCATCAGTACTTCCTGCATTTGACCTACTTGTTGTATATACTGCTGTGAAATCTTTGAAAAAATTATCTCTGTGGTGACCCTCTTGATAAGAAATAATTTAATAAATTTAGAAAAAACATCCATAATAACACAAAGATGCACCACTCCTCCTCTTGAGCTAGGGAGGGGGCCAAATAAATCAAACTGAGCATGGTACTGTAACGGTTAGTGTTCTGGCCTCGCATTCGGGAGGATGGCGGTTCGAATCCCCGTCCGGGCATCCAGATTTGGGTTTTCTATGGTGTCCCAAATCACTCCAGACAAATGCCAGAATGCTTCCTTCAAAAGGCCATGGCCGAATTCCTTCCCATTCCTTGCCCCCCATCCTTTCCTATCTCGCTGTTAAGAGACTTTAAGCAGTTAAAAAAAAAAAATCAAGTGCCATCAGCTGTAAGGGCTGGGTGGGAATAATGGGCTTTATCTCTCCAGCTCTTTGAACAGTATTTATCTTATTCACCTGACGTATTTTACAAGGCTCCAATATTCTTTTAGTCCACTTTAATTAATTTGGGTAGCAAATATACTGATTCAGAATTTGGAAACACTTTTGTGGTCCACAATGGCTATGAATTAAATGTTAGTATTTTATTAAGGGTTCTAACAAATATTCAGCTATGCATAACTTTACATTACCAAATATGGTATCTGATAGTTTGTCTAATCCCTCTGGTAGGCGTGGCAGAGCATCTGCTATTACGTTTTCTTCCCCTGGTATGTACCATATTTCATATGAAAACTCTTGTAGTCACAAGGTCCAGTGGGTAAGTCTGCCAGGTAATAGGGTGCATTTATGCAGAAAAGATAATACCTTATGGTCAGTGTATATTACTATCTTCCATCCTAACAGCAGATATCTAAATCTTTCGAAGGTCCATACCACAGCAAGTGCCTCTTTCTGAGTAATAGAGTAATTTATTTCTGCCTTGTTTAGAAGTTCGCTAGCAGAAGCAATAGTGTGTTTTTGAGTTCCGTCCTCTGTTTTGAATTCTTTGAAAAAGTTCTATTCCTAGACCATAATCTGACCAATCTGTTGTCATGCATATGGGCAGACTCCAGTCCGGTGAGTGTAATACAATATTTTGTAGTAAAGCCTCTTTTGTCTTAATAAAGTCATGTTCACAAACAGGCTTCCACTTCCAGGTGGAATTTTGTATACGTAAGAGTTGAAAGTGTTGACTGTTAAGAATTTGGTTTGGAATAAAATTCCTATAGTATCCACAAAGATCTAAGAAACTTTTGAGCTGTGTTTTATTTTGTGCTCTTGGGAAATATTTAACTGCTGCCAGCTTATGCGGTGATGCTGTAATGCCCTGTGGAGTAATGACATGTCCCAGAAATTCGATCTTGGAAGTAAAGAAAATCTACTTTTTTAATTTAGCAGTCATATCTCCCTGCCTTAAAGCTGTTATTACCTCTCTTAAAGTATTGGTCCTGTATGATCTGACTCACTATTAGTATATCATCTACGTAGACCTGTACTTTGTGAAACTATTCAGGGTCGAGAACTAGGTTCACGGATAAAATTTGCAACAGCATTATTCAAGCCAAAAGGCAGAACCTTGAAATGATAAGAATGACCATGATAAATGGAAGCTATATATGTTCTAGACTCTGGTGCAATAGGCACCTGCCAATAGGATCAATCTTCTCATGAAAACTATAAAGAATATCATCAATAGGTAGTGGATGGTCTCTTTCAGTCTGAAGGTATTTATTTAATGCATGTGAATCCAGAACTAGCCTTACTTTCTGAACAGACTTAATGACAACTACTAGTGGGTTATTATTAGGGCTATGTGACCTTTCAATTATCTCCCATTGAAGCATATGGTTGATTTCATCTTCTACCATCTGACGTTTGGCAATGGGTATTGGATAGGGCTTTACAAAGAATGGTTGGGTACAAGACACCTGAAAATGACAATGGTAAATTTTAATTAAACCTGGTTGATTGTTGAAGACCTCTGCAAACTCCTCAGTTAAATGTGACAGTCTCCCTTTATGTTGTGTTTCAACATCTTGAAGAACTTTTGTCAATACATCATCACACTCCTGTAGTTTCAACTTGTCAACCCAAAAATGAACTACCGTACTGTAAAATGATGGTTCTCTACCAATATTAATTTTAACATTCTTAAATAAAATCTTCACCATGGGAGGGCTTTTATTTCTCCACCCTTGCTGCAGTTGCATAGATAACCATTGGTTGTCCAATGAAAAAGATAGGGTATTTTTTGCACAATCTAACATAACTGCCGTTTGCCAAAGCTAATTGGTTCCAAAAGTGCATAGGGGGTTGAAGGTCTGGGATCACATAAACTCTTAACTCAAATGGGACCTCCATAATCTTGCCTTCCGATAAAGCTTGAATTTTAATGGTCTTACTCTTTTTTTATATTGCGGTAATAGCTGACATTTGTGGGACATCATAATAAGGAACTGGAAGTATCGAATCCAGTGTATTAAAAAGTACCTCAGAAATGCCTGACAACTCTGCTCCTGTATCTAAAAGTACATCACTATTTAAACCTCTGGTACAGATTGGTATAACTGGCACCTGTACCAAATAATCATCTTCTAACTCATCCTCCCCCAACAAATCTTCCCTAGAATTGTTATGGAAAATAGTGGACACTGTAGGTGAATGGTTTGGTCCTGAAATTACTGTATGTACCACGACATTGGTAGAATCATTGTTTTTTGTATGCCCATCTTCCCCCTTCTGAGTGCGTTGTAGATATTGTTTCTACAATCTGGCCAATTTGGTCTGGATTAACAAATAGTTGATGAGGTCCTTTGTTATTCTTTCCTGCTCCACCCCTAACTCTGTCACTGGATATGCCACGTATGTTGGGCTCCTTTCTATTTGAACACCCATAGGCTGGCACAGTCTGTTGGTTATAGAAATCCTGTGGATCCACATAATTTCGAGAACTAGTATTATTATGACTGGGCTGGTGGGGTTTGTCAGTTTTAGTATTCCCTCTTTGTTGTCCCTGTCTGTTGAAGTTATTATTATTATTATGCTGGGAGTGTGGAGGTTGATTATTCTTAATATAATTATATATAATTAATATAATTGTCTCTTACAAGCCTAACCACATTTGTCAGAACCTCGAATGCCAGTTCTCTCTGAAGGTCTCACCTGCACACCTACCCCAAAATTTAACCATGCAATCCTAATATATGAGTTCCTGTCATTCTGTCACATACTCCACTGGTGGTACAACTTTGATTGTAAGGTTACTTAGCCAGATCATTTGGATGACCTGGCAACTAATGTTCAGAAATTCCAGCCACAATCCACACTGGGCCACCCATTGCAAATATATCAAGCTTACTTATCTACCAGGTTGGCGTCACGGTTTCCTGAAAAACTTTCTTAGAACCATCAATCATTACATGTACAAAATGCCATGCCTTGAAACAACTTTCTACCAATCAGAACTTGATCATCCTGTCAGCGGACAAGGGCTCAACCACAGCAGTCGTGGATCACTGTGACTATGTGATTAAAACTTGTAAAACTACAAGGTTTTACTCGGTTAATTAATAACAGTTAGTCCAGTCACAGCTTGCAATGTAAAACTACAAGTCTTTACTTATTCGCGTTTTACTGGAGTTAATGTTCAGTTACAGATAGTGATGTTACCACAACACTATGATTTGACCTACCTCATGGAGGCATTGATACTTCGTAGTTTATTATTTTGTCTTGGTCGCCACCAGCGATTAGTCAAACGTACTAGGAATATTGAATATTCACAAGTTCATAGGAATCAACCATAATGAAGATACACTCACACATCGGAAGTACAAGTAGAACAACTTTTTTATTCCAACAGTTTGTATCTTACATCCGTACGCTGACCACCAACTGGAATTAATTATTACTTTTCCGAAGATTACAAGTTCTTAGGAGTGAAAAGTTGAATCACAAAATACTCTCCTTCCAATAAGAAATATGCTGAATGTCTGTACAACAGTTACCAATACTCAATAGCACTTTCACAGTTCTGTAAGCAAGTATCAGCGTATTTTTGCACCGTTTGGCGTATCTCACGAATAGCGATGTCACACCAACATTAGTTTCCCGTCGCGGAAGCGCATTTCACGTGTCCATATGCCCGAAATGTCTTCAACAGGGTGGCCACAGACCTGGAAAACCTGAAAAATATGGAATTATCAGGGAATTTAAAGCAACCTTGAAATATCATGGAAATATCAGGGAATCCAAGTAATTTCAAAAATTATCAGGTAATTTTAATTGCAACAACCCAAAATTTGGAAATTTTTTGATAATTTATTTTAATATTGAACTTTTGCATTAAATAATTCAGCTTATATATTTTTGACATAGAATAGCTAACAAATGCCACATTTACACTAGCAACTTGCATCTCGTCTTGCGCCTCATCGAGATAGGATAACGAGATGTTCGTACGCGAGCGCTGACATGAACTCTCTCTGGAACTCAGCATTCGAAATTATACTTTAAAAAAAGGTGGATGACATCTAAATCAGAATTATAGTACTACATGTAAACTCAGAAGTTATATTTTTTACTGAATAAAACAGCAATCGTAGAGTAGTAAGTTTGTAAAGATGTTTTATGTTTCACTAAACAGTTTTACAATTTCAAGCAAAGTATGAAACAGATGATCCTAAAGTATTGAATTTGTGGAGAATCTTCGAAGAACTGGCTTTGAACTTCTTTTGAGAAAATTGAACTTATAATATCAAAACAAAAGCCTAGATTCAAGATACCAATGCCAGCAAAAATGTGAATAGCGATAATTATACGGCTTTATAACTTTTTCGTATTAATGATATAAGGCGAATTAAAGCAGGAATAAAATAATACGTAAGATCATGTAAATACTAACCAGAGGTCTAAATAGGTAGGATTTATAAAGTTTTGTGTCATTCAGAGCTCTTTCAAATGCTGAATTGATGCGATAGTATAAACATCGTGCTCGTGCCTTTGACTGGCACCAAATAAACCGCTGCCAAAGCGAGCGGCACACCCAAGCAACCATGCAAGTTGAGCCTACACGATTGCATGGTTTCTACAAACTCGTGTTCATGCTATCTTGCGTAGACTCACGGAAACTTACGCAAGTTTTAACTTGGCAACAGAAGAAATTGAAGATGGAACAAAAGAAGCTACAATAACTGAACCAGAAGATTTGGAGAGAAAAGTGTAGCAAATGATGAAAGGCATAAAAAAGCTAAGCTTTTGACTGAGTCACGTTACTAAAGAACAATTTACAAATCTTCAATTATTTTATCTACCAAATATTGAAATATTACTAAATTGTTCTAGTTCATATAAGTCATTATATTTTTGTGCTACTCATATTTAATTATGCTTCATAAGATTACTAAATTAGTTATAAAATTTTCAAATAAACATTGTTAAACATGTTTCTTTTTCTATTTTTTTGATTTTTTGTTTTATACAGATTTAATTATTTACAATCAAAATCTAATTAAAACTTTAAATATCTTAATCATGCAAATAAACTTTCTAAATCAGGGAAAAATATGGCAAATTTTTCTGGAAAACCTGGAAATATCAGGGAATTTTTAAATTATTGCCTTGTGGCCACCCTGTTCAAGAATACTCCACTTCACTTACACACAGTCATACCATTTTTCCTGGGTTGCTGCTAAGTGGGTTAACACTTGACTGACTGCAAGTCTAGCTCAGAGAGTAGCCTCTCGCTGTATATCGATTATTGATATCTACACCGATATTGATTAATCAAGGATTGCATGACTACTGTAATGTCACAACCCCTTCCAGGTCTATGTTTAAAATAATAAACAAACAGTAAACAATTTAAATAGAAACCTACAAACAGTCGAGGTGTGACTGGGTAGCTCACTTACTGCTCATAGGTACAAAATCACACACACAATTAACCTCCTGCACAACGTTGTTGGTGGTCGGTACTCCTCCAAAAAAAAGTTACATTTTCATGTTTACATTGACATCAAATATGCGAACACAAAATTCATATGACATAAACAACCACTTGTACATACAAAACAGTTAACTAGTTTTTGATCCCATAGCACCGTGTCCTTCATTGCTGTTATCTGGTCAGCTGTTCATTCTCAAAACTTACCCTCTAACACACACATTGCAACAAAAAATGAAATTCACACGTCGGACCAGAGACCACTCACTTCGTCACTGTAAACGGCCAACTGTAAGGACCTAGAGAGTGCACTACTAGGCCACTAGCAACCGGGTTAATATCACCTCCTAGCTTCTTACATCAATCTCATGGTTCATAAAGAAAAGAAATGCCCATTGGAGATAAAGGTCATTGACCTCCCGATACATCTGAAGTATTGAAATGGGTTGGTTAATTTTAAAACAACCTAACATCTAAAATACATATAAACAAAAAAAAAAAAAGGAGAAAATATTTACAAACTGGAGTATTTACAAAAATGGATGTGGAGGGTTTCACGGGGTGTTCAGGATGCTCCTCACCCCTAGGCACTCCCTTCTCTTCCCCCACACTGAGAATCAGTCTTGCTTGAATAGTTTCAACCAATACCCTTCTTGTCTTCTTTTCTTTTTCCATCCGGATCATCTTCAATCGTGCTTGCTTCTCCACCCCTTCCAGGGCAGACATTCTTCACTTGTGCCCCGCTTCTTCCTTTCTTCAACTTGACATCATCTTTCTTTTCTTCACTCCCACTGTTCTTCATTTGTTCATCTATCACCCAGTCGAAATTTGGTTCATCCTCCCTTATGACGTTGGTGTTTTCCACTGTCAGTTGACCGTTTGTCGTGGAGATCACCCCTTCCACTCCAATTCTGATCAACTGTCCATCTTCCAGTTTGAGTGCATCCATGATAGGGTAATCTACTGCTCTGCAAATCTGCTCAAATTCTCCAACGACATTGTCTTCTTCTCCACTGCAGTATTCTGTTTCGCTCCCTTCCTCCTCTTCTTCTTCTGTGCCTACCCCTTCCATGACTTTTATTACATTCTGCGAATGGGAGTTCGTCTCCACTTGCTCTGACCTTATCGGCTGTGTGATCTCTGTCTTAAAGATTCTGCTGGCCCACAGAACTCTAACATTCTCTTGTCTGATTTGAATCTCTTTGACAATTGCAGCTCCCAGTGCATTGTAGCTGTCTGCAATTCCAGCTCTTAGATCCTTGAAGTGTTCATCAATGGCACGATTTATTTTTCCATATTCATTTCTTAGGGTCTTGAAGTTTTCAGCATTTTTAGCTCTTAAAATGCTGACTCATCCACTTCTTCCATGGAGTGGATGAGTCTTTCTCCCATGGAGTAACTTCTCTCAGCCATTTCTGTCTTTAAAGCCTTGATATTCTCAGCATTTTCTGTCTTTAACTGGTTCATCAACTGCATAAGCATTTTTTTAACAGACATCTCCTCAATCAGCTCTTTTGTTCCTTCCACAAAAGTTTCCTCAGTATCCATTTTCACAGACTAAGAAAAAAACTATGCAGGATTCGAACACGAAAGGTGGGGTGGGGGTTAAAGCCACTAAGTTGCCCACACTCAAAATCAAGACAAAGAAACCAGTAACTAAAGACACACAGCTTGTTCCATGATATCAAAAGCAAAACAACATAAGCTTCACCATCAAAACGCCGATAGACCAACAAATCAACCAGTCACTGGTGGAGTTAGTGCAACGCCGATGATAGTAATTTTTCAAACTTAAACAAACTTGCTAGGAAGCATACATCGTGGATCAGCAGTAATCTTTGCTGCTACTCTGCTCCAATCAGGAATAGCTGAAAATAACACATCACTCACATAGGAATGTAGGAATTAATTACTGATGATTGCTACAGTGGGTGTAAGCTTCATTCACTTTACCCCACCCTGGTAGTTCACAGGCTGGTAAACTGTAAGATTGCATGCAAAAAAAAATTCCAAATGCAAAAATGATTTCATTTACCAATGTTACTGTGCAAAAAAAAATTTTTTCCCGATCAAAAACAAAACTGAAAATTTTAGACTGAAAACTAGTAAGCATGCATTTATATTAAGATTTACAATTTTTCTTCCTGTTAAATATTTATTTATCTGCGAATTACGATTTCAGTCTGATGGTATATTATTCTTATGGTACTTATGAAGCTCAGTGTGAATATTACCCGGCGCTAAAAAAATTAGCTTCTCATTCACTTTCTCAACAAAAAAAAAAAAAAAAAAAAAAAAAAAAAAAAAAAAACTTATTTTAGATTGCCTGTTCGATGTCTTCTTATCTGCAGTAGACAGCCCTGCTGCAGCCTTCCTCTGCGATTGGTAGTCGGTTGCTGTGGAGTAGTTTCTTCCCGTCTCCTTCCGCGATGTAGTACTGCGCAGCGTGAAGTAGTTCCTCTTCGTCTCCTTCCTCGATGTGTTACTGCTCCGCGTGACGTAGCTCCTCTCCGTCTCCTTCCTCGATGTGTTACTGCGCAGCGAGATGTAGTACCTGGTCGTTGACTTTATTTCTATAATGTTAGCCTTTCTCTCGTCACTTCTTTGCACTCAGTTCCGCAACCACTGCACTTAACAATGTATTTGATCCAATACTTGCGTTACACGTATCGTATTGTTATTTTCCATTTCACTTTTCACTCACAGTTTGCGTTTCCGCTGGTTTTTATTACTTCACTTTAAACAACTTCAAAACCCAAGTCCATTTCACGTGCGCCATGTAAAACTACAAGGTTTTACTCGGTTAATTAATAACAGTTAGTCCTGTCACTGCTTGCAATGTAAAACCACAAGGTTTTCTTTTATATGTTGTTTATTAATCACTGTCCGTAATTAACAGCTTCTACCTGCGCCGAGTCCTTTCACGTTGAGCGATGTAAAACTACAAGGTTTTACACTTGGTTAATTAATAACAGTTAGTCCAGTCACGGCTTGCAATGTAAAACTACAAGTTTTACTTATTCGCGTTTTACTGGAGTTAATGTTCAGTTACAGATAGTGATGTTACCACAACACTATGATTTGACCTACCTCATGGAGGCATTGATACTTTGTAGTTTATTATTTTGTCTTGGTCGCCACCAGCGATTAGTCAAACGTACTAGGAATATTGAATATTCACAAGTTCATAGGAATCAACCATAATGAAGATACACTCACACATCGGAAGTACAAGTAGAACAACTTTTTTATTCCAACAGTTTTTATCTTACATCCGTACACTGACCACCAACTGGAATTAATTATTACTTTTCCGAAGATTACAAGTTCTTAGGAGTGAAAAGTTGAATCACAAAATACTCTCCTTCCAATAAGAAATATGCTGAATGTCTGTACAACAGTTACCAATACTCAATAGCACTTTCACAGTTCTGTAAGCAAGTATCAGCGTATTTTTGCACCGTTTGGCGTATCTCACGAATAGCGACGTCACGCCAACATTAGTTTCCCGTCGCGGAAGCGCATTTTACGTGTCCATATGCCCGAAATGTCTTCAAGAATACTCCACTTCACTTACACACAGTCATACCATTTTTCCTGGGTTGCTGCTAAGTGGGTTAACACTTGACTGACTGCAAGTCTAGCTCAGAGAGTAGCCTCTCGCTGTATATCGATTATTGATATCTACACCGATATTGATTAATCAAGGATTGCATGACTACTGTAATGTCACAACCCCTTCCAGGTCTATGTTTAAAATAATAAACAAACAGTAAACAATTTAAATAGAAACCTACAAACAGTCGAGGCGTGACTGGGTAGCTCACTTACTGCTCATAGGTACAAAATCACACACACAATTAACCTCCTGCACAACGTTGTTGGTGGTCGGTACTCCTCCAAAAAAAAGAATTACATTTTTTCATGTTTACATTGACATCAAATATGCGAACACAAAATTCATATGACATAAACAACCACTTGTACATACAAAACAGTTAACTAGTTTTTGATCCCATAGCACCGTGTCCTTCATTGCTGTTATCTGGTCAGCTGTTCATTCTCAAAACTTACCCTCTAACACACACATTGCAACAAAAAATGAAATTCACACGTCGGACCAGAGACCACTCACTTCGTCACTGTAAACGGCCAACTGTAAGGACCTAGAGAGTGCACTACTAGGCCACTAGCAACCGGGTTAATATCACCTCCTAGCTTCTTACATCAATCTCATGGTTCATAAAGAAAAGAAATGCCCATTGGAGATAAAGGTCATTGACCTCCCGATACATCTGAAGTATTGAAATGGGTTGGTTAATTTTAAAACAACCTAACATCTAAAATACATATAAACAAAAAAGGAGAAAATATTTACAAACTGGAGTATTTACAAAAATGGATGTGGAGGGTTTCACGGGGTGTTCAGGATGCTCCTCACCCCTAGGCACTCCCTTCTCTTCCCCCACACTGAGAATCAGTCTTGCTTGAATAGTTTCAACCAATACCCTTCTTGTCTTCTTTTCTTTTTCCATCCGGATCATCTTCAATCGTGCTTGCTTCTCCACCCCTTCCAGGGCAGACATTCTTCACTTGCGCCCCGCTTCTTCCTTTCTTCAACTTGACATCATCTTTCTTTTCTTCACTCCCACTGTTCTTCATTTGTTCATCTATCACCCAGTCGAAATTTGGTTCATCCTCCCTTATGACGTTGGTGTTTTCCACTGTCAGTTGACCGTTTGTCGTGGAGATCACCCCTTCCACTCCAATTCTGATCAACTGTCCATCTTCCAGTTTGAGTGCATCCATGATAGGGTAATCTACTGCTCTGCAAATCTGCTCAAATTCTCCAACGACATTGTCTTCTTCTCCACTGCAGTATTCTGTTTCGCGTCCCTTCCTCCTCTTCTTCTTCTGTGCCTACCCCTTCCATGACTTTTATTACATTCTGCGAATGGGAGTTCGTCTCCACTTGCTCTGACCTTATCGGCTGTGTGATCTCTGTCTTAAAGATTCTGCTGGCCCACAGAACTCTAACATTCTCTTGTCTGATTTGAATCTCTTTGACAATTGCAGCTGTCTGCAATTCCAGCTCTTAGATCCTTGAAGTGTTCATCAATGGCACGATTTATTTTTCCATATTCATTTCTTAGGGTCTTGAAGTTTTCAGCATTTTTAGCTCTTAAAATGCTGACTCATCCACTTCTTCCATGGAGTGGATGAGTCTTTCTCCCATGGAGTAACTTCTCTCAGCCATTTCTGTCTTTAAAGCCTTGATATTCTCAGCATTTTCTGTCTTTAACTGGTTCATCAACTGCATAAGCATTTTTTTAACAGACATCTCCTCAATCAGCTCTTTTGTTCCTTCCACAAAAGTTTCCTCAGTATCCATTTTCACAGACTAAGAAAAAAAACTATGCAGGATTCGAACACGAAAGGTGGGGTGGGGGTTAAAGCCACTAAGTTGCCCACACTCAAAATCAAGACAAAGAAACCAGTAACTAAAGACACACAGCTTGTTCCATGATATCAAAAGCAAAACAACATAAGCTTCACCATCAAAACGCCGATAGACCAACAAATCAACCAGTCACTGGTGGAGTTAGTGCAACGCCGATGATAGTAATTTTTCAAACTTAAACAAACTTGCTAGGAAGCATACATCGTGGATCAGCAGTAATCTTTGCTGCTACTCTGCTCCAATCAGGAATAGCTGAAAATAACACATCACTCACATAGGAATGTAGGAATTAATTACTGATGATTGCTACAGTGGGTGTAAGCTTCATTCACTTTACCCCACCCTGGTAGTTCACAGGCTGGTAAACTGTAAGATTGCATGCAAAAAAAAATTCCAAACGCAAAAATGATTTCATTTACCAATGTTACTGTGCAAAAAAAAATTTTTTCCCGATCAAAAACATAACTGAAAATTTTAGACTGAAAACTAGTAAGCATGCATTTATATTAAGATTTACAATTTTTCTTCCTGTTAAATATTTATTTATCTGCGAATTACGATTCAGTCTGATGGTATATTATTCTTATGGTACTTATGAAGCTCAGTGTGAATATTACCCGGAGCTAAAAAAAAAATTACTTCTCAATCACTTTCTCAACAAAAAAAAAAAAAAAAAAAAACTTATTTTAGATTGCCTGTTCGATGTCTTCTTATCTGCAGTAGACAGCCCTGCTGCAGCCTTCCTCTGCGATTGGTAGTCGGTTGCTGTGGAGTAGTTTCTTCCCGTCTCCTTCCGCGATGTAGTACTGCGCAGCGTGAAGTAGTTCCTCTTCGTCTCCTTCCTCGATGTGTTACTGCTCCGCGTGACGTAGCTCCTCTCCGTCTCCTTCCTCGATGTGTTACTGCGCAGCGAGATGTAGTACCTGGTCGTTGACTTTATTTCTATAATGTTAGCCTTTGGTTAGCAATGCTGTCTCTTTCTCTCGTCACTTCTTTGCACTCAGTTCCGCAACCACTGCACTTAACAATGTATTTGATCCAATACTTGCGTTACACGTATCGTATTGTTATTTTCCATTTCACTTTTCACTCACAGTTTGCGTTTCCGCTGGTTTTTATTACTTCACTTTAAACAACTTCAAAACCCAAGTCCATTTCACGTGCGCCATGTAAAACTACAAGGTTTTACTCGGTTAATTAATAACAGTTAGTCCTGTCACTGCTTGCAATGTAAAACCACAAGGTTTTCTTTTATATGTTGTTTATTAATCACTGTCCGTAATTAACAGCTTCACCTGCGCCGAGTCCTGTCACGTTGAGCGATGTAAAACTACAAGGTTTTACACTTGGTTAATTAATAACAGTTAGTCCAGTCACGGCTTGCAATGTAAAACTACAAGTTTTACTTATTCGCGTTTTACTGGAGTTAATGTTCAGTTACAGATAGTGATGTTACCACAACACTATGATTTGACCTACCTCATGGAGGCATTGATACTTTGTAGTTTATTATTTTGTCTTGGTCGCCACCAGTGATTAGTCAAACGTACTAGGAATATTGAATATTCACAAGTTCATAGGAATCAACCATAATGAAGATACACTCACACCTTGGAAGTACAAGTAGAACAACTTTTTTTATTCCAACAGTTTGTATCTTACATCCGTACACTGACCACCAACTGGAATTAATTATTACTTTTCAGAAGATTACAAGTTCTTTAGGAGTGAAAAGTTGAATCACAAAATACTCTCCTTCCAATAAGAAATATGCTGAATGTCTGTACAACAGTTACCAATACTCAATAGCACTTTCACAGTTCTGTAAGCAAGTATCAGCGTATTTTTGCACCGTTTGGCGTATCTCACGAATAGCGACGTCACGCCAACATTAGTTTCCCGTCGCGGAAGCGCATTTTACGTGTCCATATGCCCGAAATGTCTTCAAGAATACTCCACTTCACTTACACACAGTCATACCATTTTTCCTGGGTTGCTGCTAAGTGGGTTAACACTTGACTGACTGCAAGTCTAGCTCAGAGAGTAGCCTCTCGCTGTATATCGATTATTGATATCTACACCGATATTGATTAATCAAGGATTGCATGACTACTGTAATGTCACAACCCCTTCCAGGTCTATGTTTAAAATAATAAACAAACAGTAAACAATTTAAATAGAAACCTACAAACAGTCGAGGCGTGACTGGGTAGCTCACTTACTGCTCATAGGTACAAAATCACACACACAATTAACCTCCTGCACAACGTTGTTGGTGGTCGGTACTCCTCCAAAAAAGTTACATTTTTCATGTTTACATTGACATCAAATATGCGAACACAAATTCATATGACATAAACAACCACTTGTACATACAAAACAGTTAACTAGTTTTCTGATCCCATAGCACCGTGTCCTTCATTGCTGTTATCTGGTCAGCTGTTCATTCTCAAAACTTACCCTCTAACACACACATTGCAACAAAAATGAAATTCACACGTCGGACCAGAGACCACTCACTTCGTCACTGTAAACGGCCAACTGTAAGGACCTAGAGAGTGCACTCACTACTAGGCCACTAGCAACCGGGTTAATATCACCTCCTAGCTTCTTACATCAATCTCATGGTTCATAAAGAAAAGAAATGCCCATTGGAGATAAAGGTCATTGACCTCCCGATACATCTGAAGTATTGAAATGGGTTGGTTAATTTTAAAACAACCTAACATCTAAAATACATATAAACAAAAAAAGAAAATAACAAAAGAAAATATTTACAAAATGGATGTGGAGGGTTTCACGGGGTGTTCAGGATGCTCCTCACCCCTAGGCACTCCCTTCTCTTCCCCCACACTGAGAATCAGTCTTGCTTGAATAGTTTCAACCAATACCCTTCTTGTCTTCTTTTCTTTTTCCATCCGGATCATCTTCAATCGTGCTTGCTTCTCCACCCCTTCCAGGGCAGACATTCTTCACTTGCGCCCCGCTTCTTCCTTTCTTCAACTTGACATCATCTTTCTTTTCTTCACTCCCACTGTTCTTCATTTGTTCATCTATCACCCAGTCGAAATTTGGTTCATCCTCCCTTATGACGTTGGTGTTTTCCACTGTCAGTTGACCGTTTGTCGTGGAGATCACCCCTTCCACTCCAATTCTGATCAACTGTCCATCTTCCAGTTTGAGTGCATCCATGATAGGGTAATCTACTGCTCTGCAAATCTGCTCAAATTCTCCAACGACATTGTCTTCTTCTCCACTGCAGTATTCTGTTTCGCTCCCTTCCTCCTCTTCTTCTTCTGTGCCTACCCCTTCCATGGACTTTATTACATTCTGCGAATGGGAGTTCGTCTCCACTTGCTCTGACCTTATCGGCTGTGTGATCTCTGTCTTAAAGATTCTGCTGGCCCACAGAACTCTAACATTCTCTTGTCTGATTTGAATCTCTTTGACAATTGCAGCTGTCTGCAATTCCAGCTCTTAGATCCTTGAAGTGTTCATCAATGGCACGATTTATTTTTCCATATTCATTTCTTAGGGTCTTGAAGTTTTCAGCATTTTTAGCTCTTAAAATGCTGACTCATCCACTTCTTCCATGGAGTGGATGAGTCTTTCTCCCATGGAGTAACTTCTCTCAGCCATTTCTGTCTTTAAAGCCTTGATATTCTCAGCATTTTCTGTCTTTAACTGGTTCATCAACTGCATAAGCATTTTTTTAACAGACATCTCCTCAATCAGCTCTTTTGTTCCTTCCACAAAAGTTTCCTCAGTATCCATTTTCACAGACTAAGAAAAAAACTATGCAGGATTCGAACACGAAAGGTGGGGTGGGGGTTAAAGCCACTAAGTTGCCCACACTCAAAATCAAGACAAAGAAACCAGTAACTAAAGACACACAGCTTGTTCCATGATATCAAAAGCAAAACAACATAAGCTTCACCATCAAAACGCCGATAGACCAACAAATCAACCAGTCACTGGTGGAGTTAGTGCAACGCCGATGATAGTAATTTTTCAAACTTAAACAAACTTGCTAGGAAGCATACATCGTGGATCAGCAGTAATCTTTGCTGCTACTCTGCTCCAATCAGGAATAGCTGAAAATAACACATCACTCACATAGGAATGTAGGAATTAATTACTGATGATTGCTACAGTGGGTGTAAGCTTCATTCACTTTACCCCACCCTGGTAGTTCACAGGCTGGTAAACTGTAAGATTGCATGCAAAAAAAATTCCAAACGCAAAAATGATTTCATTTACCAATGTTACTGTGCAAAAAAAATTTTTTCCCGATCAAAAACAAAACTGAAAATTTTAGACTGAAAACTAGTAAGCATGCATTTATATTAAGATTTACAATTTTTCTTCCTGTTAAATATTTATTTATCTGCGAATTACGATTCAGTCTGATGGTATATTATTCTTATGGTACTTATGAAGCTCAGTGTGAATATTACCCGGAGCTAAAAAAAAAATTACTTCTCAATCACTTTCTCAACAAAAAAAAAAAAAAAAAAAAAAAAACTTATTTTAGATTGCCTGTTCGATGTCTTCTTATCTGCAGTAGACAGCCCTGCTGCAGCCTTCCTCTGCGATTGGTAGTCGGTTGCTGTGGAGTAGTTTCTTCCCGTCTCCTTCCGCGATGTAGTACTGCGCAGCGTGAAGTAGTTCCTCTTCGTCTCCTTCCTCGATGTGTTACTGCTCCGCGTGACGTAGCTCCTCTCCGTCTCCTTCCTCGATGTGTTACTGCGCAGCGAGATGTAGTACCTGGTCGTTGACTTTATTTCTATAATGTTAGCCTTTCTCTCGTCACTTCTTTGCACTCAGTTCCGCAACCACTGCACTTAACAATGTATTTGATCCAATACTTGCGTTACACGTATCGTATTGTTATTTTCCATTTCACTTTTCACTCACAGTTTGCGTTTCCGCTGGTTTTTATTACTTCACTTTAAACAACTTCAAAACCCAAGTCCATTTCACGTGCGCCATGTAAAACTACAAGGTTTTACTCGGTTAATTAATAACAGTTAGTCCTGTCACTGCTTGCAATGTAAAACCACAAGGTTTTCTTTTATATGTTGTTTATTAATCACTGTCCGTAATTAACAGCTTCACCTGGGCCGAGTCCTGTCACGTTGAGCGATGTAAAACTACAAGGTTTTACACTTGGTTAATTAATAACAGTTAGTCCAGTCACGGCTTGCAATGTAAAACTACAAGGTCTTTACTTATTCGCGTTTTACTGGAGTTAATGTTCAGTTACAGATAGTGATGTTACCACAACACTATGATTTGACCTACCTCATGGAGGCATTGATACTTTGTAGTTTATTATTTTGTCTTGGTCGCCACCAGTGATTAGTCAAACGTACTAGGAATATTGAATATTCACAAGTTCATAGGAATCAACCATAATGAAGATACACTCACACCTTGGAAGTACAAGTAGAACAACTTTTTTATTCCAACAGTTTGTATCTTACATCTGTACACTGACCACCAACTGGAATTAATTATTACTTTTCAGAAGATTACAAGTTCTTTGGAGTGAAAAGTTGAATCACAAAATACTCTCCTTCCAATAAGAAATATGCTGAATGTCTGTACAACAGTTACCAATACTCAATAGCACTTTCACAGTTCTGTAAGCAAGTATCAGCGTATTTTTGCACCGTTTGGCGTATCTCACGAATAGCGACGTCACGCCAACATTAGTTTCCCGTCGCGGAAGCGCATTTTACGTGTCCATATGCCCGAAATGTCTTCAAGAATACTCCACTTCACTTACACACAGTCATACCATTTTTCCTGGGTTGCTGCTAAGTGGGTTAACACTTGACTGACTGCAAGTCTAGCTCAGAGAGTAGCCTCTCGCTGTATATCGATTATTGATATCTACACCGATATTGATTAATCAAGGATTGCATGACTACTGTAATGTCACAACCCCTTCCAGGTCTATGTTTAAAATAATAAACAAACAGTAAACAATTTAAATAGAAACCTACAAACAGTCGAGGCGTGACTGGGTAGCTCACTTACTGCTCATAGGTACAAAATCACACACACAATTAACCTCCTGCACAACGTTGTTGGTGGTCGGTACTCCTCCAAAAAAAAGTTACATTTTTTCATGTTTACATTGACATCAAATATGCGAACACAAAATTCATATGACATAAACAACCACTTGTACATACAAAACAGTTAACTAGTTTTTGATCCCATAGCACCGTGTCCTTCATTGCTGTTATCTGGTCAGCTGTTCATTCTCAAAACTTACCCTCTAACACACACATTGCAACAAAAAATGAAATTCACACGTCGGACCAGAGACCACTCACTTCGTCACTGTAAACGGCCAACTGTAAGGACCTAGAGAGTGCACTACTAGGCCACTAGCAACCGGGTTAATATCACCTCCTAGCTTCTTACATCAATCTCATGGTTCATAAAGAAAAGAAATGCCCATTGGAGATAAAGGTCATTGACCTCCCGATACATCTGAAGTATTGAAATGGGTTGGTTAATTTTAAAACAACCTAACATCTAAAATACATATAAACAAAAAAGGAGAAAATATTTACAAACTGGAGTATTTACAAAAATGGATGTGGAGGGTTTCACGGGGTGTTCAGGATGCTCCTCACCCCTAGGCACTCCCTTCTCTTCCCCCACACTGAGAATCAGTCTTGCTTGAATAGTTTCAACCAATACCCTTCTTGTCTTCTTTTCTTTTTCCATCCGGATCATCTTCAATCGTGCTTGCTTCTCCACCCCTTCCAGGGCAGACATTCTTCACTTGCGCCCCGCTTCTTCCTTTCTTCAACTTGACATCATCTTTCTTTTCTTCACTCCCACTGTTCTTCATTTGTTCATCTATCACCCAGTCGAAATTTGGTTCATCCTCCCTTATGACGTTGGTGTTTTCCACTGTCAGTTGACCGTTTGTCGTGGAGATCACCCCTTCCACTCCAATTCTGATCAACTGTCCATCTTCCAGTTTGAGTGCATCCATGATAGGGTAATCTACTGCTCTGCAAATCTGCTCAAATTCTCCAACGACATTGTCTTCTTCTCCACTGCAGTATTCTGTTTCGCGTCCCTTCCTCCTCTTCTTCTTCTGTGCCTACCCCTTCCATGACTTTTATTACATTCTGCGAATGGGAGTTCGTCTCCACTTGCTCTGACCTTATCGGCTGTGTGATCTCTGTCTTAAAGATTCTGCTGGCCCACAGAACTCTAACATTCTCTTGTCTGATTTGAATCTCTTTGACAATTGCAGCTGTCTGCAATTCCAGCTCTTAGATCCTTGAAGTGTTCATCAATGGCACGATTTATTTTTCCATATTCATTTCTTAAGGGTCTTGAAGTTTTCAGCATTTTTAGCTCTTAAAATGCTGACTCATCCACTTCTTCCATGGAGTGGATGAGTCTTTCTCCCATGGAGTAACTTCTCTCAGCCATTTCTGTCTTTAAAGCCTTGATATTCTCAGCATTTTCTGTCTTTAACTGGTTCATCAACTGCATAAGCATTTTTTTAACAGACATCTCCTCAATCAGCTCTTTTGTTCCTTCCACAAAAGTTTCCTCAGTATCCATTTTCACAGACTAAGAAAAAAAAAAAACTATGCAGGATTCGAACACGAAAGGTGGGGTGGGGGTTTAAAGCCACTAAGTTGCCCACACTCAAATCAAGACAAAGAAACCAGTAACTAAAGACACACAGCTTGTTCCATGATATCAAAGCAAAACAACATAAGCTTCACCATCAAAACGCCGATAGACCAACAAATCAACCAGTCACTGGTGGAGTTAGTGCAACGCCGATGATAGTAATTTTTCAAACTTAAACAAACTTGCTAGGAAGCATACATCGTGGATCAGCAGTAATCTTTGCTGCTACTCTGCTCCAATCAGGAATAGCTGAAAATAACACATCACTCACATAGGAATGTAGGAATTAATTACTGATGATTGCTACAGTGGGTGTAAGCTTCATTCACTTTACCCCACCCTGGTAGTTCACAGGCTGGTAAACTGTAAGATTGCATGCAAAAAAAAATTTTTTCCCGATCAAAAACAAAACTGAAAATTTTAGACTGAAAACTAGTAAGCATTTATATTAAGATTTACAATTTTTCTTCCTGTTAAATATTTATTTATCTGCGAATTACGATTCAGTCTGATGGTATATTATTCTTATGGTACTTATGAAGCTCAGTGTGAATATTACCCGGAGCTAAAAAAAAAATTACTTCTCAATCACTTTCTCAACAAAAAAAAAAAAAAAAAAAAAAAACTTATTTTAGATTGCCTGTTCGATGGTCTTCTTATCTGCAGTAGACAGCCCTGCTGCAGCCTTCCTCTGCGATTGGTAGTCGGTTGCTGTGGAGTAGTTTCTTCCCGTCTCCTTCCGCGATGTAGTACTGCGCAGCGTGACGTAGTTCCTCTTCGTCTCCTTCCTCGATGTGTTACTGCTCCGCGTGACGTAGCTCCTCTCCGTCTCCTTCCTCGATGTGTTACTGCGCAGCGAGATGTAGTACCTGGTCGTTGACTTTATTTCTATAATGTTAGCCTTTGGTTAGCAATGCTGTCTCTTCTCTCGTCACTTCTTTGCACCAGTTCCGCAACCACTGCACTTAACAATGTATTTGATCCAATACTTGCGTTACACGTATCGTATTGTTATTTTCCATTTCACTTTTCACTCACAGTTTGCGTTTCCGCTGGTTTTTATTACTTCACTTTAAACAACTTCAAAACCCAAGTCCAATTTCACGTGCGCCATGTAAAACTACAAGGTTTTACTCGGTTAATTAATAACAGTTAGTCCTGTCACTGCTTGCAATGTAAAACCACAAGGTTTTCTTTTATATGTTGTTTATTAATCACTGTCCGTAATTAACAGCTTCACCTGGCCCGAGTCCTGTCCCGTTGAGCGATGTAAAACTACAAGGTTTTACACTTGTTAATTAATAACAGTTAGTCCCAGTCACGGCTTGCATGTAAAACTACAAGTTTTACTTATTCGCGTTTACTGGAGTTAATGTTCAGTTACAGATAGTGATGTTAACAACAACACTATGATTTGACCTACCTCATGGAGGCATTGATACTTTGTAGTTTATTATTTTGTCTTGGTCCCACCAGTGATTAGTCAAACGTACTAGGAATATTGAATATTCACAAGTTTATAGGAATCAACCATAATGAAGATACACTCACACCTTGGAAGTACAAGTAGAACAACTTTTTTATTCCAACAGTTTGTATCTACATCCGTACACTGACCACCAACTGGAATTAATTATTACTTTTCAGAAGATTACAAGTTCTTTGGAGTGAAAAGTTGAATCACAAAATACTCTCCTTCCAATAAGAAATATGCTGAATGTCTGTACAACAGTTACCAATACTCAATAGCACTTTCACAGTTCTGTAAGCAAGTATCAGCGTATTTTGCACCGTTTGGCGTATCTCACGAATAGCGACGTCACGCCAACATTAGTTTCCCGTCGCGGAAGCGCATTTTACGTGTCCATATGCCCGAAATGTCTTCAAGAATACTCCACTTCACTTACACACAGTCATACCATTTTTCCTGGGTTGCTGCTAAGTGGGTTAACACTTGACTGACTGCAAGTCTAGCTCAGAGAGTAGCCTCTCGCTGTATATCGATTATTGATATCTACACCGATATTGATTAATCAAGGATTGCATGACTACTGTAATGTCACAACCCCTTCCAGGTCTATATGTTTTAAAATAATAAACAAACTAAACAATTAAATAGAAAACCTACAAACAGTCGAGGGCAGGGGACTGACTGGGTAGCTCACTTACTGCTCATAGGTACAAAATCACACACACAATTAACCTCCTGCACAACGTTGTTGTGGTCGGTACTCCTCCAAAAAAGTTACATTTTTCATGTTTACATTGACATCAAATATGCGAACACAAAATTCATATGACATAAACAACCACTTGTACATACAAAACAGTTAACTAGTTTTCTGATCCCATAGTACCGTGTCCTTCATTGCTGTTATCTGGTCAGCTGTTCATTCTCAAAACTTACCCTCTAACACACACATTGCAACAAAAATGAAATTCACACGTCGGACCAGAGACCACTCACTTCGTCACTGTAAACGGCCCAACTGTAAGGACCTAGAGAGTGCACTCTAGGCCACTAGCAAACCGGGTTAATATCACCTCCTAGGCTTCTTACATCAATCTCATGGTTCATAAAGAAAAGAAATGCCCATGGAGATAAAGGTCATTGACCTCCCGATACATCTGAAGTATTGAAATGGGTTGGTTAATTTTAAAACAACCTAACATCTAAAATACATATAAACAAAAAAGGAGAAAATATTTACAAACTGGAGTATTTACAAAATGGATGTGGAGGGTTTCACGGGGTGTTCAGGATGCTCCTCACCCCTAGGCCACTCCCTTCTCTTCCCCCACACTGAGAATGTCTTTGCGTGAATAGTTTTCAACAATACCCTTCTTGTCTTCTTTTCTTTTTTCCATCCCGGATCATCTTCAATCGTGGCTTGCTTCTCCACCCCTTCCAGGGCAGACATTCTTCACTTGCGCCCCGCTTCTTCCTTTCTTCAACTTGACATCATCTTTCTTTTCTTCACTCCCACTGTTCTTCATTTGTTCATCTATCACCCAGTCGAAATTTGGTTCATCCTCCCTTATGACGTTGGTGTTTTCCACTGTCAGTTGACCGTTTGTCGTGGAGATCACCCCTTCCACTCCAATTCTGATCAACTGTCCATCTTCCAGTTTGAGTGCATCCATGATAGGGTAATCTACTGCTCTGCAAATCTGCTCAAATTCTCCAACGACATTGTCTTCTTCTCCACTGCAGTATTCTGTTTCGCTCCCTTCCTCCTCTTCTTCTTCTGTGCCTACCCCTTCCATGACTTTTATTACATTCTGCGAATGGGAGTTCGTCTCACTTGCTCTGACCTTATCGGCTGTGTGATCTCTGTCTTAAAGATTCTGCTGGCCCACAGAACTCTAACATTCTCTTGTCTGATTTGAATCTCTTTGACAATTGCAGCTGTCTGCAATTCCAGCTCTTAGATCCTTGAAGTGTTCATCAATGGCACGATTTATTTTTCCATATTCATTTCTTAGGGTCTTGAAGTTTTCAGCATTTTTAGCTCTTAAAATGCTGACTCATCCACTTTCTTCCATGGAGTGGATGAGTCTTTCTCCCATGGAGTAACTTCTCTCAGCCATGTCTGTCTTTAAAGCCTTGATATTCTCAGCATTTTCTGTCTTTAACTGGTTCATCAACTGCATAAGCATTTTTTTAACAGACATCTCCTCAATCAGCTCTTTTGTTCCTTCCACAAAAGTTTCCTCAGTATCCATTTTCACAGACTAAGAAAAAAACTATGCAGGATTCGAACACGAAAGGTGGGGTGGGGGTTTAAAGCCACTAAGTTGCCCACACTCAAAATCAAGACAAAGAAACCAGTAACTAAAGACACACAGCTTGTTCCATGATATCAAAAGCAAAACAACATAAGCTTCACCATCAAAACGCCGATAGACCAACAAATCAACCAGTCACTGGTGGAGTTAGTGCAACGCCGATGATAGTAATTTTTCAAACTTAAACAAACTTGCTAGGAAAGCATACATCATGGATCAGCAGTAATCTTTGCTGCTACTCTGCTCCAATCAGGAATAGCTGAAAATAACACATCACTCACATAGGAATGTAGGAATTAATTACTGATGATTGCTACAGTGGGTGTAAGCTTCATTCACTTTACCCCACCCTGGTAGTTCACAGGCTGGTAAACTGTAAGATTGCATGCAAAAAAAAATTTTTTCCCGATCAAAAACAAAACTGAAAATTTTAGACTGAAAAACTAGTAAGCATGCATTATATTAAGATTTACAATTTTTCTTCCTGTTAAATATTTATTATCTGCGAATTACGATTCAGTCTGATGGTATATTATTCTTATGGTACTTATGAAGGCTCAGTGTGAATATTACCCGGAGCTAAAAAAAAAAATTACTTCTCAATCACTTTCTCAACAAAAAAAAAAAAAAAAAAAAAAACTTATTTTAGAATTGCCTGTTCGATGTCTTCTTATCTGCAGTAGACAGCCCTGCTGCAGCCTTCCTCTGCGATTGGTAGTCGGTTGCTGTGGAGTAGTTTCTTCCCGTCTCCTTCCGCGATGTAGTACTGCGCAGCGTGAAGTAGTTCCTCTTCGTCTCCTTCCTCGATGTGTTACTGCTCCGCGTGACGTAGCTCCTCTCCGTCTCCTTCCTCGATGTGTTACTGCGCAGCGAGATGTAGTACCTGGTCGTTGACTTTATTTCTATAATGTTAGCCTTTGGTTAGCAATGCTGTCTCTTTCTCTCGTCACTTCTTTGCACTCAGTTCCGCAACCACTGCACTTAACAATGTATTTTGATCCAATACTTGCGTTACACGTATCGTATTGTTATTTTCCAGTTTCACTTTTCACTCACAGTTTGCGTTTCCGCTGGTTTTTATTACTTCACTTTAAACAACTTCAAAACCCAAGTCCATTTCACGTGCGCCATGTAAAACTACAAGGTTTACTCGGTTAATTAATAACAGTTAGTCCTGTCACTGCTTGCAATGTAAAACCACAAGGTTTTCTTTTATATGTTGTTTATTAATCACTGTCCGTAATTAACAGCTTCACCTGCGCCGAGTCCTGTCACGTTGAGCGATGTAAAACTACAAGGTTTTACACGGTTAATTAATAACAGTTAGTCCAGTCACGGCTTGCAATGTAAAACTACAAGGTTTTACTTATTCGCGTTTTACTGGAGTTAATGTTCAGTTACAGATAGTGATGTTACCACAACACTATGATTTGACCTACCTCATGGAGGCATTGATACTTTGTAGTTTATTATTTTGTCTTGGTCGCCACCAGTGATTAGTCAAACGTACTAGGAATATTGAATATTCACAAGTTCATAGGAATCAACCATAATGAAGATACACTCACACCTTGGAAGTACAAGTAGAACAACTTTTTTATTCCAACAGTTTGTATCTTACATCCGTACACTGACCACCAACTGGAATTAATTATTACTTTTCAGAAGATTACAAGTTCTTTGGAGTGAAAAGTTGAATCACAAAATACTCTCCTTCCAATAAGAAATATGCTGAATGTCTGTACAACAGTTACCAATACTCAATAGCACTTTCACAGTTCTGTAAGCAAGTATCAGCGTATTTTTGCACCGTTTGGCGTATCTCACGAATAGCGACGTCACGCCAACATTAGTTTCCCGTCGCGGAAGCGCATTTACGTGTCCATATGCCCGAAATGTCTTCAAGAATACTCCACTTCACTTACACACAGTCATACCATTTTTACCTGGGTTGCTGCTAAGTGGGTTAACACTTGACTGACTGCAAGTCTAGCTCAGAGAGTAGCCTCTCGCTGTATATCGATTATTGATATCTACACCGATATTGATTAATCAAGGATTGCACGACTACTGTAATGTCACAACCCCTTCCAGGTCTATGTTTAAAATAATAAACAAACAGTAAACAATTTAAATAGAAACTACAAACAGTCGAGGCGTGACTGGGTAGCTCACTTACTGCTCATAGGTACAAAATCACACACACAATTAACCTCCTGCACAACGTTGTTGGTGGTCGGTACTCCTCCAAAAAAAAGTTACATTTTCATGTTTACATTGACATCAAATATGCGAACACAAAATTCATATGACATAAACAACCACTTGTACATACAAAACAGTTAACTAGTTTTTGATCCCATAGCACCGTGTCCTTCATTGCTGTTATCTGGTCAGCTGTTCATTCTCAAAACTTACCCTCTAACACACACATTGCAACAAAAAATGAAATTCACACGTCGGACCAGAGACCACTCACTTCGTCACTGTAAACGGCCAACTGTAAGGACCTAGAGAGTGCACTACTAGGCCACTAGCAACCGGGTTAATATCACCTCCTAGCTTCTTACATCAATCTCATGGTTCATAAAGAAAAGAAATGCCCATTGGAGATAAAGGTCATTGACCTCCCGATACATCTGAAGTATTGAAATGGGTTGGTTAATTTTAAAACAACCTAACATCTAAATACATATAAACAAAAAAGGAGAAAATATTTACAAACTGGAGTATTTACAAAATGGATGTGGAGGGTTTCACGGGGTGTTCAGGATGCTCCTCACCCCTAGGCACTCCCTTCTCTTCCCCCACACTGAGAATGTCTTGCTTGAATAGTTTCAACCAATACCCTTCTTGTCTTCTTTTCTTTTTCCATCCGGATCATCTTCAATCGTGCTTGCTTCTCCACCCCTTCCAGGGCAGACATTCTTCACTTGCGCCCCGCTTCTTCCTTTCTTCAACTTGACATCATCTTTCTTTTCTTCACTCCCACTGTTCTTCATTTGTTCATCTATCACCCAGTCGAAATTTGGTTCATCCTCCCTTATGACGTTGGTGTTTTCCACTGTCAGTTGACCGTTTGTCGTGGAGATCACCCCTTCCACTCCAATTCTGATCAACTGTCCATCTTCCAGTTTGAGTGCATCCATGATAGGGTAATCTACTGCTCTGCAAATCTGCTCAAATTCTCCAACGACATTGTCTTCTTCTCCACTGCAGTATTCTGTTTCGCTCCCTTCCTCCTCTTCTTCTTCTGTGCCTACCCCTTCCATGACTTTTATTACATTCTGCGAATGGGAGTTCGTCTCCACTTGCTCTGACCTTATCGGCTGTGTGATCTCTGTCTTAAAGATTCTGCTGGCCCACAGAACTCTAACACTCTCTTGTCTGATTTGAATCTCTTTGACAATTGCAGCTGTCTGCAATTCCAGCTCTTAGATCCTTGAAGTGTTCATCAATGGCACGATTTATTTTTCCATATTCATTTCTTAGGGTCTTGAAGTTTTCAGCATTTTTAGCTCTTAAAATGCCTGACTCATCCACTTCTTCCATGGAGTGGATGAGTCTTTCTCCCATGGAGTAACTTCTCTCAGCCATTTCTGTCTTTAAAGCCTTGATATTCTCAGCATTTTCTGTCTTTAACTGGTTCATCAACTGCATAAGCATTTTTTTAACAGACATCTCCTCAATCAGCTCTTTTGTTCCTTCCACAAAAGTTTCCTCAGTATCCATTTTCACAGACTAAGAAAAAAACTATGCAGGATTCGAACACGAAAGGTGGGGTGGGGGTTAAAGCCACTAAGTTGCCCACACTCAAAATCAAGACAAAGAAACCAGTAACTAAAGACACACAGCTTGTTCCATGATATCAAAAGCAAAACCAACATAAGCTTCACCATCAAAACGCCGATAGACCAACAAATCAACCAGTCACTGGTGGAGTTAGTGCAACGCCGATGATAGTAATTTTTCAAACTTAAACAAACTTGCTAGGAAGCATACATCGTGGATCAGCAGTAATCTTTGCTGCTACTATGCTCCAATCAGGAATAGCTGAAAATAACACATCACTCACATAGGAATGTAGGAATTAATTACTGATGATTGCTACAGTGGGTGTAAGCTTCATTCACTTTACCCCACCCTGGTAGTTCACAGGCTGGTAAACTGTAAGATTGCATGCAAAAAAAAATTCCAAACGCAAAAATGATTTCAATTACCAATGTTACTGTGCAAAAAAAAAATTTTTTCCCGATCAAAAACAAAACTGAAAATTTTAGACTGAAAACTAGTAAGCATGCATTTATATTAAGATTTACAATTTTTCTTCCTGTTAAATATTTATTTATCTGCGAATTACGATTCAGTCTGATGGTATATTATTCTTATGGTACTTATGAAGCTCAGTGTGAATATTACCCGGCGCTAAAAAAATTACTTCTCATTCACTTTCTCAACAAAAAAAAAAAAAAAAAAAAAAAAAAAAAAAAAAAAAAAAAACTTATTTTAGAACTTATTTTAGATTGCCTGTTCGATGTCTTCTTATCTGCAGTAGACAGCCCTGCTGCAGCCTTCCTCTGCGATTGGTAGTCGGTTGCTGTGGAGTAGTTTCTTCCCGTCTCCTTCCGCGATGTAGTACTGCGCAGCGTGAAGTAGTTCCTCTTCATCTCCTTCCTCGATGTGTTACTGCTCCGCGTGACGTAGCTCCTCTCCGTCTCCTTCCTCGATGTGTTACTGCGCAGCGAGATGTAGTACCTGGTCGTTGACTTTATTTCTATAATGTTAGCCTTTGGTTAGCAATGCTGTCTCTTTCTCTCGTCACTTCTTTGCACTCAGTTCCGCAACCACTGCACTTAACAATGTATTTGATCCAATACTTGCGTTACACGTATCGTATTGTTATTTTCCATTTCACTTTTCACTCACAGTTTGCGTTTCCGCTGGTTTTTATTACTTCACTTTAAACAACTTCAAAACCCAAGTCCATTTCACGTGCGCCATGTAAAACTACAAGGTTTTACTCGGTTAATTAATAACAGTTAGTCCTGTCACTGCTTGCAATGTAAAACCACAAGGTTTTCTTTTATATGTTGTTTATTAATCACTGTCCGTAATTAACAGCTTCACCTGGGCCGAGTCCTGTCACGTTGAGCGATGTAAAACTACAAGGTTTTACACTTGGTTAATTAATAACAGTTAGTCCAGTCACGGCTTGCAATGTAAAACTACAAGTTTTACTTATTCGCGTTTTACTGGAGTTAATGTTCAGTTACAGATAGTGATGTTACCACAACACTATGATTTGACCTACCTCATGGAGGCATTGATACTTTGTAGTTTATTATTTTGTCTTGGTCGCCACCAGTGATTAGTCAAACGTACTAGGAATATTGAATATTCACAAGTTCATAGGAATCAACCATAATGAAGATACACTCACACCTTGGAAGTACAAGTAGAACAACTTTTTTATTCCAACAGTTTGTATCTTACATCCGTACACTGACCACCAACTGGAATTAATTATTACTTTTCAGAAGATTACAAGTTCTTTGGAGTGAAAAGTTGAATCACAAAATACTCTCCTTCCAATAAGAAATATGCTGAATGTCTGTACAACAGTTACCAATACTCAATAGCACTTTCACAGTTCTGTAAGCAAGTATCAGCGTATTTTTGCACCGTTTGGCGTATCTCACGAATAGCGACGTCACGCCAACATTAGTTTCCCGTCGCGGAAGCGCATTTTACGTGTCCATATGCCCGAAATGTCTTCAAGAATACTCCACTTCACTTACACACAGTCATACCATTTTTCCTGGGTTGCTGCTAAGTGGGTTAACACTTGACTGACTGCAAGTCTAGCTCAGAGAGTAGCCTCTCGCTGTATATCGATTATTGATATCTACACCGATATTGATTAATCAAGGATTGCATGACTACTGTAATGTCACAAACTTTCTGTCAGGTATCAGATTCCTTCTGCTCCTTCGCCTAAGATCCAACACCTGCTCTCAACAAGAATATTGAGGAATTAATAGAGTCCAATGTGCTTCTCCTAGGTCTAACCATACAATCTGTCTCAGTCTTCACTCCAAAAAATCTGCACACCCCTACCCTGTACCTGCTTCCTGAAATACATAAGCCTTCTTGTAACACTCTTACTGAGCACATCTCTGCCTTTTCAGACCAATATCTACAACCAATAGTCATATAGTCACCCCCTTCATCCTTCCACATCGAGGACACGCATTACTTCCTCGTTTGTCTTTCTACTATGACCACATTTCTTCCTAATGAGTAAAAATTGATGTTACTCACTTGTACAGTAATATAACTTCAAATTGGCCTTTCTCACAAATAGGCAACTTTTCTGGATAAAGACTTGCCACACTCCAATGGCTATCTCAGGTCCTCAGTACACATTACACCCACTATTCTGCTACAGATCTTCAATTTGACAGTTCCATCCTTATCACACCAAATTCTCCTATCACACAACCACACTTGTCCTCTATAAACCCATCAGAGCCTGACTTTGTCACCCACTTCTAATGGTCTTGAATTAATTCACCAAACCATTAAACATGCATTCCTCCCCCCAAAACTCCTACACACTTCCACTTACACATGTTTCAGCTAACCACCCAATCTGAAGAACATCACGGTCCAAAAAAAAAAAACCTTTCAGACTCTTCCAAATCGTTACATAATCCATGCAGCAGACCTTGTTGCAAAATTTGCAACATACATCCATCTACTGTGACACAGTGCTACTTGTGCCAACCACACTTAAAATACCAACTTAGTTGCTTCTACTACTCTAGTTTTTACATACGTCTCACCAGAATGAATGGCCGCAATATATACTTTCAACTTTTCATGCCATTACCCACAAATGTTTTACTGTAAGAGCTGTCAGAGTTTTTGCAGGAATCTTCTCCACATCTTAACATCTTTAATAGAAACTAAGTAATTAATGTATATTACTTCTTCATTAACACCTTTTCCCAACATTTTAGGGTCGACTGGCTTGGATGAGTTTTACTCATCATTGATATGGTCATATTTGAAGCTGTTGTTTTGCGGCCACATACCCTTGCTAACACCAAACATTTTTTACTTACCACGAGGTCGTACTACATGCTAATGTGGGAAGTGAAATTTTGACATCATATGTGAAATGTATACTTCTTTTCTGTGCATGATGATTGTCTTTCTTGTTTGTGAAATGCGTAGTTTATGAGGCAGAGATTGGGGGACTGTCCCAGCATTTGCCTTTTATCGTTGCCTAAAACTGCAGTTAGGATGGCCAGTATATGGGGACCTGGATTTTACCTCACTGACCCAGTGTGCACACCTCAGGCCATTGAGCCACACTTTTGCGCAAGCTTATTAATATATACTGGAACCAGTTATCACCTGGCCTCATCCTACCATAAGATGCTACCAGCAAACCCTCAACTTATTGTTTATTTAACTATTCTTTGTTTCTTTTTTCCATTATTGTTCCCTTATTTATTTTTCATTATTATTTAACTTCATGTATCTGCCCTCCATTAGCGGTACTGTTTTTCATAATTATCTATTGTTTCTTCTGTTTTATTCACACAGAACCTCCACCTCTTTTTCTCCCTCCAGGAAGCTCGCTGGCTGGTATAACAGCCTTCAGGCCCAGCCCTTTTATAAAATTTTATTTTAAGAATTATGTATAATACGATGGGAGTTGATTAATTGTGGATTTGTATATTTTTCAGGTGATTAAATGTGAATTTGTGTATATTAGTCATGTAAATGAGTAATTGGAGAGAAACTGTGAAAATGATATGTAATACAATCAAGGACAGTATTATACATAAACATTAATTAAAAGTTTATGTCTGGTTTGTGTTGATTATTTTGTGTGTAAATGCGTGTAAATAGTATTAACTTTCATTTTAAGGTGTTTTGTAATAATTGTGAGTGATTTTGTAAAATTTGTTATTTTTGTATTGATTTAATTGTTAATGATTGAGAAATGTCCGTCGACACTCAGGATGATTCTGTGGTGCTTATTTAAATTGACGGAAATTGCAAGCAGAGCTGGTGTATATCAATTGATTTTGGAAGTTTTACAGTCATTTGTGAGTTTAATCACTGGAATAATTGTATGTTTGTGCTTTAGTATCTTTGGAGATGTCAGGGGCCTTATATTATCTTCGAGCTCATAGAAAAATAAATATTAATTGAAAAGCAATTCGTCAGTGTTGTCATTTGATAGAACTATTTAATTCTGACAAAAATAGTAGTAATCATCCTTTGGGGGAAGGTAAAACCATCTGGTGATCGACAACAGCAATCTGTAGATTGGAGGATGTAGTGAATAGAAGAAATCATTTATTAATTGATGACAGGTGTGGATAGCAAGAATTAACCAAAAGCTTATCTGGTTCTTACAAACAATACTGATTGCAAGTTAATTTGTTAGTTCTTTAACTAACAAGTTTTTACTGTTCGGTGACCAGGTGATTTTTTTCCCACTGCTTTTACCAAAGGAAGATAAACACAACCTCTAAATTAAATTATGAGTTCAATGAACAACATGACAGCCAAATACACTTTTCAGCACTATTTATTTCGATGAAATGTTTATAACAAACATATGTTGGCAAGGTAAGACTTGTGCAAAGAGAATAAAGCACATTACAAAACAATTCCAGCAATTAAACTTCAGTGAAAAAAACTGCTTATCGACTCACAAACAATTAGCAAAAACTACTGTAAAACTTTTAAGAAATACTGATGATGACTGTTTCTGCTCGCTCTTGCTGCGAGCTTAAATAAGCGCCAGAGAAACATCGAGAAATTGAATAAAAGTGCCGCTTGATGGTTATCGAGCAAAGCATCCTCAACATTGTGGATTATATCAATATTTATAATTCCAAGCTTTCAGTTAATATTTCAAACATAGTACTGTTTTGGATCATATTATCTATCATTTACACAGTCACTTTCAATAAAAATAACATTAATTCATACGAAAAAATATACAAATTCATATTTAACTAACTTTCATCTCGCTGTACTCAATTTCCAAGATTAAATTTCATAAAAGGCTGAGTTTGTGGGCTGTTACAACCCATTTCCACCTCTACTTCTGCAACCATGTTCTCAACGGCACATCCAGTTGTGCAGTAGACCACATTTTGCTAGAACTCAGTTGCTGAATGTCTTGTATTGCTCTGCATGAACAAGGTATTCAACTAAAATATTGCACAATTTTAGTCATCTCATTTTTTATGTGTTCATCATATCCCTTCTGCACATAACCAACACACACACACACGAAACATTGAAAATTTCGTTTCTTATCCCTTCATCAACAAGAGAACATTGGGGAGGCAGGGTACTGTAGGAGACTCCAATATTCGAATAATGGTAACTGAGTTTACAGTATGAACTAAACACTAGCTAATATCCAGTTTTCAACTTGAGATAAACCAAATTTTTTAATCCCCCCCCCCCCAATTTGCAGTTTTTATCTCCTCCTTAAGATCCCTCAAGAATCATGTTTTTATTTGCAGCCTCTGCCCCAACATCAATCAGTTACCAAAGGTAATGTTGCTTATCTAGAAAAAAAACCACATTACTGTGATTCTGTTTTACTTGTGCTGGTTTATTTCACCTTCTTTTTACTTGAAGTTACGTCCGATAAATATTTCCATCAATGCACGTTTTATTTGGTCTAGATCTTTTCCCATAGAGGCATTAATTCATTATCTACTTTGGGGTTGTGTTGTCTTTCATTCGAATCACATGTTCTTAGACACATTTTTCTATCTTCAATTCTTCTATTACTTGCATTTTTCATTCCTTGTCTGAGTGTATTCATCTGATTTTCATACTAATATCATGTTTGCTCTTTCTATTCTCTTCTCATTCTGTACTGTTGCTGTTTAAGTCTCACTACCATATTGTATTGCCTTTTTTGGTTTATTTGTCACTGTTGTTAATTTTTGAAAATGGCAAGTATCTCATTTCTGGTATTTAACCCTACTCCCATTCCTTAGTTATTCAATTTGGGACATGCTTCCACCCACTTCCTCAACTGCCGCAGGAGCAGTTAATTTTAATTCACACCTTGTGCATACAGTGTTCTTCAGCTGGTGAAGAGTCCAACTCTGTGTGCATGTATTGATTTCAACACACCATTGTCCTTGTCATACAATAGAATCATTCTGAATCTTAATTTTATGTGTACTATATAATGCATAGCTGCCAATGATACTAGGCAATGAAATAAAAGCGGAAGGAGAAAAATCATATAAATTTTAATCCAGTTAAACCGTTTATATTTTTGTTTCTGTTTAGTGATATAATTCTTTAGATTTTTTTCTTTCTCTTTTACATGTTTTAAAATCTGTTTGTTTTATTTTAGTCTGTGCCAGTGGAACCAAAAATTGCAGTTAGCCAAGCCTGTGTAGAAAATGTAATGAGAGGAATTCGTCAGAGATTAAAAGCTCGGCTGGCATTATGTCGACAGGTTCAGGCCTTAGGTAAGATGCATTACATTTCCTTTTTATTATTATTGGAGCAAGTACTTCTCTGGTAGTGTCTGGATTGAGGTTTGAGCTTGCTGCAATGACATATCAGTATGCCATGCTTTGTTTATCCCAACTGCTATTGTCACGTTGGTATTCTAAACCCGAGTGTGGTGGGTGAGAAATAACATTCTGGCCTCAGATTTGGGAGGATGTAGGTCTTTACCTTGTCAGGCAACAAGGCTGCATGGGGGTTATGCAACACCTTCACCTGAACTATGAACAATTAAGTTCGTGACTAGAGATGGGTCGTTCGTGAGTGAATCAGCTCTTTAGAACAGTTCTTTTGAAAGAGCGATGTGAGCAGTCGCTCACTAAAAGTGAGCGGTAGTTCTTCTTGGAAGCCGTAATAACGGTGGTGTGTCGGCGTCGATTGAACTTCAGTCGAGTGGGCGCATACAATGTCGGTTTCGGCTTTGCCATTCTCGCCCGACCCTTGTTTGTTCTCTGTTCCACGCCGTTCATTGTTTATCCACTCCGCTATGAAGAATAAGAAACGCCGAAGATCGAGAAGAGCTAGTTCGTTCGCAACGTTCGATTCAATCGCTCAGCACAGCTCGGAGCAGTGAGCAGTGCCACTGGAGAGCTAGTTCGTTCGCGACGTTCGATTCAATCGCTCAGCACAGCTCGGAGCAGTGAGCAGTGCCACTGGAGAGCTAGTTCGTTCGCGACGTTCGATTCACTCGCTCAGCACAGCTCGGAGCAGTGCCACTGGAGAGCTAGTTCTTTACCGCTCCGCTAACCGCTTCTCTTTCTCTCTCTCTCTGATAAGCGTTCATGCTATATGTTATTTTAAGTTTTTAATCTAAACTACGATCCAAGTGTATTTAAATGACCACTACAAACGTTTAAACATAATCGTAACCCCAAATATTTATCGATACGTTTTTCATAGATTTGCGTGTTTATTTCAAGTTTCCCCTTGTCTGTAACAGGTCAAGAAAATGAGCAGACTTACCAGTGATGTTTGGTATCTTTTCGAAAAGAACGAGAAGGACAAGAAAGGGAAATGCAACTATTGCAAGGCGTTTTTATCTATATCGTCAGGATCGACTACCAATTTGAAGAGACACCTTAAGAGTTTGCACCGGTCGATACCATTAAAACGCGAGGGAAATGCGCAGCGATCACGTTCGCCTTCAGTGGATGACTCCGGGGTTAGAACTTCTCATCGAAGTGACTCTAATCCACTCCCAAAAGCAAGTAGTTCTAATGCCAGTGCCTCTACGTTTTCTCTGGAATGGTGCAGCTTGGACGACACCATGGCTCGGAGACCGTCACCGTTATCGACGCCGCGGTTTGCTCAGAGATCGATGAATACATTCGTTGATGTAAATCAACCAATCTCAATTACTAGGAAACGGGTTTTAGATATTCAGTTACTAAAAGTGATGTGTAAAGAATATACACCCCTTCTCTCTTGTAGAGGATGAGGAATTTCAGAAATACGTAAGAATTAGAGATGGAGCAGACGCTCACTTAAAGTGAACGGTAGTTCTTCTAAGCTAAAAAAAATGTATACTATTTGTATTGAAGTCGACATAAGGGGGTATTTTCAACGGAAAGTAGGGGTATAACCGGATTGTGAGGGGTGAGACCTAAAAAAAAAGGTCTCAAACAAAACTGAGCTACTGAGCAAGTGAACCATTCAAAAGAACTAGTTCTTTTCATTGAGTGATCAAATGAACAACCGCTCTTTTTAGTGAATCACTTTGCCCATCTCTATTCGTGACCATGTGTAGCCCTCTGGTGCCTATAATATTAAATAGATCGGCTGCCACGCATTCGAATTAGTAAACCCCAAATGCGAAGGGTAAACAAGATAGTCATTTAACACAGTTTGAGAATAACACAGTACTTATATTCTAGCAAAAGTTCACTCGTACATTGTCGGTACCAGAAACGTCAATAAAGCATCGAACAACATTTTCTTTGAAGATTGCAGGTTAAGTACAATTCTACGAGAAGACAAAAACTCACAAAGTCCCCCTAACATTAGTGAGTATTATGGCATGTTAGAACTTACCTAAACTGCTACCCTAATTTGCGCCGCGAACTAGCACAGAGTTGTGCGATCACTTTCCGGCGTAAGAATGAGACCAGAGTGAGCTTACAGCAAGGTCTTTTATAGACTTCCCAGAGCCTATGACCTTGGCGAATCTTTCTTTAATTAATATCTCCAAAAATAGATAATAGTTTAACTTGAAATTTTTACAGGGACTTTCTATTGTCATGTTCTATCTGTTTTCATTTAATTTAACATTCCAAAGGGTTTTCTATAATCTTAAAATTAAAGTCATCACATGACCAACTTGGCGGAATTTTTACGCGCTTCAACAACAATCAGCGACAATCTATTTTTCAAAAACTTAATTACCAGACAAATGCTTAAACTTTTTACCGAAACCGTTATATATTCGTAATTGTCTTAATTTGGGCTGTTTACTGATATAAGTAAAAAAGTTCATTTTTTCTCATAATTAAAACTGCTAATTAAACTTTGCCAAATTATATAATTTTACTATCAAAATTTCAGGAACAATGCTGACTATAGCTGGTGATAAAAGATCAGTTGTAGCTTTGCGCGATCCAAAGATATTTCAAATCTTAGATTTTTACTTTTCCGATTGCGTGTTTCAAAACGTGAACAAACCGGAATATCTCTTAAAATAAACATTTCGCGATATGATAAATACACTTTAAAATGATTTTTATGGTGAATCGTCACTGTGGGAATGAATACAGGAAAATTCGTTCAAGTTGACAATTACTCTTCTCGAAATTTCTAAGTCTATAGAATATTACAACCTATCAAGCGATCCAGATTTGGTTTTCCCACTGTTTCCCCAAAACACTCTGGGTTAAAGCCATGATAGTTCATTCAGAAACACCATGGCCAAATTTGTTAAAATTCCTTGCCCCAGTGCTTTTGTGCCTGTAATGAAGTCAGTGAGGCTTTAAAATCATACAGAAATTAGGTATTATATTTTTCAGTTTTTCAGTCTCAGCACTGAGTAATTATTTTATAATATTTTAACTAAATTGCAATGTAGCCTACGATCCGCTGGCAATTTCCCTAAACACCCCCTTTTCTGCACCCAACTACATTTGCTCTCTACAAATTTAACTTTAAATTCTTTCATCGTTTTTGGCAAATTATGCACCATTTCTCTTGGTAAATTATTTCAATCCCTGACACCCTTACCTAAAAAATAGAATCTTCCTACACCCTCGTGCCTGAAATCGAGTGCCGGCTTGTGGTCATGGTCAACTTTTCCCTTCCATGCATTACTTTCAATTCTTACACCAATATCTTTCCATGCCTCATCACCAATATCTTTCCATGCCTCATCACCAATATATGCCTTGTACACTCCCATGACCCTCTTCACCCTCCCCCTGTCTTCCAGCTCTTTTATTATATAAGTTACTGATTGCATTCAGCAATAATTACCAGAAACAAATCTAGCAACCCTTATTTGCACCCTCTCCAAATCCTGTACTACACTAACATATTTAAGCAATGGTCTGGCCAAAGTTTTGTAACCCAATTCCTTTACTTCTCTCGTACATCCCCTCATCACTCTTTCCGACAAGTGCAGAATTTTGAAACATTTTCCAATGTGTTCTGCCCAGTTAAGTTTGTTATCAAAATGTAATGCCAAGATATCTACATTTGAATTCTTCAACAAACATTCTTTCGCACATCTTATAATCATAATCAACCTTTAGTTTTTTATTTGTGTATTAATTTGAATTACTGCCTTCTATACTTCAATAATATCTCTGTTATATCTCTAGCTTAGTTTATACTCTGACCAATGTATAAACAGTTCAGTTGTTATTCCGTGCTAAGCTGCTCTCGGCTACATTTCTGTTGTGCGGTTATATGTATTTCTAATACATAATAAATACGTATCGTGTTCAATAATTTCTTGTATCATATTTAAAAATCTTAACACTTACGGTTCTCTGTGATGCTCTAAATTCAAAAGTTCACAGGACTCAGCAATAAGCCAAAACACACTCGCACATAGGAAGTACTAAGTCGAACAACTTTTTTATTCCAACAGTTTGTGTTACACATTAGTATGCCGACCACCAACTGGAATGAATTATCTCTTATCCGAAGATTACAAGTTCTTTATGAGTGGAATGTTTAATCACAAAATACTCTCCTTCAATCAGCAATATATTAAATGCCTGTACAACAATCACCAGTTCACAACAGCACATTAACAGTTCTCCAGGAACGTCCCCATGTATTTTCATACCATCTGGCTTGTCTTAGATCAGCAACATCAGGCCAATATTCGTTTCCCGTCACAGACACGCGTATAATGTATCCATATGCCAGAATAGTCTTCAAGAACACACCACTTCACTCTTAAGCAACTATACTTTTCCCGGGCTGCTGCCACGAGAGTTAATACTTGACTGACTGTGAGTTTAGCACAGAGTGTCGCTTCTCGCTCTGTGTCGATTATCGATACATGCACAGATACTCTTTAATCATGGATCGCTAGGCTACTGTAATGTCACATCCACCTCTTTTGATACTGCATTTCATACCCTAACTTTCTGTTTCTGTGCACAAGAACAATAGACATCAACTGAAATAGTGACAGATCTTGCAGAAATACAATAGAATTCTTTCCAACTATTTCATGAAGCAGCACAAAATATATTTTACAGTTATTATAATTGCTTGCACTTTTCTGCCTGTGGATTTTGTACATGTAAATATTTGTTTGAGCAGGTAGACATCATTAGGATAGTGTCACATGATGCTCAAATGTTATGAAATTAGTTCTCAGTTTTTCTCAAATATGCGCAAAATTTTTTTACTTAAGTGTGGAAATTGCCAGGATAAGTAAAGGAGGGAATGATGTGCCGGGACTGGAATGCTGGTTTCACTGAGGATTGCATCTGTCACCCATGCAGAATAAATGATCAGCAGCAGCAGATTCTCAAAATCCAGTCTGATCTGGCATCTGCAGAAAGGAATTTAAGGGCCTTGAAATCAGAAAACTCTGTTCTTAAGAGTAATGATGTTAAGGAAAAAGGAAGGATAGGAAAAATAACCAATCACTTACCAAACTGTGAGGGCAGCAAGGAGTGCATAAGATGAAAGATGGACACAAAAAACAATACATTGAAAATGTCTGAGATAAGTGTTGCGGGTGCTGGTAAAATGAATATATATAGCTAGGGGTACTTAGTGTTGATTCAAAAAAAGAAATCTGATATAAATTATTATTGCTACATATAACATATATAAAATAAAAATAATAAGGGTTGGATGAAGTGGTAGGAATTTATTGGTGGCTTAGGCCAAGTGAGTGTCTGAAGCAGTGGCGGTTTCGGGGAAATCTCCGAATGCATGTGACAGTAAAGCATTGCGGTTGTTGAAATCATGGCTATTGGCTGTTCTGGCATTGGAAGGTATAAGTGGCAGGTGTGGACTGTTTGTTTGTAGCCATTCATTCTGACTGAGAGCTGCTGTGTGGTGAGTTCAATGTAGGAACTTGTGTAGTGATGACACATTAGTTGGTATATGATGTGAGAAGGTTGAACTCATAGTGTGTCCAATAATGGGGTAAGGTTTCCCCTGTAGTAGAGTTGGAATATGTAGTAGTGGGTGGAAGCATCCTGCAGGTTTTGCAGCGAGGTCTATTGCATGAAAAAGATCCATATGGTGCTTTTGGAGAGTCTGAGGGAATATGCATGAAATTCAAATTTGCGATTAGTATTTTTATTTTGAAACTTTATTAGTGTAGAATTGTCGCTATAATGTTTTTTCCTATTTATTCGATTTTTATTTACTGATTTTAATTAATCAAAAGTGCTAAAAATACAAGGGAAATGTAACTTCGTAAAACACAACGCTATTGGTCAAATCGAATCGTGACGATCGAGTAAACAATATTATTGTGAACAGAGGCGAAGTTGCTGGGAGTTCTAATAGCTTTGCAATTGTGTTGAAGTTTATATTAACGTATCAGCATAACTGGTGAGATATTGTATTCTTGCTACAATACACACACCAAATAATGACTGAAAGCAGTTTTCTGAATGCACAGTCATATAATCTTCCAAAAATTGATGCTTTCATGATGACAAGAAATTTTGCAACAAATCCAAATTTTATGGCCGCTCAGCTCAGTGCAGGGAAAGCTGAAAGGTAATTAAGATATTTCAATATTCGCATGCAAATAAACAAACAATTCTAGATGTTGGGTATATATTAAATTATAACCCTTTTTTATCAAGTGGCAGCGTGGTATATGCAGTATGGTGTTAACTTCATAATTTTCTGACCCGCGTTCAATTCCCCGCAGAATTAAATATTTTTATCTTCAGAAATTGTCAAGCATGATCTTTTTATTTTGTTGAAACTTCGTTAAGTTCTTTTATTGAGTAAAATAATATTTAAAACAAATCATATTACCTACAATTCAGCGTAATTTTTTTTCCCAAAATTCCTTTTTTTTTTCATAATGAATTCATGGGTCTACCAATGGATTGTCTTTTCACAACACAAATCGGCCGCACACGCTTAAAAACTTCTTTGCAAACATTCGTCAATAGAGTCTCCATTCTTACATTTTTTTGTTAATAAGTTGTTTCGGTGTGTTTTCAATTGAAATAGTCCCTATCATGTTATTTATTTCATCTTCGGCATTTCTTTACTTGTATATCAACAAGAGGTATTTTAAATAAAATACGTAGCATTGGGAAGATAGTTTTTTCTTTCTTTCTTCTACACTCAATTTGTTCCAAGAACGGTTGCGTGTAAATGGTTGAAAATAAAATAGTAGGCCTATCCGTGACGAAAAATGGAGCTCGACAAGGAAATGGAAGAACTAGTTATAAACATTGCAAAATTCTTGTATCAGATTCCAGTTTACTAGCAGATTCGCCTCATAACTTAATTTCATTGGGTATGGAGCGAGTCATATTAGGAAGCCATTGTTGATAAATGGTACGAAATTATGTTTCATGTATTTGTTATAAGCAACGTGACTTGTTTTAAATTTTAATTCGCACTATATAAGTATGTAAATAAAATTTTAACAAAATAAATAAGTGAAGCTTGACAATTTTTGAAGATAAATAAGTAAAAATATTTGATTCTGGGGGATTTGAACTCGTCACAAAATTATGAAGCCAGCACCCTACCCCCATTTGATATAGTGGGGCAATAATTTACTATATACCCGTCATCTTTTTAAGCTTCTTCCATAAACTTCTTTTCTCATCCATCATTTCCAAAACTCGTTCATTTCTTACTTTGTCTGTCCATCTAATTTTCAGCATTCTTCTGTAGCACCACATTTCAAATGCTTCAAGTTTCTTTCTTTCCGGTATTCCTAAAGTCCATGTTTCGCTACCGTAAAGTGCTGTGCTCCACACATAGAGTTTTAAAAAGTTCTTTCTAATTCCTAGATCAATATTTGAAACTAAAAGGTTTCTCTTTTTCATGAAGGCTGTTTTTGCTAGTGCTATTCTGCTTTTAAAATCATTCCTGCTTCGGCCATCGGTTATAATTTTGCTTCCCAAGTAACAGGACTCACTCACTTCTATTGCATCCGATCCTATTTTTATATTTAATCTGCTAGTATTGGTATCATTTCTGCTACATTTCATCACTTTTGTCTTACTTTGATTTATATTCAGTCTAAAATCTTCCTTCAGTATTTGGTTCATGCCATTCAATAACTTCTCAATATCCTCATCCCTCTCTGCTAACAAGACAATGTCATCAGCAAATCGTAGCATGCTAATTTTTTCTCCCTGAAAACTTATGCCACATGGAAATTTTTCTTTTACTTTCTTCATTGCTTCTTCTACATACTACAACCTTGTCTCACACCCTTTTTAACTGATGCATGTCTCTCGTGATTCTCTACTTTTATTACAGCCACTTGATTCTTATATAGTTTATAGAGTATTCTTCTATCTCGATACTTTAGACCTGACTTCTTTAAAATTTTGAACATCTTGTCCCACCTAACATTATCAAAAGCTTTTTCTAAATCAACAAATGCCATAAAAGTATCTTTGTTTTTCTTGATCCTCCCTTCAAGTATTAATCTTAAAGACAGAATTGCTTCCCTTGTACTGCGATTTTTCTTAAACCCAAACTGATCTTCACCTACTATCTCTTCTACTACCCTTTCCATCCTTCTGTGTATTATTCTGGTCAGTAATTTTGAAGCATGTGTAGACTAATGGTGCGATAATTTGTCGGCTTGTGCTTTCTTTGGAAGTGTGAAGATGATATTTTTATTAAAATCAGTTGGAATTTCTCCTGTTTCATAACTTTTTGATATCAGCTTTGAATAATCTTTCGATTCCTTCCTCTCCTAGGGATTTAAGAAGTTCTGCAGGGATCTCATCAAATCCAACTGCCTTACTTGCTTTCAAGTCATTCAGAGCTTTATTAAATTCTGTCCTCAAAACAGGTTCTCCTAAGTCATCAATGTCAACATCGCCTTCCTTTTCCAATACACTATTGTTCAAGTCGTCCCCAACATACAGTTTCTCAATGTATTCCTTCCATCAGTTAGCTCTATCTTCTAAGCTTAAAAGAGGTTTCCCATCGGCAGTTTTAATGTTCATACCTCTTTTCTTCATTTCTCCAAAATTCTGTTTGATCTTTCTATATGCAACATCTACTTTTCCTATGACCATTCCTTTTCTACTTCTTCACATTTTTCTTGTAGCCATTTTTCTTTTGCTGTTTTGCATTTCCTATTTATTTGATTTCTAAATTGCCTGTAGTGCTCTCTTCCTGCATCATCCTGAGCATGTTTGTACCTTCTCCTCTGATCCAACAGCTGCAAAATTTCTTCTGTGATCCAAGGTTTTCGGGCAGCTTGTTCCCTAAAGCCTAATGTTTCTTTGCCAGCTTTCATTATTTCGGTCTTTAAGGGGTCAAATAAAAAGAAATACGATTTTTTTTTTGCTATCAAAAATTAATTGGAACATTCCTCTTTAATGAAAACTTTGAATTATTGTTCTACTTGCCCTAGAAGTGGAGTTATTACCATTTTCTCCCGCGCCTGCATAGGAAATTGGCGGGGCCGCTGAGTGCATCTCGTGACTTTTTGGCGAACTACTTGGCTTTTCTTGACCTGAAGTTGAATATTTCCTTATGTTACCCATACAGTGAGTTTGCAAGGGTTGGCTACAATGTTTTCTGTGACAAATGAAGCGCTAAGAGCGCTGAACATTGTATCTTTGTTTCGAATTACGTCAGTGTTGCGCCTGTTGATAATAATATTATATTTCTTGTGTAAAGCATTCTTCTGGTTACGATGCCACATTTCAGTAATCGTGTATATAAGAAGAGGAAGAATGTAGGGAAAAGAAAATTAACACTAATACCAAGTTGCGATGCCGTAATTACGGAAACAATGCGCTCTTCTGCTAAGCAAAACACGGCTGGCCAGCGCCCTGAGACATCTTATAGAAAGAAGTTGACTGGTGGAAGTGACAGAGAGAGGATAAGAGAAAGAAGAGAAAGGAATATGAAATATGATGGAACAACAGGCCAGAAAAGAAGACCAAAAAGGAAGCTTTTTGGATAATGAAGAAGAAGACCCTGATAATCCATCCTATAGTGCAGGAATGTATTGAGAAACTTTGATAGCCATTTCCCGTGAATTAGAATTTTCCTAATGTAAGGAACATTTTCTCAAAATCCCATGAAACTAGGGAGATAAAATTTTTATACAACATTCATAGTAGTCAAACTTAAATTGTAACACAGATATTTAACAATATGTTCAGTAGTTTCATGTCAGTTTGATTAAAATAAAGCAATTTTTGTAAAAAAAGTTGGATCATTAAATAAAAAAATATTGAAAGGAAACTATAAAAGATACTCCAATATCCCTCCATCATAACTGCAATACTAAACCACTTTTTATGTTGAAAAAATTTCAAATTATTCTGTTTGGTAGATTGTTCATAAATGTTCCTTAACTAGTGATTTTAACATGGGTAGCATAGGCACCTCCGGCTCCCCTTAATGCATTCCATTCGCCCTCGGTTGAGCTCCTTTCACAGTTACTTCTTAGACCTCTGTCTACCATTTCTGCAAATTTTTCTCTTGTGCTAGATTGTTTCAGTTTATTCACTGCCAGTCTGTTCTGCTTATGCTGCTTCCTTATTCGCTTGAATTTCAGCCTGCACTTCATTACTATCAAATTATGGTCCGAGTCTATGTCTTCTCCTGGGTACGCTTTACAGTCTAGAACTTGATTCCTGAAGCTCTGTTTGACCATGATATAATCTAGCTGATATCTGCCTGTATCCCCAGGACGTTTCCAGGTGTATATTCTTTTTTCATGGTTCTTAAACAGTGTGTTTGCCAATACTAGCTTATATCTTTCACAAGATTCTAGCAACCTGCTTCCTCGCTCATTTCTTTCTCCTAGACCAAAACATCCTACAGTATTCCCCTCTTTTCCTTCTCCCACTATTGCATTCCAATCGCCCATGATTATTAGATTTTCTTCCCCCTTCACATATTGGATTAATTCTTCAATTTCAGCGTATATTTTTTCTATTTCTTCGTCATCTTCCTGTGACGTTGGCATATATACTTGTACCAATGTGGTTGGGACGGGCTTAGTTTCTAACCTTATCAAAATAATCCTGTCACTAAACTGTTCATAATAACTCACCCGTTTCCCTACTTTCTTGTTCATTACAAATCCTACACCAGTGACTCCATTGACAGCTAGTGTGCTAATCTCAACAACATCTAACTTAAGATGTTCCATCTCCCTTTTTAAGTTTTCTAACCTGCCAGCCCTATTCAGACTTCTAACATTCCATGCTCCGACTCGTAGAATGTTTCTATCCATTCTGATGACTCCTCCCTGAGCAGTCCCCACCCGGAGATCCGATTGGGGGACTATTTTACCTCCGGAATATTTTACCCAGGAAGAAGCCATCATGATATATGTAATTTGAGAGGATTACATGTCCTCGGGATACCCTTTGGGTCTTTAATGCAGTGGTTTCCTGTTGCCTTCTGCATCCCCATGCCTTTGATCATTTCTGATTCATCCGCCTTTAGGGGCCGTTTCCAACCCCAAGGGCAAGAGGGTGCCCTGAACTGCTCCCCGCTCTTCCGCCCTCCTTTCGGAGGCCGTTGGCAAGCAGTGTAAATATCTAAAAAATTAGGGCACTTTTGAAAAACGACTATAGCACACACATATAAGCTGTGTACCCTTCAACATATATGAAGGAGATCGAAATCCGTTCTTAAAATTTCTGATGGCTTCCAAGTAAGACATGATTAAGAGTTTGAACAGGTAACGAATTTTTATGTTACGTTTCCTAAAATACATAAATACAGAAATTCTAAGTACTTACATAAAAATCATCTTCACAATAATATAAACAACTAGTTGCAGATCTATTCTCATAGCTGTACACCACTTTTTTCCTATATTCGCATCTCGGGGGACAAGAAAATACACTTTATAAAGTGTATTTCTTTTAGTATTTTTGCACACAGGTACCCAATACAGTACTTTTAACATCGTTTTGGACCTCCTTCCATATCGACATTAGTTAGAAAACATGAAAGTTTTGAGATGAAACACTCCACGCAATACAGTACGCCAATGCGTTCGTGTACTTACAAGTCACAGTAGAGGGCGCCAAAATGGCAGCGTTTAAATCGGCGGAACTGGATTTCAGTTTGAAAGTATTTATTTTGATGTTAAATCTTAATATTTACATCAACGTTATATTTTTTACTGTTATGTACGAATATAAATAACGGTTTAAAAAATTAAAAAAATACATCCATATACCCTTTTGTGGACCAAGCTGTTCTTGAGATTGGGTGGTCTGCTAAAACACATACAGTGAACAGTGGTACAATTTTAGGTAGAAGGGTGCGCATTTCTGGAAAAGAGTGAAGGAAGTCATTCACCTGTCACAAGATTTGATTGATGGACTCGAGGCCAGGTACTAACTATTCTTGGGCTTAACATATTAGGCATCATTTTGTTTCTTTCTTAAATGTGATGAATTTGTTGCTACACCACAAACAGAGTTAAAATTTTCAACTGTATTTATTACCATTTTGATTGATGCACTTAAATATGTTCAACCAAAATAATTCAAACAAATTCATTTTAATTATTTTATTTATTCCTAATTATTTAAAGACTACACTGATTGAAAAGCAGTAAAGAATTTGTTTTTAATTTTTATCATTTTTATGTGTGTTTCAATTGCTATAAATTTGTGATTATGTTCATGTGTTGTGTTTACGGGGGCTGTTGATGTTTTTATTGATTAAATTTTGTTAACAAAGCAACATACATTTAACTAACAGTCAAATGTATTTGCCAATACCTAACACTTGATGCAGCTTTATGTATGATGCTACCATTACTTTTCAGAAGCGGGTGTGGTATCATTGCCACACACATTGAGATCAAATTTTTCATCAAAACTCTGTTGCACTCTCAATTCTTGGCAACCTCTTACATGGGATGATTACAAAGCAGCAGGATACACATCAATTATGGTGAAAGAAAATGTTGTGTGTTCCACTGATTCATTTTACAGAGCAATTCTTGCAAGAGGAACAGGTGGGTTTTGAAATTATTGGTGTTTATGAGTTGTCATTTACTTTTTAATAGTATGAAAATTATTTTTATTCATTTTAGCTTAAAGTTAAGTATTTTACTATCTCATTATCTAACTCATTGCCCATTACTAGTAGATTATTTAGTAAGTGTGTAATCTCATATTAAATAACGGAGCGGACTATCTATTTAGGTTTTTCTTGAGTTGAAGAAGATGCTAAGCAATAAACATAAAAAGAATTTGAAGTAAAAATGTGCTTCTAGTTGCAAGTAGATGTACAAGAGATTTGTGGTAACAGCAACAAGTGGCAAAGACTTGGATACCAAACTTGGGATATTGGATTGGAAAAGATGGTGATGAGATGCATGGGGAAATTAAAATGGGAACATAATTCCTATAACAAATAAAAATAGAAATTAATGCTTCTATACATGGCCAACTGAATTCAATACTTGTCTCTGGCATTGCAAAGAAAGAAGGTTGCATTTAAATAGGTTAGTCAAACACTTTTTCAAGGCACGACTGTTAGATAAAAATACTGCACCTTGTAGTCACCATACCTCCGACAGGTGGAACTGTTGTATAGTGAAAGGGTTTAGTTAGTTTATTGCATACTGTTTAAGCTAACAGTTCTTTAAAAATAGCTCTACAATCCATGACCATGGTCAACCATGGAGCTATTACTATTAAAAGTTTCTGCAGGCAGTTTGTTCCCATTGAATTGCAGTCATCAACTTATTAAGTGAGATTTTATCAATATCCAAATGACTGAAGGATTAGAGGTTGTAAAAGAAGAATTGCAGTGCTATTAAGAAATCACTGTATTTTCACTAAAGAAAGAAATAGTTTCTGTTGTCAGCTACATTTTACTGAAAAATGAATTATCAGCTATTTCACTAAAGAAAGAAATAGTCTCTGTTGTCAGCTACATTTTACTGAAAAATGAATTATCAGCTTCAATCCTATTAAATTCATGCTAGTTTCCGGTTAATCATTCTATCTGAAAACCACTATCTCTAAAGCACTCATTTTAGAACTGTAAAAGCTTTTCTTCACCTTGTTTAAAATGTATCTGAGTCCAATTTGCCACCCTTTCAAAGTCCAAAATTTGTATGATTCAGTCTCCTACTTGGGGCCTGCCTAGCCTCTCACCAGCTTCACATTATAAATTCACTCCTTCATATTCTTACCGATATTCGCTTTTCAAAATCTGTCTGCAGAATCAAGTAAAAGGTCAGTTGTACCACTTCTTTTATAGTCTCACACCAAATCTGGTTATTTCTGAATTTTTCTACTTTTAATTCTGGAATTTTCTGATTGATGTGTCACCATTCACCCTTCAGACTTCCTCAAATATTTTCAATTATTTTCCAAAATCTTTATCAATTATCCCAAAATTTTAATGCAACATTCAAAACACTTTTTGTTATTATATTTTTTTCAAAATATGTCTTAACTTACTCACAAAAAGTAATCAAAGTTTCCAAAATAAAAATTTAATTTTCCCTTCAATTTTTTTGTGTCTGTGTTGAAACTTTGTAACAGAAAAATTACTGTTTAATTGTGGTTTCTCTTGGTATCCATTATTACCCTTCGCAAACATTTAATCATTGGATATCGATATAAACAATCTATTATGCATTTACAGGCCAGTTAACTTAACTCTGAAATGAAATACGTCCCTTTAATTTTTGAAATGAAACTACAACCTCTTATTATTTTTAAATGATCTTTCATCTGTGTGCTCACCTTTAATTTCCGCTGTTTCAAATCTCAACATTTTTGCTATCTGATTGCATCCCATTGTTAAAATCTGTAAAACTCGTCTTTTCTACTTTAAAATGTTAGAAACCCATAAAGTTACTATCATGTATATTATTTCTAAAAGGATTTTTTTGTGAACAGCTAAAATACGTAGCCTCATTTTGGCCTCCTTTGAACCCCCACCCCCACCTCACGGTGCAGCAGATGTGGCTTCTGCCTCTACACTTCCCTCCCTCCTCCCTTCCCCATGTGCCACATAGCTTTTTTTTGTTTTTTCTAGAAGACATTTTGTACTGTTTTCTCTTGTCAGACTATCATAAATTACATTCAGAGGTAATTAAATCATGGGAATAATTAATCATATGCTGTTGTTGTACTGTACTTAATTTTAGCTGTGACAAATAATATAAACGAAAAGCTACATGACTTGGCTCCAAACACCTCACTTTCCCCACATAGCCCAACATAGCTTTTTACTTCCTTCCTCCCCTTAGACTGAACCACATAGTTTATGGATGCTCCATAAATGACCAAATTATGAACAATCAAGGTTGTGGGCAAAGGTATACAAAATAGTTTTTAAGAAGCATTCAAATACAAAATGCAAATACTTTCTTGTTTTTCTATTTCACATACAGAATGGTTTGAAATGTTAGTATTTTAATCCAAAATGCAAACTAGGTGTTTATTAAAATAATATACTTTTTTATTATGTAAATTATTTATTTCACTTAATTCATGAATTTCAACACTGCTACTTGTTCAAATAAGTCATCCTTCATAATCAGTCTATGTGGGCTCATTATCATCCATATTCTACTGGAGCAGACCTTGCTGAACAAGTATTATTTTTAGGAGCACCTTTTTTATTGTTGGATTTTTATTTAAGCAATCTATACTAACATCATTATCCTTTAAATATTGCAGTATTTCTAGTCTATCATAGTGTTTGCACCGACCCTGCTACAGAAGAATCTGAGCCCTCTACAAACATGCAATAAAATTCTTTTACTTTTTTCCACAGTTAGGCTGTGTGTACTTTCCTCTTCTTGTTACGTATTTAGTACTTCAGCAACAATCTATTCATTTATGAATTTCTTGTTTTCCTTCAACAACAATTTGAATTTAAAAAAAGGAAAAGATAAAGATACTAACATGTTATAATATGCATTGGGTTCCTCTGATTGACAGAATCTCTCAAAATGACCTTTAAAGCTTATTTTAGTTACATCTATCAACACAACACAGTGTGTGGGGTTATCAATTTGTAAACTGCCTAGCATCCATTGAATTCTCATAAATTCTGGAAGTAATCATTCATAGAGGTTGTCTTTGTCCCCATCGAAACTACTGATGCTTTCAGCAATAGGCTCTGTATAAATTATGTAAGAAAATGAATTTCACTTTCATTTGCTAACTGTACCATTCAGTGACTCCTTTGCTGCCAGATGATCTGGAATAGAATTATAATATGATTACATAGTGTTGGACATAGAAACGGGGTTTTTCAGTAGATTCTAAGTCTGTTTCACGCACTTCTGGAAAGCTTGAACAAATTTCAAAATGCTTTATATTTTACCATTCGTACATCATGAAATTTCTAGCGCGAGTTGTTTTGACGTCTTGCCTATAACTTGTGGTGCAATTAAATGCAATGAACTTTACATCTTTCACTATTAGGCAGTTGATACTCCTCAAATTTTTTTCAGACGGTTTTGGAAATTTCCTCAGTAATAACATCTCATCAACAGCTTATTTGTCATGGTGCATAGAAAATCAATCACTTCTAAAGTTAGTTTTATATTTTCCTTGTATTCTACACTTCTTTTAAGAGATTCTAGGCATATAGAGCAAACTGTAGATAGTTTGGTTTTACTTCCAGCACTACATTTTTGACATCTTTGAAACATAGCTTCAATATAAACGAAAGGATTTTACTGGAGCTCTGTTAAAGAAAATTTTAACATTTGTTTCACAGTGAAAAAAGATAAATTGTAAATTGGTGACTCTGCAAGAATTAACACTTCATACAGCAAAGAGGAATAAAATAGCAAATTAATTTTAAATTAGGAACAAGTTAGATGTGTTCTGTATGGTGTGCAGTAGTAAATGAAAATATCTTTTTTTACTTACTTTTAATAACTTGAATCCACCAAGTGAACAAAAAACAAAACAATCACAAAACACAAGTTGGCGCAGGCTTCGTAAGATGTTTCAATATTGTAAAATTCATTGTTATTTGTTTAATAGACCAAGTTGTCATTTGACTTTTGGTTGGTAATGTTTCCAATAGTTTGAATGAGTTAATAAAGCAATGTTCATGAGATATACTCTCATGAAATAAATGTATGAAAAACTAAGAAATTTATTTTGTATTTTCCAAATATAAACTACATTTGAAAAATTATTTCAATTAAAATACAAAATGCTTATCATTTAAAAGTATTTCAAATATAAAATGGAAATAGGTATTTTGTATTTACATTTTAAATACGTGTATTTCAAATAATGCACATCTCTAGTTGTGGGTATGTGATATTTCTAAGTAAAGCTACTAGACTTCGATGTCAATAAGGAGTGATTACATGACCACTAGATAGCAACACCACATATTGAAATTTTCATTTTAACCGTGGACCTATTTTAGTTGACAAATAAACAGTTGCTACAAATGAGCCTGTTCTTACATACCACTACAAACCACCAGTCTTGTTATTCATCGAATATCATTCGCAAAATTTTTGCATGCCACCTAGTTATATTAATGTTCCTTCTATTCTCACATTTACTTACATACCCTTACTACACCACAGAACAATAGGCAATAAAGGGCCATAAATACTCCAGAATAATATACACCAAGCGGGATTCTGTTACCACCCAGTCAGTCTACTAGCAGCATCTGTGAATTTTCAAAAATGTTGTAAGTAGTGTATAGTCTTAATGTGAAAAGGTAAAGGCTTGTGTGGTTGTAATGACATGGTGAAAGGGTTTTTATTATCTACACATTACCTCCTATAATAGGCTTCTCTAAACTAATTCAGTAAACCTACTGAGTATATTCAGCATGGAATCTGAAGCACAGAAGCATTCAGGTGTACTTCACATTACACAGCAAGTTGTAACAGAAGTTAAGTTTGGGTTAAGAGTCTATGAAAATCCCATCCAAGACTGGGATTCAAACCGGGGCCTTTCAGTCTGTAGTCGGGCACCTTAAGCACTGAGCTACTAGTCTTAATGTGATGACACATGTGCATGTATTTCAATGGCACAAATGATTTTCTGAAGGATGTCAGAACGTTGGAGACGGGAAGGCGTTGATCACCCTATCACAGCAAAAACGCAACAAACTATTATGAACACCAATAAAATTGTTCACAACAGTTGCCGCATAAGCATTCACATCTGAATGACATCTGAAGTGAGATTTTCAGTAGTATTTTGCAGAGACTGACCACAGGCATAGATTTTCTTATGTCACTAGACATGGTTTTTCCAGTATGATCCTAAAACCAAGAAACAACCCATTAAATGTAAAACTCTCATATTACTCAGAATGAAGAAGTCAAGAATGTACAAGTTTAAGATGAAGGCAATGCTGATTACAAGTTTTCTCTTCGATATTAATGGTGTCCTCATAGTGTAATGGGTACCATAAGTTCAGACAGTTAATCAGGAGTACTATGTTCAGTATTTGGTAAAGCTGAGGAAAGTGAGGCAGTAGAAGCATTCATCATCATCATGACCACCATCATCATAAATCAATTCTATCACTAAATGATGTGGCCTCTTAGAGTTACGATTTCAGATAGAACTTCAACATTCTTCTCCAGGTAGAACAGCCTTGGACTATCCTCTGACATCTAACTCCAGTGACCCCGTATATTTCAACCCCGAAGATTTTAACCTTAATATCATTCATCATGAACTCATAAGGATCAGGCTTAGCCAATCCTGCTTCAATGACAGACTGGTGATCCTCCCACAGTGATTTGCTCAATGATCCAGTTTCCTGCTGCCGTTGAATGTCTGGCTCAGCTTGACAGGGGTACCTTATGGAGGTTTTGTGCTTGAAGTTGGCATGATAGAGGTTAGATTCAAACTTAACTGTGTCCTTATGTTCTTGTTGCCATAAGATTGCAACAACACACCTCACTCCCATTAAACTGCCTCTTGGGCTTTATTATGTGAGTAATCCATGATTTAATTAAGAAATAATTCACTTGCTCTTTAATTGCTAAGGTTTTACACATATACTACTTCTTTTTAACTGTATAAAACTTAAACTAGATAATGAGAGATTGCAGAATCTACTATACAATTTCGTAAGGTCACCCACTCACCTCGATAGCTATTGGCTGGAGAATGGTGTTACGTGTCAGCCTTCGCTCGCAAAACAGCGACCAGAGATACCATTAAAAGGAATTCGTGTTTATGTCTACAATTTAATAACTAAGCAACTGCTACCAAATTAATTGGCATAGTACATTCATTAAGTTTGCTTTTCATAGCGTTTCATAGTTTAAAAAAATTTAATAAATTTTACGGCTGAAAAAATGTGGATATGCTTTTCAGTTACATGTTACTAATTAAAGCAACTTAAAAAACTTTAAAAAAATTAAATTACTCATAGTCTTCATGACAATTGTCATTTCGGCTTAGGATAAATTTCAGTTTAATTATAACTTTCACTAATGTTGTTTGACCAAAATTTATGCATTACGGTTTATTTGTTTTTTTAGTCATTTTACTGACCACTTTCGTTGTTGGTCTTTATTCATGTTCACTGTATGTGAGTTATTAGGTTATTTTAAGTGGACATCAGAACAGAAGGGTCACCGAATCGACTATTCTGGCAACTAATTTCTGCGGAGTTACTCAACTATTCATAATATGGAATGTGTATTATGTTCTCTGGCCGACACAGATACTATGACCAATGTTTACATTATGAGAGTTTGCCCAGTCTCAATAATAAACAACATCATGCCTTCGTAGCAAACAGGATTTTTTTTTTTTTTTTTTTAATTTGCAGAGTGAACTTTAAGGGTCAAATACAAGTCAAGTTCGTATTTAAGCAAGTTCGAGTGTATGACCTTTGAAACGATTACACGATAGCGCAATCGTTCCTGTCTGTGTTTAATACCTGCCTCTATTAATGCTTCTGAGTTCTTCAAGCTCAAGAGATTTTATTCATCCTAAGTGTGAAACACAGGTCGAGCTTATATTTGGCCAGATCAAACCAACCTGTCATAATCATTCATCGTAAAAACTGGAACTATCCTAGACCTGTGACGATACGCAAGAAACAGTCACGGGATTACACTAGTAATGAAATAAGTTCATAGTTAATAATGTTTTATTTAAACATTCGAACATCGAAAAAATAAGCGAAGCATGCACAAAATTGATCAGACTTTTTACTAGTCAAAGACAATAAGTTCTAAAAGGGGCTAAACCAAAACAATTAGCAAACTGAGGAGTCACGTTTATCTGTTTCAACACACCCAAGATGGAATATAGCATATGGATGACTTCACACAAAAGTCAATAATGTAAACTATAAACTTAAAAAATATATCTGTGTATTCACACTAAACTGACTAAACCATCAAGTATATTTTTAAGATAGTAAACTCAGTTTGACCTGCATACACTCATGTAATCTTCACGGTCCTCTCCTATTAGTAACCAGTAATGCCTTGTGTAAGTTGGGTAACACTGAAATATAATCTTCAAGGGTGTTCAGCCGGATGGTGTCAAAGTAACACGACGTTTCGACAGCAAGCTCGGCTGTCTTCATCAGGTATCGGTGTCTGCTGGCTGTCCTAAGCTGGTTGTCACCGCGTCAACACGGTGGCTCATTTCCCTATCCCAATTTGATTTATATATATATATATAGATGATGGATGTGGGGCGCGAACACACATAAAAGACACAAACACAAACAATAAAGAAATTTTCGGGAAAAAAAAACCCTTCGTCAACAAGAGAACATTATGAGAGGTGGGTGCAGCCGGAGATTGCTTCACAGAAAGACCTTTTTTTCCCGAAAATTTCTTTATTGTTTGTGTTTGTGTCTTTTATGTGTGTTCGCACCCCACATCCATCATCTAAAGGTAAGTGGTGGCTCATTTCCCTATCCTAATTTGATTCCTTTCCGCTACTTAGCGTCTTTTTTTCATTGTTATTATATATATAGATATGCTGTCATCATTCTTCTGTCTGGTTTGATGCAGTTCCATCTCTTCCTATTTTGCACTAACTTCATCTCTTCAACATACTCCTTACACCCTATGTCCTCAATTATCTGCTTCATCTTATATCTTTAAATGAGCAATTCTTTATACTGTATATGTATATATATATTTTGGATCTCGGAAACGGCTCTAACGATTTGGATGAAATTTCGTGTTTAGATAACATTTTGTTTTTTAAGATTATCTAAATAGTGTTCTTCCCTGCAAAAACCCAATTTTACGAAATACAAACAATTTTTGGTCTTGGTATCTCGAAAAATGGCTCTAATGCCATCTTGTAGATGATTCAGATACCAGGAAGCCTACTAATATCTTCTCTTTTCAAGGAACTCATATATTTAAATGAACATTTCTTAAAATACTAGCACTGCATGTATAATTGTTAAACATTTTAAAAGAAGATATTTAAAAATTGGCTTTGTCAGAAGTGATACTTACGAGGTGCATTCAAGTTCTAAGGCATCCGATTTTTTTTTCTAATTAACTATTCACCCGAAATCGATGAAACTGGCGTTACTTCTCGACGTAATCGCCCTGCAGACGTACACATTTTTCACAATGCTGACGCCATGATTCCATGGCAGCGGCGAAGGCTTCTTTAGGAGTCTGTTTTGACCACTGGAAAATCGCTGAGGCAATAGCAGCAGGACTGGTGAATGTGCGGCCACGGAGAGTGTCTTTCATTGTTGGAAAAAGCCAAAAGTCACTAGGAGCCTGGTCAAGTGAGTAGGGAGCATGAGGAATCACTTGAAAGTTGTTATCACGAAGAAACTGTTGCGTAACATTAGCTCGATGCGCGGGTGCATTGTCTTGGTGAAACAGCACACGCGCAGCCTTTCCCGGACGTTTTTGTTGCAGTGCAGGAAGGAATTTGTTCTTCAAAACATTTTCGTAGGATGCACCTGTTACCGTAGTGCCCTTTGGAACGCAATGGGTAAGGATTATGCCCTCGGTGTCCCAGAACATGGACACCATCATTTTTTCAGCACTGGTGGTTACCCGAAATTTTTTTGGTGGCGGTGAATCTGTGCGCTTCCATTGAGCTGACTGAAACTTTGTTTCTGGATTGAAAAATGGTATCCACGTCTCATCCATTGTCACAACCGACGAAAAGAAAGTCCCATTCATGCTGTCGTTGCTCGTCAACATTGCTTGGCAACATGCCACACGGGCAGCCTTGTGGTTGACCGTCAGCATTCATGGCACCCACCTGGAGGACACTTTTCGCATTTTCAGGTCGTCATGCAGGATTGTGTGCACAGAACCCACGGAAATGCTAACACTGGAGGCGATCTGTTCAACAGTCATTCGGCCATCCCCCAAAACAATTCTCTCCACTTTCTGGATCATGTCGTCAGACCGGCTTGTGCGAGCCCGAGGTTGTTTCGGTGTGTTGTCACACAATGTTCTGCCTTCATTATACTGTCGCACCCACGAACGCACTTTCGACACATCCGTAACTCCATCACCACATGTCTCCTTCAACTGTCAATGAATTTCAATTGGTTTCACACCACGCAAATTCAGAAAACGAATGATTGCACGCTGTTCAAGTAAGGAAAACGTCGCCATTTTAAGTATCTAAAACAGTTCTCATTCTCGCCGCTGGCGGTAAAATTCCATCTGCCGTACGGTGCTGCCATGTCTGGGACGTATTGACAATGAACAATGCGCATGTTTATATCTCTTTCCAGCTCGGAGAAAAAAAATCAGAGGCCTTAGAACTTGAATGCACCTCGTATTAGAGATGGGTCATGGACGAGTGAACCGGTTCTTTAGAACAGTTCTTTTGAAAGAACGAGTGAGTTGTCACTCACTAAAAGTAAATGAGAGTTCTTCTTGGAAGCCGTAATGACGGTGGTGTGTCGGTCTCGATTGAAGTTAACTTCAATCGAGTCTGCGCCAACAATAAGTCAGTTTCAGCTTTGTCACTCTCGCCCGACCAATGTTTGTTCTCTGTTCCACACTGTTCATTGTTTATCCACTCCGCTCTGAAAAAATAAGAAATCCCGAAGATCGAGAGGAGCTAGTTCATTCGCGACATTCTCCTAATCCAGTACTCAGCACAGCACGGAGCAGTGCCACTGGGGAGCTAGTTCTTTCAAATCTGATATTTGTGAACAGTATACTTCATCTCATTTAAAGCAAAAAGTTCTTTAAATTTATTGTACTTTGTGTTTGTAGATAAATTAATGTAAAACTAAGTATGGTCAAACAATCACTCAAATATACCCAGCAATCTGAACAATATCTCATTGATGCTTTGAAATGGCCTTTTCTGCATGAAGGTAATTCTGTAGTAATGTTTCAGAATAAATACAAAAATAAATTATCATTACCGATGTGAGATTAGCCTAAGAAACCAACAGATACTACACTCAAAATGGATATAACTGCTCTTTTTGTTTAAACTGAGCTAGTGAACTGGCGAACTGGCGAACTGTTGAAAATAACTAGTTCTTTTCATAGAATGATCAAATGAGCACCGCTCTTTTTTGTGAGTCACTTTGCCCACCTCTAATACTTAACATAACTTCTTTGAAAATAATATTGAAATTGAAAAAGTTGTTATCCTTAAATACTACCAAGTTAATTGTAAAACATTTAAAAAGTAGATATTAAAAAAATATATACTGGCTTGACAAATGCGATTTTTTTCAAACTTTTTTTAAATTATTCTAATGCCACACGACCATTGAGTCTACTGTTATTTCTTTGGTTGTAGTAAACAACTGCGAGCTTTTAAATGCATAGGAATTAGGAAGCCTTGTATAGTCTACTAGCTGATCCATGGGAATACTAGCACTACGTGTTTAATTGTAAAACATCTAAAAAGAAAATATTTAAAAATTGGCTTTGTCAGAAGTGATATTTACTGTACAAAAACTTATTTGAAAATAATATTAGAAGGTATAATGTAATCATCTCAAGAAAACCTTAAAGAAAATCGTCTCAACCAAGTTACTAGAATTTCGTCCAGTGAAGACTCAATTCAAGAAAATCATGACTATTAGTCACAATATTTATTTAACTGACTGCAGTTCTTATGTAAGTAGGAAAGAAATATATTGAATGTAGAACAAATGTGGAGCAGTCTATCAGGTCAAATGTAGTTAGTGGGGAAAAAAATGGTTACTGCACTAGCTCTTAAAAAATTCTGGTTACGATCCCGGGTTAAAAAATCTGGGGGGAGCAACAATTTTTAAGATTTGTATTTGACCATATGAACTACGGTGGGGTGTTGTGTGATTTAAATTCTACGTTAAATTGTAGGTGAGAAAAGGAACTGGCCATCCTATCTCATATACAATTGCTTAGACTTGCAAATAGATAAAATTAATTTCTCGCAAACTTCTCTAAGGATTTTGATGAAAAGAAAACGGAAGATGTCGAGTGAAGATTGGTCACCCAGGTACTATATTCTAATATCTGTCTTCCTCTACAGTTTGTACCTTCCATTGTTCCCTCCACTATCAAATAACCAATCCTACATGGGTTGAAATTGACCTACCATCCTGCTTCTTCTTTCTGTAACCCTCTTCCACAAATTTCTTTTCTCACCCAGCACTTCCAAAACTCGTTCATTTCAAACTTTATCCGTTCACCTAGTTTTCAGCATCCTTCTTAGAACACCACATTTCAAATGTTTCAATACAGTTTTAAGAAGTTCTTTCTAAGTCCTAGATCAATATTTGAAATTGAAAGATTCCTCTTTTTCATGAAGGCTCTCTTTGCTATTGCTATTTTGTTTTTAACATCATTCCTCCTTTGGGCAGAAGTTGTAATTTTACTTCCCAAGTAGCAGAATTCACTAATTTCTTGTATAACATCCAATACTGGTATCATTTCTGCTACATTTCATCACATTTTTCTTGCTTAGATTTATATTTAGTCCAAATTCCTCCTTCAGTATTTTGTTTATACCATTCAGTAATTTCTCAATATCCTTAGCTTGTTCCGGTATCAAAACAATGTCATCAGTAAATCGTAGCATACTGATTTTTTTTCTCTTTGAACACTAATGCCATATGCAAATTTCTATTTCATTTCCCATTGCTTCCTCTACATACAAGTTTAATATTAATGTGGATAGACTACAACCTTGTCTCACATCCTTTTTAACTTGTACATGTTTCTTATGATTATGTACTTATATTATAGCAATTTCATCCTTATAAAGTTTATGAAGTATTCTCTGTCTCGATATTTTGGACCTGGCTTCTTTAACATCCAATATTATTAAAAGATTTTTCTAAATTAAAAAAAAATACCATAAAGCATCTTTGTTTTTCTTAATCCGACCTTAAAGCTAGAATTGCTTCCATTGTACTACAGTTTTTCCTACACCCAAACTGATCTTCACCTACTAACTCCTCTATTACCCTTTCCATTCTACTGTTTGTTATTCTGGTCAGTAATTTTGAAGCATGTGATGTTAGACTTGTAGTACAATAATTCTCGCTTGTGCTTTCTTCAGAAGTGTGAAGATGACACTTTTATTAAAATCAGTTGAAATATCTCCTGTTTCATAACCTTTTGATATCAGTTTGAATAATCTATAGATTCCTTCTTCTAGAGATTTCAGAAGTTCTGCAAGAAACTCAATTCCAACTGCCTTATTTGCTTTCATGTCATTCAGAGGTCTATTAAAATCTTTCCTAAAAATAGGATCTCCTAAATCATCAATGTCGACATCGCCTTCCTTTTGCATTATGCTGTTCAAGTCTTCCCCATCATACAGTTTCAAAAAATTAAATGTAACTCTCTACATGTCCCAGATGAATCTAAAATGTTTGAAATACAAATTTATGGGAGGTACATTGTACAATTACAAGGCCTGAGACACGGAAGAACAACATAGGGATTCCATGAATTGGCAATGCACCATCTCACCGTCCTCTTGTTAATAAGGCAGTGTTGTGGCCAGCAAAATATACCACTGGTGGATTTCACCACTACCTCACTCTGTTGTTCCCCCCTCCCCCTACCCCCTTTTCCTAAGATATAGCTCCACTTGTTCATTAAGGTGAAATCAGATTTGATGGGGACTGTGGATGAGGTCAAGAGCAAATGGGCAACACTACTGAGGGATGACTTTCAGTAAAGCTTTCAACAATGGATATTTTGTGTCCAATGACGTATAGACACGGAAGGGGAGACATGAACACCCAGTAAATTGTCATGTTGCAACAATAAATACATTTCTTGCTCCAGCTTCATTATTTAATAGCGACGTTTCATACTTATTCCTTTCTTGAATTGAAATTGTTTCTGCATTTACCTGGTAGTCAAACATATAATTTTTCTCTTAGTTTAATTTCTCTTAAATTCTACAGTTAAAGATGACTTTTTCACGGATAATACATTGTGTCAGTAAAATAGTACCCGAATTGGATATTTGAATTGCTCGCACAGGAGTCATGAGAATTGATAGAAAAATTCAAAATATTGAGAGACTAGTAAAATTTATAATCTATCATAGAATACCTTTCTGTGATAAAAGTACATTGAGTTTATAGCATTAGTTAAAAGATTGTGTGACAAGTTACTTCATTATCACTGCTAATATTGTGTATAGATGAAGCAGCAAAAGAACTGAAAAAATTTGAATGTTGCATAAGCATTCAACAAAAGGTTTGATGACATTGTTCTGTTAGATATAGAATAAGACAGAGGATATAGAGAAATTAATTATTGGGATGATCAAAGCATTTGGAATTAAATTTGGACTAAATATAAAACAGAGCAAGAAAAGTGTCATGAAGTACACCAGACATAGTAACAACAACAAAATAAAATAAAAAACCAGTATCGGATGTTTTTGAATAAAAAAGAGAATTGAATTATTTAGAAAGTGGTAACTGATAGATGAAACAAAACTGATCTCAAATGCAAAGTGTTGTCAAAGTAAAAACCTGCTTAGAAAACAGAAATATTTTACTTAAATACATTTTCGAAATAAGGAAAATACTTAAAACTATGTATGAATTAATAGCAATGTATGAAATTGAAGATTGTACTTTGAGAATACCAAAAAGAAGAAAAATTTATGCGTTTTAATGTTGGTATGATAGATGGCTTTTGAATATTAAGTGGGAAGGCAAAGTATAAATGTAATGTATTTTTGAAATGATGGGCGATGAAAGAAATTTGTGGGTCACATTGTAAGATAACCTAAAATTTTGTAATTTGTATCAAAATTGGTACACAGAGCAGCAATTTCAATTAAATAGTATTGCAGATCAGGTTTAAAGTCATTTGCTTAGATAATTTAAGTCATAAATCAGAGTAAACCGTTATAGAAAATCCGAACGTAGCATTACCATATTTAGTATATTAGATTCAAACCTTTTCATAATAGTAAATTTTGCCTTCATTGCTTGAGCTATTTGGAATTATAACTAGTAAAATGAGGATAGGAACCATGTAGCTAGAAAATTCCACTAAAGAGTTATAAGACATTAAAGTTGGAAGTCGGCGAAATAAGTTAAGACGCAATTACACATTTAAAATTCTAGAAGGCATAATTTGGAAGATAGAAAGTTAGTCTATAGCTTAGAAGAAGCCAAATCTTGTCTGACACAGCATACCGAAATTTTGAAAGGTTCACTGAAGTTTAGAGATTGATTTTATAGTGATTAATAGAAACTTTCTCCATATGGGGAAATTCCAAAATAGTCAGTTTAGAAAATATAAATAAATTCTGTTGAGGAAATTATATCCAATAGAAAGAACATTCCAATAAAAACAGTTTTCAGTGAGTCTCATTTAGATCCATGTAGCATTTTGATCAGGATGGGACAAAGTAGAGATTTTTACAGTCTCAAGAAAATGTCAAAATGAGCCAGTACTTCCTGTTTCATCATCCTGAGACAGTGTCTACTTTAGAAATTCATAATAAATCTAGGAAATCAGATAGCAATTTCAAAACTGCACACTTTATTGATAAAACCAAGTAGAATCATTTAAACTGTTTCAGAGCTGTAAGTTAAATACTCTAAAAGATATACATTTTCGAGATTAAAGTTTGTGTAATAATTTTGGTTTAATCTGTTAGAGAACAGTAAAGGAGTGGATATTGGTGTTATCTGGGTTGTCTGGGTTGAACCGCTTCAATTTATGAAAACCTGATGTTTTGGCCATCATTTTTTGGCCTTCTTCGGAGGACTGTCAAGGCTGGGATCACTATTGCCTATATATACTCCCGAAGAGCGTGCTAACCGTTTGGAGTGATGTCACTCAAGTTACCGCCGCCAGCGTGGCCGGTCTGATAGGGGCTTGCGTCCCGTCACTTTCCTAATCAAGCATGACCGTATTTGGTCAAGTTGTAACCCGCCGTCTGCGTTCATATTATCTGGTCTATTATTGATTTCCAGCAATTCTCTGATACACTGAAAAAGAAATTTTAAAGGAGGTATTTCTGGCCAACAGCTACAGCCTTAACGTTATCAATAATGCCACTGCAAGGCTTGAACCTCAAGCACTACCCTGTGCTCCAACACTGGAAGATATATCAGCGAGACTGGTCGGACAATCAAGGAAAGGCATAAGTCATCTTAAAAATAACAACGTCAGCAAATAAGCTGTAGCACAACATTCAGCTGACGGTGGGCACACAATTTTATTTAGTGACACTAATGTACTGGTTCATGAAAGTAGATGGTGGCCCAGGTGTATCAGAGAAGCATTGGAAATTAAAAAGAGACCAGATAATATGAACACGGATGGTGGGCTACAACTTGACCAAATATGGTCATGCTTGATTAGGAAAGCGCAGGATGCAACCCCCCATCAGACTGGCCACGCTGGCAGCAGTGGCGGTAACTTGAGTGATGTTACTCCAAACAGTTAGCGCTCTCTTCGGGAGTATATATAGGTGCAATGATCCCAGCCTTGTCAGTCCTTTGAAGAAGGCTGCAAAATGATGGACAAACTGTCAGGTTTTCATAAATTGACACGGTTCAACCCAGACAAGATAACATCGGCAATGGCCACAGAAGTCTGCGCACCCACTTGAGTGGATATTGGCACCAAATGAGAGAGTAGAAAGTTAGAAGTAAGTTAAAAGTTATTTCAGCTTTGTAGCTTTAAATATTTTTTTTTGAATTTCAGAAAATAATTTTTTTACATATCAAACCATTAAAATTACTAAAAATTTCATTTCAATTGATTTTAACATTTATAGGCCTACCTAACTACCATCCAAGTTTCAGACAGATAGAAATTTATTTAGGGATTTTCAGACATCAGATGTCACAATCATCGAGAATGGAAGACTACACTAATTTCATGAGAAGGAGGAAAAAATGCATTCTTATACGCTTTCTATAAATACAAAGCCACAAGCTTGCCTCCGGACAGTCTTTGAAAATTAGTTGGAGCGTGACCACGCTATTTGATAGCACCATTTGGGTGTGAGGCTAGGCGGATGACTATGAACAACTACTTCCAGGCAGACATATTGAACTTTTAAGTTAACATGTGGCAAAATTCCATTCCTCATGTGACTGTAAATTCAGTTAGGGGTCATGAGGTTGGTCTGGCTCGAATGCATTAATCGTTCCTGCAATTAAATTTCTTTCGTGAATATTTCTGATGCCATTATTTGTGACTTTGTAACTTTTTAAGAATATAATGATTATTATTCCCAACAGCAACAGTGACTTTTAATGATGACTCACCTTTCCTAAGTTGGGGTCAATTCAGTTTAGGTGGATGCCGTATTCCTGCAAAGCATAAACTGTTTATCCAAAGGCAACATCACATTGTTAGAGCTGAGATATAACAGTCAAGTGCAACCCCTATTCAAGTTTTCTTCTTACAACATATTTATATGTAGAGTTGATTAATTATTTGTGGAGGGAATGATTAAAGGTGAGAATTGTAGAAGAACATTATTATTACTACTACTTCTAATTATGTTGTACAATTTTCATGCATACATAATCATGATTCTTACACATTTTTACATTAAAATCGTTCACAGTCTGAGGTATATTGATTATCAACTCCTTAGTGAATCTGTTCCAGTCATTCCCCTTCTTTCCCACTCCCAAAAGTCTGAAATCAATTGATTATTCATTGTCATGGTCCAATCTTCCCTCCCTTGTGATGTTTCTAAATCTTTCACAAATATGTATCCAGTATATATATGTTTTGTACTTGGGCACAGTTCTCTTCACTCGCTTACTGTAGTACAAACACTCCCAACCCAAATTGTTTCAGATAAAGATAAAGAAAAGCTGGGTATGTAGAAGAAATATTAATGAAAACAATATAAAACATTTCATAGTCCTTAAATAATGAACAATGGTCAGAAGTGCACAATGCACAGGGTGTTAATGAATAATTTAATTCCTTTCTCAATATATTTCTAACACTTTTCAAAGGAAGTTTCAAAATAAGAAAAGTTGTCAATACTCCAGACAATGAACTGGGTAAAGGGATGGATAACAAAGGGTATTAGAGTATGTTGTAAAATAAAAATGCACCTGTACTTATAAGTAAGAGAATCAGATAACTATACACTGATAGCTCATTATAAACTTTATTCTAAAATACTAAGAAATGTAATAAGTAAGGCCAAGAGCAGGTATATACCAGAGAAAATAGAGAATTCAGGCAATAAGATGAAAACTATATGGAATATTATAAACACTGAAACAGGAAAGTCTGTGGATCTCTTCATAGTGAAATAGGGGAAGTTTGTGAAATATTTAACAAACATTTTACTTCAGTTGTAGAGAAATTAGGCATAGAAAAGCAATCCTCGCATAGTACCCTGAGGCTTCTTCAGACTGCTTTCCCAAATAGATTTGTGGAGATGAAATTGCCACCAGTAATATTCTCAGAAATAAATAAACTCATGAAACAATTTAACACCTAAAAATTCTTCCAGCTATGACAATGTTTCTAGTAAATTACTGAAAAGATGTTCACATTGTATCAATCATGTACTTGCCCACATTTGTAATGAATCCTTAATGCAAGGTGTGTTTCCAAATAGACTAAAAAATGCAGTTGTAAAACCACTGTTTAAAAAATTAGAAGCAACATGTGTAAACTATCATCCCATTTCATTACTTTTCGGATTCTCATTTATTTTTTTTTTTTGAAAAAGTCGTACTGTAGAGTAATAAAACATGTTACACAAAATAATATCCTCACTAAATCACAATTTGGGTTCCAAAAAGGATCATCTATGGAAATGGCTATTTATTTATGTTTAAATAACACATTTGAGAAACTGAATAATAAAATGAGCCCTGTAGGAATATTTTGTGATCTTGCAAAAGCATTTAACTGTGTAAATCATGAATTACTTTTGTAGAAGATGGAATACTATGGTATTTATGGAACCACAGGTAAATGGTTTAAATCATACATGGAAAGTCGAATGCAAAAAGTTTCCATTTTTTATTCTAAAATAAGTAAAGATGCTTCATCAGACTGGGAGAAAATAAAACACGGACCCTTACTTTTCTTGTTGCACATCAATGACCTTCCTGGAAACTTATCTGACAAAGTTAAGAGTGTTTTATTTGCAGATGACACTAACCTGTCTGTGAGAAAAACACCAAACAGCAATCTAGAATTTAATATAAATGAAGTACTTAGTGAAGTAGCAAATTGGTTTAAGGCAAATTCATTAATATTAAATTTTGGAAAAAACACATTATATTAGGTTTAAAACAAAAAATTATGCACAGTCAGATTTACAAGTAAGCTATAAAAATAACACAATATTAGAAACAAAGACTATAAAATTCCTTGGTATTAAAATAGATGAGAAACTCTGTTGGCACGAACATATCACTTCACTACTGAAGAAGTTAAGTAGTGCCACCTTTGCAGTATGAACACTTTCTCTAACATCAGATCTAGAATTAACGAAACAGGTGTATTCCTCGTATTTTCATTCAGTGATGTCATATGGAATAATTTTTTGGGGAAACTCTTCACAAAGTAAAACCAAGAACTTCTTGCAGACAACTTTTAAAAAAAACTCAATATTCTTACAATGACTTCTCAGTATATATATTCTCTCATGTGCATAGTGAAGTAGCAAATTGGTTTAAGGCAAATTCATTAATATTAAATTTTGAAAAAAACACATTATATTAGGTTTAAAACAAAAAATTATGCATAGTCAGATTTATAAGTAAGCTATAAAAATAACACAATATTAGAAACTCTTCACAAAGTAAAAAAGTTTTCATAGCACAGAAAAAAGAGCTATTAGGATGTTGTGTAGGGTAAAACCAAGAACTTCTTGCAGACAAATTTTTTTAAAAAAACTCAATATTCTTACAATGACTTCTCAGTATATATATTCTCTCATGTGCTTTGTCATAGATCATTTTAACATCTTTACTTCTAATTCACAGGTACACAATTTAAATACAAGAAACAGAAATAACTTGCACAAAACATAAACATCTCTGCCATTAGTACAAAGAGAAGTTAATTATTATTGTATACATTTGTTTAATAAGCTTCCAAATAGTATAAAACAGTTTGCAGATAATAAAGATTTATTTAAAGAAAAACTGAGAGATTATCTTACTGGCAACTCCTTCTACTCCATTCAAGAATTTGAACAAATTAATTAATTGTGTTCAATATGACTTTTGCAAAATTCAGTTGTAAAAATTAATGTTTATTGTTATTCTCTTTATTTGTCTTTGGAACGTATAATTGTATTTACTATGATTATGACTCATATTGTATGTATCTGTATTAACCATGACATGTTTCACATCCCAGAGGTCCTTCCTCAGCAGGGATCCATGAAACAAGATTGATAAATAAATAAATAAATAAAAAACCTCCCAAAAGACATCAGAGACATCTTGGTTTATTAATGTAGTACTAACCTTAATCACACCCATATTATGGGTAACTCTGCCAAATGACTTAGAAAGATTTAGTGGCACACTATCTACTAGTACTCTTTTCTCCATTTTGTCTGAAATATATCATACGTAATCTACTAAATGAAATTCAAATGAGTAACCTCTCAATGCTGCTCTTCTAATTGAGAACATAGATTGTGAAGTATGATGAGGTTAGCTGAAGTTAGGAAGAGATTAGGCTTGCATTATACTAGTAGAATAACTGATGACAGCAAAAAAAAGAAAAAGTGTTAGGATGCTTGAGATAAGCTTGATGGTAGATAGATGAAATGTTCTCGGGAAACTAGCCGAGTGAGAATGTTTGTTTCCAAAAACATTTCATCTGTATACAACACTGAGAAAGCCTCCACTCTTATAAAGCTTGATGGTGTTAATAACTTATTCTCAGTTTGATATTTTTCTTTGAATTCCTATATGTTTCATATATATAAGTTATGAAACTTGTTGTATAAATAAGATAATCTTTTAATACCTTTCTGAATCAAGACCTTATTAACTCATTCAAATGACCTCTCATAATACTTGTTAGCATCTCAGAAATATTAAAGTTTATTTATTTATTTTAAATTTCCTTGTAGTAATTCTGTACAGTTGTTCATATATTCGTAAATCCATATTTTTTTTAGTTTTTTAGTGAGCAGCAATGTGAGATTATTAGATAAGGATACACTGAAATGTAAGTAGCAGGTTTGTAGATGTGAAACTATACTTGGGACAAGATTACTGTCCACATTTCAGTTGATTCTGAGAAGTTGATTTATAAAGTTTTGTGTTATGCTGAGATTATGGACCTAGCCAGTCCTTGTGCTGTTATTATAGAAAAATAAGAGGTGCAGGATGTGATACAATTTAAGATGTCACAATACCAAAATTCAATTTGTTCATACTTTTTTTTTTTTTTTTATAAGTGTTACATTTATGTAAAAGTTTTTTCAAAGAATGTTGCTTGTACTATAAATTACAACTTATTCATTGTTCTTTTCAGCAAAACTTGTATCCCTGGTAGCAATAAATTGTGACTATCCTCGAAAACCTCCCATATTTTGTCTTCAGCTTCAGTGGCATGGTGAACACAACAGTACTAACAGTGATGCAATCAGAGTAAGATATGATAATTACAACTGTTATGATTTGAATTATATCTAGGTAACATAAAAATAAATTGGGGGAAATGTGCAGATTTATTGGCTAAAAAATTGTTACTGCTTGTATTAAACAGTGCTAGGATAAATGATGCCTTTGATTTTATTGTTTGTAATATTATTTAATTTAATTACATTGGAGTGTATGCTCTGTTGGCAATTTCCCTAGTCATGATATTACTGCTTCGTTATTATTATTATCACCCTATATAATTTGATGGCAAATTCACTCTCCCATCTACTTTTGACATTTGTAAATTTTAACTTTAAACTCCTTCAGCGTTTTTTGTAAATTAGTCATCACTTCCCTTGGTAATTTATTTTAATCTCTGACATACAATCAAAAAAAAAATTTTCCACTTCCTTATGTATGAAATAGTGCCAGCTCTTGCCCACCAAAATACTCCTTGTACGTACCCTTCATTCTCTTCTCCTTCCTTCTATTTTCCAGTGACTCCCAATCCTTTTATCATTTTAGTTAGCGATTGGGCACTGTGATAATTTGCACAAACAAATCTAGCTGTTCTTTGCATACCTTCCAGCTCCTGTATTTCTTATCAAAAATATTGGTCCAAAACCATACCATCATATTCAGACAATGGTCTGTCCAAAGTTTTATGGCCCAATTCCCTCCCTTTTCTGTGACTTTCTCTCATCACTATCTCCACTAGTTAAAGGATTTTGTAACCTTTTCCTTCCACCTGTTTAGTGTGTCCCGCCCGTTTAAGTTAGTGTTTTGCCAACATATTTGTACTTCAAACCTTCAATAAACAATTCTGTTTCCACTCCATAATCATAATCAACCTTTAATTTTGGGCTGACAAAAAGCATAGTAGCAGGATGGTGACTGCTGGGTTACAACAGATGAATTGTGTCACTTCCTCTCCATCAGTAAAGTCAGTGTGGTGACAGTTATTCAGCAACTGGGATACTCAAAAAAAATTTACAATGGGTACCAAGAATTTTAACCAACCAGAATAGAGAAACAAGAAAAACAATACCCTCCAGACACTTGCTTCACTTCTGTTTGAAGGGAGAGAAGTTTGTGGAAAAAATTGTGACCAGAGACGAAATGTGGATTCATTTTTTTTAACCTGAATCAAAGAGGCAGAGGTGTAATGGCATCACGTGATTGGCAGGGAAAGTTATGGTGACAGTGTTCTCAATTGTAGAGGGTTTGTTGATTATGGTTGACCTTTTGGAGAAGGAATGCAGGATAAATTGTTTACAATATGTCAAAACCCTGAAAAGCTTAAAGCATGTCTTCAGTGACTTAGTCCAACAACAGCTATGGATGATGTTCTCCTTTCGCATGACAATTCTAGACCACCAGTTGCCATACCACTCAAGAGATTGTGAAAATTGGATCGGAAGTCTTGCACCTTATGGCCCTGACCTAGTACTACAATCTGTATGGACTGCTATAAGTAGCTCATCGTGCAATTAATTTTGAAGAGGAAGAGGCTATGACAACATTGTGTGTCAATGGCTTAGGGAGCAAGACTGGAATACATACCCTTGTTAAAAGGTGGATCAAAACTGTGTAATTGGATGGAGATTATGTTGAAAAGTAACATACTTGTCGTCAGTTTTGTGTTTTTCAAGTTATGTAAATGAGTTTGAACTTTTTGACTATTAAAAAGGGGGGGGGGGGGAATAGAAGGCATCAGTTGACGTATTAATAATGTCGTCTGCAGAAGCCTGAAAAAATAATGGTTGATTTCATTCAGCAACTCCTGCGCAATGTCAATTTCATAATGCTTTGTCGAAATTAAATACAAATTTTTTTTGCCACATTTCTTGTTCCCAAAACATCAAAAACATGTTGTTGTTACTGCTTTAGGGCATATCAACATCTTGGTTATTAGTGCCGTGACTAAACCCTGTTATGGAAACATGGCCTAAAACTAAATTCATTTACCCTCTGCATGGCCAACCACATAAACGGTAAAATAAAACACTAAAATATTAACAAAAATGCCATATCCATGGCAGACTGGCAAAAAAAAAAAAAAAAAAAAAAAAAAAAAAAAAAAAAAAAAAAAAAGGCGGCTGGTTGTCTGTAAAAAGGCCAACCAGGTTAGATTTGGATAGGTGGTTGTACGGAGACCATCAGTGCATTCTAAAACCTTTGCTGACTTGTCCAAAATTTTTGGGATGAGACCCAGCCAACTACAGAATTTTAAAATCTTAGCCACCTTATCATTGTTTGCAATAAGGGATAGATCAATGTCTGGCCTTAAATCTAGAAATAATACATAATCAGTTTAGATGTGGTGTCCTCCTAGCAGAGAAGAAAACTGTGTCGGAGGACAATGCCCTAAGCAGAGGTGAGTAAGGCTAACTTCATCCCCTCTCACCTGCTGGGAGGAGTTGCTCTAAATCTGAGCAGTCAGTCTGACCATCCTGAGCTTATTATGCTCAACTTCCAACCGCTGCCTCTGCCACACTTCAAACACTTTTTTTTTTTTTTTTTTGCTGAGGCAAGGTCATTACTTGCATTTTCTGGAATGACTTTAACAAAGCTTAACACTCAGGGGTGTAAATGCAGCACCTGCCATCAATCTTGCATTTGTGAGTCGCTCAAGGGAACATTATGGAGCAACCTACTCCATTAGTCTGCTTAGACCCATCAGTGTATACCAAGGTAAAGGTGTGTTACTGATTTCTCTAAAGCATTAATAAAAGCATTGTCAGCTGTAAACAGTTTGTTATACTGAGACAGTTCTAAAATTGTTCTGGGTATTCTTTAAATCTATGGAGGAGATTAACTCCAACCCTGGTGATAAAATAGGGCAGCTCAAATCTGCATTCTTCTTAAATAGCTCTTGTATGACAATAGTATGGTTTGGTCACTCTATAGCAATTGGTGTAAAGCCATTCAAAATTTGGATGAATGTCATACACGAAACTTCCAGGTGTTATGGCAGTGTTTATGAAGTGTCACACCCTGAGGAGATGTTGGCGGAAGGTAAGTGGTGGCTCGCCTGAATCAGCACAAATGCTGACAGTCAAGCTGGTGTGGTAGGCACCCATGGCAAGCTGAATTCCTGCATGGTAGACACTATCCAGTATCCAGAGATAACTGCCCCATGCCATAAATTACGCAGCTGTATTCCAGCTGTAACCATACAAAGGCTTTATAAAATAGTAGCAGGCAGGAACAGTTGGCCACACAGACATTTTAACACGTTTAGAGCTTTTAAGGCTCAGGCTGGCTGTCTCATCCTTAAGATGTGGCAACCAACTTAGCCTGATCTCTATCCAAACAGTTTCAATAAAATTTAAAACAGTGTTCCTCAAAGTAATGTGAAATTCTATTAAAAGAATTCTGCTAGCAGTAAAACCTAAACACCAGGTTTTCTTGGCAAAGAAATGAAAACCAGTTTGTACTAACCATTCATCCCGCATGAGTTTCAGTTGCCACTCAGAACCTTTCTGGCTAGATGATGTATAAAAAATTTAAAAGTCATCAACATATAAGGAGTACTGGATAAGACTCCTTAAAATGATGAAATGTTGTTAATTCAAATAGCGAAAAGGATCACACTTAAAACTGACCCTTGAGGAACAGTTTTCTTGAAAGCTATCTTTGCTAAGATTTGTGTACTGAATCAGGTCTGTCTTTGGTGCCATCTAATGTCTACTCTAACTCCCAGGATGTTAAGGGGATGTTGTACGCTTCTGTATCTGACGAATTGAAGCACAGCATGCACCTTTTGGCAGCAATTCTTCATTGCTTTATCCGGTGGTTCAAATTAGCAGATGACATGATGACAATGAAACTCTCTACCATCAGCTGTGATTTGTTTCATTTGTCGGTAACTACATGTCTCTGTTCCAGTACTGGTGGGCAAAAGTACCTTCCATATATACAGTGAATTGACTCCTATGCTTTTGATGAGGAAAGCTGCTAGGTTGTTGGATGATGGGTGCAACCTAAAACAATGCAATGCCTGTCTGTGACCCTAGATAGCAGAATGACATTCGTCATTCCACCATGGGATGGGTGTTCTTTGCAATGCTCCTGGAAACATGAGCCGCCTGGTGAATCGTTTCCGTAAAGCGATTCACATTCTCCTCGATGTTGTAACATCCCTGGAGAGTAAATGAGCAGCAGTAGGGTTGCCAGTCAGCTTCGCTGACATTCCATTTGTGCTGGTTATTGCTTCTTCCATTTTCACAGTCTACGTGCATCCATATAGGGAAGTGGTTGCTTCCATGAAGATTACAAAACCACCTCCAATGCACAGAGTCCACAATTGGAGGGGAGCACAATGAAAGGTCCATGGCAGACGACGAACTAGAAGCAGCGGCAAAGTGTCATTTGTCCCATGTTCAGAGTTCAAATTTCCTCCTGTTCTATCAATCTGCCGACTACTCAGTTGCTGGGGCAATCGGTGGTTGAACCGCACAACACACAATGGGCGTTGAAATCTCCCCAGAAAGGGCTGAGTGATTTGTCATATGATGGCAGCCAGGTCATCTTAATCTATGAACATGCTGCGTGGCAGATATATAGAGCACACAGTGTAGTCGAGTGGACCGTGTATTTTCACCGTTATTGCTTGTAATGAGGAGGTGAGAACAACGTGTGCAGAATAGACAGTGTTAAGGACAAACACAGCCACTTCCCCTTCACTCAATAACTCTCGGTATTATCTTTCCTATACAGGTAATATCTTCTCAGCACTGGTTGGTAGGTGGATCTAAAATGTATCTCTACAAATACAAGGCCATAGGCCGTGTTAAGAGTTCACTTCCTATTTGTAAACCTGATATCCATTCAAGTTACACTGCAGTACGGGCAGCATCTCACCTGTTCAATCCACCCACCTCAGTTCAGGTGGTTCCTCATCCGGTGACTGTTGAGGAAGGGAGCCAGGTTTGTCCACCAGCATTTCGGTGTCTTCATGCTCTGAAGACACTTCTGATTCAGTAGAGGCCTCGGAAGCTTGCAGATACGTCTTCTGCCAAGACCTATTCTCTATGTTGTACCTGACACTTTGTAGCCTGGGAAGGTAATAAATAGATTTAATGAATGCAATTGGGTTCAAATATTACAAATTTGGACCTCGGATCTTCTGTTCTCTCTGATTTTTGTTTGCAAGCTGGTGATACTGATGCTAAAAATAATGCAGGTGCTATTGCTTCTGTTGTGCTTGCAAAGATTGGCCTTTCTGCTGCTGTTGATGGAATCAAAGAACCTGCTGTCGATTTGATCGTGGTTGAAGAAGTGTTGCTACCAACATCCGCAGTCTTAGGTGTTATGACCTTTATGGATTTAGCACCACATTTGCATTGACATAAACCAAATAATATGCTAACATATTTAGTGAACTCTCTGATAGTGATATGGGAATTTCTCATAATTATTTTCTTCACTTTTGATATATTTTCATCAATTGTTGATATGCTGGTGTTTCCAGGGTGCTCCTTATCTTTGATGCCTGCATGATGCTCTTGGTAATGTATATACCGTTTGAAAATACCTCTTTTGTTCTTAGAAAACTCACTTAGTAACGTTAATCATTTTCAGTGCACTTCTTCACTTTTTTTCATTTTTAAAATCAAAATTAAAGCAAAATCATTGTTCTATTTTTTCCTCAAGTAAAAAATCACCAGCACCAAAACATATGTAACCTTTTTTGACAATTAACATTAAACTAAGCATCCAATATATCCAGTGTCGAGATATCTCAGGGACAAGTTTACCAACACAATATCAAATAATTGTTAGAATTGAACTTGAAAAGCTTGCATAATAAAAAACTTTTACTTATTTTTTTTCGATAACATCATAAATATAATACTAGTCTGAAAATCATTATCTGATATCTGTCTAAGAAATGTAACTTTCTTATTTTTTTTAGGACATGGAAAGAGAATTGAATGTCCACTGGACAGAGTTGTTACAAGGTCGTGGTTGGGGGCAAACCCTTTTGGCATGTCAGATGATGCGTCTCATGTCATGCTTTGATGTTTTTCTTGAAGCATCAGGAGCAACTGGCATTGCACCTCCTGAATTTTCCAGGGACAAAATATTTTTGAAGCCTGTTAGGTCAGTATAAATGAATTTTCGATAACACTTTGAATAAAATTTTCACCAGAAGGTTTGTTAACATTGTTTTCAACCTGTAACTTTTTTTTTTTTACAGAGGAAGGAGTCGTCGCAGGCCATACAAATATATTCAACTTGGCGGTGGAATATTCACACAGCGTTGAACTTAAATATTTGATTTGGTTATATATGTTGTGTCGTAATGTTCATATACTACATTGTATACATTATCCACTGTTGGATACAGCAAAGTCTTTTATTTCTAGTTTATGTTTTTGTAAAGTGATGATACGACTTAGTGAAATATCAATAAAATGACAAAAAACTGTTATCTCATTGTTATTATTATTATTATTATGCCCTGTTTGTCATTTCTCTACATACCTACTTTTGATTCATGCATTCTTTTATTGTTTTTTCCTGAAAATCCTTCAATAACATTGTTCATTATCTTCTTTTCTAATTTGTATAGTTCCTCACTTCCCTATTTACAACTAAAAACTTTTCAAATCCCTCATGTATGAAATCAATTATAAATTTATAATCATAGTTCTCTCTTTCTTACCAGATACTGTTCCTAAATCTTCTTCCGATATTTATCCAGGCTTCATTGCAAATATATCTAGTACACATATCTGCCAACATTACCAATTTTTCCATAAATTTATGAAAGGTGCTGTATTTTACAAATTTTAAAACAAAATTCTGATTGTGTAAATGGTTATAGGCAAGTTCTTTATTTGGGACAGTGTTATTGTAGTTTTTGTTGACAATTGTCATAGGTTTCTGATTTTGTTCGTGGTTGTAAGTGCTGTTGTTACTGTCTCTTATTTGTGCCTGTTTAAGCTTCTTCCATTTGATTGTATGATTTTACTGTATATAATAACTAATCAATTATTATTTCCAATTTTACTTGTATATTGTTACAGCAATTATTTGAATGTCATTTTCTTCCACTTAAATTTTATTTGGCATGTTTTGCACTTAGTTAATCGTCTAATTTTTGCATGTTGTAAATTACGTAGCACTGGATTGTGTGTCACTCATGTAATCATGAATGACACTAAGAAACAATACTACCTGACATATAGGGAAGCATATTCCATAGAATTTCTGTGTGTGTTAAAATCAAGAACAGGAAAAAATTGCCTTAAGTCCAGTGTGCAGCCTAACATTTGTGAGGACGCCACTTCGAATCACTGTCCGGGCATCCAGGTTTGGGTTTTCCTTGGTTTCCCCAAATCACTTCAGGTGAATGCCGGTATGCTTCCTTCAAAACGGCCATGACTAAATTTCTTTGCTACCTGTCCCATCCAACCTCTAAAAGCCATGACACCGATAAGTAAAAAAAAAAAAAGTTCAGTATGCAGGTGTGATATTCACATGGATGATCTGGTCTATCGTATAAAGTGTACTAAATATGTTGTGAGTTTAATATCAAAGGAAGAGAACTAGAAAAGAGATGCTTTTCTTGCCAATTTTGAAATTCTGATGTAATTAAAGCCTAGTATTTATTCCCTGTCTTTTTGGTGGAACATAATATTCCACTATGGGTAGCTGATCATGCAGGTGCTTTATTCAATAGGATTTTGCCCTCATCAGAAAGTGTGAATAATTTGGCTTTGGTGCACGAAAATTCTTCCATTTTATAAGTAATGTCTGAAAATGCAATATTTGGAGTTGTGAAATTTCTTCAGATTGGTTGATTTTCAGTTGCAGTAAATGGGAGCATGACACCAATGCAAAGTTATATCCATTTGTTTTTACATTTTATGATAATATGAAAGAAAAAGATGTAAGATCTGTGCTATCCTTACCAGCCACAGAAGGGGACTTAAAATGTTGTCACATTGGTAACCTCATGTTATTGCAGTTGGGACATCAAACGAATACTAATTGTAAACTGTGTAAAATTCTGTTCTGTTTGTCCGCTTAATGTTTGGATGGAAGACTGTGGTTTCAGCAGTTTTGAAATAAAATCATGTAGATAATGTCATTATTGGTTTTGTGTGCCACTTCATTAATTGAACTGCATAGAAAGCTGCTGGAAGTTTACCACTTAAAATACAGGGTGTTTCAAAAAGAATATACAAAGTATTCTTTTGTCCAAACTATCGATCGCTGCGCACCGGCTCAGCTATTGGAGAAACAAATACATAGTCTAGTTTATTTAATAGCCGCTAGATGTCAGTCATCTTGTGTTATTCTTGGTAACCGTCATATGTTTAAAATGGCTACGCCACAGCAGAAATCATTTTGTGTGATCAAGTTTGCGAAGTGCAATTCCGTGATTACAGTGCAAAGACGTTTCAGGTTGAGGTACCAAATGCATCCTCCGAATGGGTGGAACATTCGTAGATGGTATCGACAGTTTGTAGATACCGGATGTGTATGTAAAGGAAAGAGTCCTGGCCGCCCTCGTGTTTCTGAGGCACATGTAGCACGAATTCAAACTGCTTTCCAACGGGAGGATGGCGGTTCGAATCCCCGTCCGGGCATCCAGATTTGGGTTTTCCATGGTTTCCCAAATCTCTCCAGGCAAATGCCGGGATGATTCCTTCAAAAGGCCATGGCCGAATTCCTTCCCCATTCCTTGCCCCCATCCTTGCCCCCCATCCTTTCCCGTCTCCAAAGACCTCGATGTTAAAAAGAGATGTAAAGCAGTTAAAAAAAAAATGCTTTCCAACGTAGTCCTTCAAATCAACTCATCGTGCCAGTCAGGAGTTACAACTACCTACAACAACAATTTGGCGTGTTTTGAGACGTCGGTTGGTTATGAAGCCGTACAAGTTACAGTTGTTACAAGCTCTGCGTCCTGATGACAAACGGAAACGTGTGGCATTTTGTAACAAGATTAATGATGCTATTGACAATGATAACACTTTCGCACAACGCATCGTTTTCAGTGATGAAGCGACTTTCCATGTTAGTGGTCAGGTAAACAAACACAATGTTCGAATTTGGGGTCTACAGAACCCACATGCAGTCATTGAACATGTACGAGATTCGCCTAAAGTCAATGTGTTTTGTGCGATATCCCAATCATCTGTTTACGGCTCATTCTTCTTTGATGGAAACACGGTTAATGGTCAGCAGTATCTCGCTATGTTACAAAACTGCTTGTTTCCGAGGCTGCATGAAGACAACTTCATTTTTCAACAAGACGGGGCACCCCCACACTGGAGTCGCCAAGTGCGTGAATATCTGAATGAAACTCTACCGAACCGTTGGATTGGTCGTCAAGGAGGTGGCGACTTAGCATGCATCAGCTGGGCTCCACGGTCACCCGATTTGACACCCTGTGACTTCTTCCTGTGGGGTTTGATTAAAGACGTTTATGTACCATCACTCCCACAGAACCTTGAGGACTTGAGGAACCGGATCCGTACTGCCGTAACATCAGTGGCGAAGGACATGCTTGCCCGAGTATGGGATGAATTTGAGTATCGATGTGATATTGTTCGTGTGGCTGATGGAGGACATATTGAACATCTGTAATCTGAACTTAAGAGGTTCGTAAATATGTGTGTAAAGTTTCATATTCGTATGTCTTACAGTTTAATAAATATATCCATTCGAAATACGTATATTCTTTTTGAAACACCCTGTATATGAGATACTTTTTATTATTTAGAAAAAATTCCCAAAGGTATGAAGAACAACTTTCAAAACAAATTTCAAGATCTGTAGCACAAAGAAAATATTGAAATGTTTATGTACAAGATGGTCTTGTGGCAAATATTTGGACAAATTATTTGAAGAGTGGGACCACTTCTTTCGTTCTTTAAGTACAATGATGGAGATGATTTTAACAACAGAGTACTGTGAAAAAGGTACTCATTGACAAGCATGCTGAGTGGGCTTGGGGAGCCATTCTCGACTTTCAACTTCGGCTTCATCGGGGATCAACCCCGATGCGCCGGGCCACAGTCAGGCAATTCATTATCTGAATTATGTGGCTATCTGCTCAAAACTTTTAACTTGATATTATTAAAAGACTGTGCAGTTATGTCCAAAAAACATTAAAAAAACTGTAAATTTAACATTTTGCATCAACAGAACTGGATTATTAAACAATCTACTTTGCAAATAGCGGATTTTAAATATGTAAATGAAGCAATTTGGTTGTTCAAATAAATGCATGGCTAATTGTGTTTGGTTAATAGTTTAACAATTCGCAAATTGTGGAATTGGCAATATGTTGATAACTAGCTGCATTATACATTCAACTATCTATTTATTAATAATCCAGACAGATAATATACATACAGTAAAAATCGTAATTTATAATAAAAATCTGTAGTATAGATATTCGAATTTTTGTATCAGTAAATAAATACCCAACTGATGTGTATTCCTAATTTATTTCTCCAACAATATAAAATATGTGACAAATACACATTAAAAGTTATATTGATTTTGGATACTTTCAGTCATCAATTAAAGTACCTGGGTGACTGATCTTCACTCGGTTTCTATCGAATTTTGTTCAATATGCAAGATTTTGAGTAGAGTTAAAGGTTTTTTTATTATTTTTTTTCCTTCTTCATAAGTGCACAGTTCCCTTCAAAGAAAATGTTAACTAATACTTGAATCTTACGAATGAGGTTAAAGCTGTTTCCGAGATACCAAATCCAAGAATTTTTTTTTTTTTTTTTTTTTTTTTTTTTTTTTTTTTTTTTTTTTTTTTTTTTTTTTGTAAAATCGTATTACAAACTTGAAAAGCAAATCGTTAACTACATATGAAATTTCATCCAAATCGCTAGAGCAATTTCTGAAATCATCTGGTTTACACCTCACAAATTGCTTTTAAAGAAAAATGCTATTATTACGTTTAACAGAAATATTAATGGTAATCAGAGATTAATTAATGGTGCAAGATTAGTGGTAATTCTCTTAAATGGGTACATCATCAGTGCTAAATTAATTCACTCCGATAAAACTACGCTCTTACCTCACATTAACCTCACACCACCAACCCTGCCTTTCTAAATGATAAGAAAACATATAACATTAATAAAGCACAAGGTCAGATGCTTCAAAAGGAAGGATCAAATTTATCAGAACCTGTTTCTTTGTATCGATACAAGTATGTGACTTTTTCCTGAGTTTGTAGATTCATTAATATTTATTTTTATGTTAGATACACATATGATCATAAAATCAATGATTATTACATTACAACTCCTAATATTGTTTTCAGAGAAACTATGTTAAGAAGATTGAAAAAATGACTTCTAAAGAAGCCAATATTTTTTTAAATATTTACTTTTGAAATGTTTTACAATTAAATATGTACTATTTAACGTTAACGGCTTTTCAGTGAAATTGATATCTATTACTACTCTTCAAAATAAAATACCTTTCATTAATAAATACTTGCATTTCCTTATTTCCTCATTATTATATTACAATTCGGTAATTGATCATGATATTATGCGAAATATTCGCATGTGTCAGTTAGTTTACATGAATTGTTTGTTTAAAGGTATGAGTTCCTTGTTGAATCCAAAGAGAATAGGCATTCTAGTACCTGAAACGTCTACAAGATGGCGTTAGAGCCATATAAGAGATACCAAATTCAAAATTTGTTCATTTTTTTTTGTAAATTAGCGTTTTTGTAGGGAAGAAACCTATTTAGATAAACTTAAAAGGCAAAATATTATCTAAATATGAAATTTTATCCAAATGGTTAAAGCCATTTTCAAGATCCAAAATATATATATATATATATTTATATACAAGAATTGCTCGTTTAAAGATAAAAGAGTAAATAATGTTCTCCTTCTCAATGTTACGTTATCAATTAAAGAATTTTTATTTATGATATTTCATCAACATAACCACAATTTTGATAACCTATTTTAACATTGTTAGAAACTATTTTGCACAGAAATAATGCCTATTTTAGGCACCTAAAGTAAGGTTTCCAGAACATAAAAATCCAAGGTTTAGTTATACCATATTAAGAGAGATATTAATGATTTTTGGGTTTTTTAAAGTGCACCAAGTGCGTGGTAACAGGACTAAGATTTGAATGTAAAATGAAAAAATTGCCAAATACAAAATAGATAAAGAATTGAAATAAGGGTCAATTCAAAGAGGTAATTAAAATGAATCCTGTGATCGGAAAATCTTTGTGACGAACTAAACAATTTAAAAGATACACGTAAGTAACCAAAATAATCTCACAGAATTTGATAGCGACTAAATAAAGAAATCTGAGACAAAATTTGTGGTAACATAAAGTAATTAACATACAATGGGCTACAAAATGTTGAAGTAATAAAAATCAGGAATTGTTCACTCGCCTATAAATACCCAGCATTTTTTTCCCTCATCATGCAGTTTTAAGGAGAGCATCCTCTGTGTCGGTTGTGTCCATGATTTGTTAGGAAACGCTGCACTTGTAATATTTCAAAGCTGTAGCAGAGGAACATAGAAGTTTTACCCATCAAGGAATGGTTTCGGGCTCTAAAATATTTTGAGTAATGTGAACTTAGAAATTCTGCAAATGAAACTACTCGAAAGAAGTTTATAAAATTTTTCAGCATGAGCTGAAACTTTAATTTAATGAAAATTTGAGGGTTTTGTGAAAGCTTTTCTGGAATGATGGACCATTGATTGTTGTGATAACCTGCTTTTCATAAGAATTTATTAAGAAAACATCCACCATATTGTGACCTATTGTGCATTTTTTATTCATGACAGACTTTCAAAGAATTGATAGTATCCTAGGGCATTATAATCTGCTACCAGTTTAACTTCAGAAACTTTACAAGAATATCGTGTTGAATTATCAACAGTATCTTTTCATTTCAGTGTTATTCATGACTGTTACCTGTTGTGGCAAAATAATAGTAAAATAGATCGGTGATCAATTTAGGTATCAGATTGACTAACTACCATCCACAGCTACAGCTTATTCAAATATCTTGTTCATACCTCTTGTTAACAAGATCTAATTAATGGGTCAATAGTTCTGAACTGTTGTTTGTGCCTCTCCCTTACGAGTTGGTACTACTATGGCTTATTTACAGTGCTCCACTTTGGCCTCACATTCGGGAGGACAGTGGTTTGAATCCCCATCGAGATTTGGGTTTTTCATGGTCTCCCCAAATCACTCCAGGTGAATGCTGGGATGATTCCTTCAAAAGGCCATGGCCGAATTCTTTTCTGTTTCTTGTCCCCGCTCCTTTCCTGCCTCTAACGACCTCAACGTCAATGAGACGTAAGACCAAAGCAGTGTTCCATTATATAGTAAGTCTCCAGACTTAAACTAGATAATAATTCCAGATATGGTATGCCGTCTTTGCCACCAACTTTTAATACATTCATGGTAATATTGTCTTTATCAGGTACTTAAAACAAGTATATAGTTCTTTTGTAATACCCTATTACTGTATTTCCAATTTTTTTGTATGCTCATTTTCACTAACAAAGGAATAATACTCCTGTGTTAATTGTCTATCTGTTCCTATGTTACTACCCATAATAGTCTCACCAAATCAGTTGCTTAGTATGTGACGATCACATATATCTTATAGATTATTCCATGGTATACAAGCATGCTAATATAGATTCCTTGAGATTTGGCAAAGTTCGTGCTGTCGTTTGAGATGGTTTTGGTTGCCAGGAGCGACATAATTGAGCAACGTAGTTTAGTCGTTACCTTAAGTTTGTAAATTCAGTATACAAACTGGGAAGCATCACAAAAAGTCCGATATAAAAGTACGGTCTTAGTTTCTGCTGGTGTTGGTGAAAAATGTTAAATTATTAACTGATGGAAATTACCAGAACAATGAATGCTTGTTCATAGTTAGATGCTGTCTATGAAAACAAGCTAAAGAAGAAAGGGTGACCATGTTTGAAGATAAAAAAAAAATATTTTTCCACATGAGATTACGTAAATCAGAGGCACCAGGCTGAAACGACATAAGCAAGAATAATTAACACATGGCGACTCATGACAGTTTTTCTTTACAAGCTGCAAATACATGGGAATAAAGAAGCAAATCAGTGACAACAAGGAACCTGAAAATACGGATTGGAGCCGACTGAACTTTGAGGAACAGCAGAAGCCACCAGCGATATAACATAGGAGAATTCCACTGCGTCAATGCGAAAACAAGCTAAGTCTCTCCATCTTTCAAGATGCATACTTGGGAGGAATTCGTCATCAATTAATTTTAATTTTGTCTTAAAAAATAGTAAGAAGGATGAACCAAAGTATACGTTCTATAGTTTTCACCTTAACTTAGATTTTGTTTGTATGTATATTTTCGCATAGTACGGAGTTAAAAAAATTTATGTTCATCACTATTTCAAATATATTTAATCATCAATACAAGTGTATCAAGTTGGTACAGTTACGTATGTGGAAAGACATATTACTCTTTGCAACTACTTAGCATCAAGAATATTAGTAAACAGAAAAATAATATTTCTTCATATATAATCATGAATGATAATATCAGCAACGGTGTGGCAGGTAATGCTCCTAACATCCTAGTTCTAGGGTTGGAAACAGATGTCATGTTACCAGAAGTGACCGAAAATGTTTTAAATGCAAGTAGCACTCCAACACATGCAACAACATTCACCTCCATTTTTAGGTTTCTTGCCGTTGAGTGAAAATAGTTTACACACTTTATCTGACCCATTAAGGAGTGAACTTGATGGAAGATCTCTTCTGTTACAATTGTACTTGAAAATTGAATCACAATCTATTGAAATGAAATCATTATTTGAATCAAAACTCAAAACACAATCCATTGAGTTAAAAACCTCCTTGATCAACAGCCATTTGAAATCTAATTACTAAAAGCTCAAATAGAAGAACAATCAAATAAACTAGAACAACACTCTGTCGTGATGGAGAAACAGTCAGTAGCTTTCCATTCGGCAATAACAAACATACATGAGAACCTTCATAATTTGGACAACAAAGTTGCAGAATATGAGTCAAGATGTTCAGCTACCAGTCAAATTTTGCATAGCACAATCTCTGACAAAATAAAAGAAACTTCATCATCTCTCCACAATAAATTAACAGCCTCGAATGTTGAAGTTCAAAAACAAATTACAGAAAAATTTAAGGTGATGGAGTGATAAATACATACATTTCAGGGTAAGATAATGGAAAGACAATACAGCAGAGAAAAGAATATCGATAATTGAATCATCCAACATTGACATAAACAAGAACATAGGAGAAATTCAGGATACATGTAATAGATTCAATGCAACACAGTTTCAATACAGTACATCAACAGTTTGGAGACATACACCAAAAGGTGCAGTCAATAGGTAGTCTACACTTACTCTTTGGTGTAAGTGTGAATTTTGAAATAGACAACTTTTCGGGTCAGTGTGCTAAACTTACAATATGCTTTATGAAGGGTTTTGAACAGTACAAGACATTTAACCTGTGAAATGATATGTCAATACAAAATAGGAAATATGGGTGGCGGGGGGGAATAGCTTGTGGCGTGGAGGAGACTGAGAGTTGCTTCCTCGCCCCACGCAATTTTTGGTGGGGGAAAATAATGAATTATCAGTAAATGAAAAATTATACTGGGGGAAAAAGTTAAGAAACAAAAACCTATACTTCGGTTCATCAGAATAAACTATTTCTTATGAGAGACATCAAACACATGACTCCAAAGGTTTGATATTTCTTACGTGTATTTATTTAAAAAAATAATAATATTAATAATAACAAAATGAAAAAGGCTTTCGGACAGACCTGCAACATCTACAACAAAAAGAACATAGGAATTCAATCAAAAATTAGACACTTCAATACAGTTATTAAACCCAATGCTCTATACGCCACAGAAGCACTCACACTAAACTCTAAGAGGGATATCGAGAACATCCAAAAAGAAGAACGAAGAATAATCAGGAAAATTATTGGACCAACCAAAACAGAAGAAGGCTACAGACTAAAGTTAAACAAAACAGTAGAGTCCCACTCAAACATAGCCAACAACATCAGGAAAAGCAGACTAAAACTCTACGGTCACATCTACAGGATGCCAGATCACAGATTAACTAAGCAGATATTCAAACTCATGCAACTATTAAAAATGCCTAACAGTTGGTCAGATCAAGTAAGACACGACTTGTAAAAAGCTATAATCAAGAGCTCAGAAATCCTAGATCGCAAAATCTTCAGACAAAAAATCCACGACTGGGTAGTCATGCCAGAAACCAAAGCAAAGAAGACCGGCACAACATGAACAGAAGAGAGAAAACTTGCCTTCAGTAAACGGATGCGAGAAAACTGGAATGGCAAAACAAACTAGGACAGAAAATGACTATGTTTTACTTGATCTGTAGAGGTCCATGCGCATAAAATAAATAATAAAATAATAATTAAATGTACATGTTATTTATGTATTTAAAAACAAACGATATAATAATGTAACATTATTTGTAAAAAAATACCCCAACACCAGCCAGTATGTATGAATGGAGACTTGTGAGCGCTGCAAGTTTCCCACACCGTAAACTCCTACCATGCTTCAACGATCACCGCAGGGCGTGGTGGTGGAACATTGTGTGCCTAGGAGAACAGGGATCTTGGCTTCATCGCTGGATTGGGAGGACAGAACAAACCTCTATAAAAAAAAACCTCAACCTCAAGGTCAGACACGTGCCGAGGAGGTGAATGGGTGATGAGGGACATCACTCTCTAGTATGAAACCTCAGGGGCAACTGCGCACCCCTGTTGTATTAGCATTTCCTTTTGAATTGGTAATACTCATCGGACCAAAATTAAAACTCACAAGAAACCCAAACGAACCTGTGGTAAGGGTGTGCTGCAGGCTAATATAAATACACCCAGATCAAAGAAACGGGTGAGGGTTGATAGCCCCCCCCCCCCCCCCCCCCCCGCATCTGACAGTGACAGTAACAGAAAAGTTTGTTCAGTACAGAACGCTTTTGTAATTATGGAAAAAATTGAAGGAACGTTTGAAAATGTGTCACCCTTCTACATCTCAAAGGATCTAGAGGGTCTTTTTGGTACCCTTAACACTGTTAAAAAACTGAGGAATGGGACATTGCTGCTGGAAACAGTCACCAGTAAGCAAGCTACCCAACTGCTGAATTGTGAGAGGCTCAGAGAGTTCGCCGTAAAATGTGAACTTAATAAGTCCCTAAATTCCAGTAAAGGCATTGTCACCTGCCATGATGTTATGGATTTAGGGACTGACGAGCTTCTTTAAGAATGGAAATCAGAGAAAGTGATCGAGGTACATCAGATCACATGAAGGGTGAATGGCAATCTTGAATAGACTGCCACCTTCGTCCTGACGTTTGACATTCCAGTATTGCCCAAGAATATCAAGGCCGGATATTTAAACCTTAACGTCCGTCCATATGTTCCGGAACCTATGCACTGTTTCCAGAGTCAGTGGTTCCGACATACGACGGCGTAATGTAAGGGCAACCTCACCTGTGGAAACTGCGGGAAGGGTGCACACGAGCCGGGTGTCAGTTGTACACTCCCACAGGCTTGTGTCAACTGCTCCGGTTCGCACCCCACCTGGTGCAGGAGTGTCAAGTGTGTCTTGACGAACGCAAGATACAGGAGCTGAAGACCAATAAGTGGATTCCTTACGGGGAAGCTAAGAAGAAGGCCAAGTTACTTGCTACCCCAGTATTTGCTACTAGTTTTGCTAAGATGGTTTCAGCCCCCGTCAGGAAACAAAGTGTTGCTACCCAGACGTCCGTTGCATAAATGGGCACAAGCACTACGTGCTCGTGTCAGTGCAAATGCGGTGCTAAACCTGCTAAGGTCATAACGCCTAAGACTGCGGACATCGGTAGAAACACGTTAGAGAGTTAAAAAAAGCAACACGTCTGCGACCTCGATCACACCAGCAGCAGTGAAACAGTACTCACCAGCAGTAGCAGTGAAATTACCAGCACTTCTAATATTACTATGTGCTGCGAAAGCAGTAACACTACTAACGTTACTGGAGGCGACCCGATGACGCGGGGTCCATCGTGTAGGCTGATGGACCCAATTCAGTTCATTAAATCTCCCTTTTTGTCCCCTCCCAGAACACCTGGTAAAAGGGAGAAAAAGGGAAAGAGGGTGAGGAAGAAGGTCAAGGAGTTAGTCGATGAGGACACTGAGTCGGTGACGTCAGACTCTTCGGAACCAGAGTAAACTGCAATGCTGGTGGACAAGCCTGGTCCCGTTCCTCAGCTAGCAGTGACCAATGACCCACTCGAACCAGGGCGGGTGAAACCAAACAGATAGGATGTGCCTAAAATTTTAGGCAGATCGGCCTAGTTTTGATGGATGGGTGACCTCTTTACAGCCACCCATTGTTTTTATTTTTTATATTGCTATAATTCATGTCTCTCTGGCCTATATACAGCCAGCAAGACATGTAGTACTTTTAATCCTCTTTTGAACCTGATTGGCCCCTTTACAGCCTTCCACGTGTATGGTTTTTAGTTCTGGTGTTCGCTTTAAAGCCACGTCTGATTTTATGACTTATTTTATTTGTTGTCTGTACAGCCGACCCTTTTCAGTCGACCATGCAGACAGTATTTTAGTACTTTCTTAAGCCACAGTGTTAGCTGGTAATAGGGTGCTAATGACCCCGCTGTCGATGCACTCTAAAGGAACAACAACAACAACCACTAACCCAAGTAGTGTGTTTTTAGTTCTTCAATTTTTTAGTGTGTTCCGAAATGTTTTGATTTTACTTCTGTCTGGCTCCCCCCTTTACAGCTCAGTTAGCGAGTTTGTTTTTTCATTTAAGCTGGTTGCCGTTTTTACAGTGAACCAGTTGTTTTTTGTATCTTTAATTTTTATGACCATTTTGCACCGACCGTTTTAGTACCCTTTTTAGCTGTCTGTATGTCTGACCTCTTTGTAGACGGCCATGCTGTTGGCATTTCTGCCAGTATTTTAGTCTTGGTTTTTTTCCCGTCTGTGTGGCTGACCCCTTTACAGTCAGCCATGCAGGCGGTATTTCTGTTGCTGTTTTAATATTTTAGTTTCCTTTTCCTTTTGCGTGGCCGACCAAGTTACAGTCGGCCACGCAAATGGTATTCCAGTATTAAACCATGCTGTTAAATGAGGTTTTAGTTAGGGCACTAATAACCTAGATGTTGACGTGCACTAAAGCCCTAACAACAACAACCAGTGAGACATGTAGTGCTTTTAATGTTCTTGTGAACCTGTTTGGCTCTTTACAGCCATCTACGTGTTGTACGGTTTTGGTATTGGTTGCCCCTTTAGAGCCTCGTCTGATTTTATGATTTATTTTATTTTTACTGTCTGTATGGCCGACCCCTTTACAGTCAACCATGCAGACAGCTTAGCACAAAGCCACAGTAATAGCTGGTAATTGTTAGGGTGCTAATGACCCCTCTGTCGACGCGCCCTAAAGCAAGAACAACAACAACAGTTTCATGTATGTAGATGATCTTGCTCTGGCCTCACAGAGAAAAGACCTTGAATCAGTGGAGAGCACCCTTACTAATGCTCTAGAAGATTTTTATAGGTATTATAGCAAAAACCAGCTTAAACTAAATCCTGTGAAGACACCAGTAAGTGCTTTTCGTTTAAGGAATAAAGAAGCCACTCGTAGGTTAAAAGTAACATGGTTGGGGGTCGAACTGGAACATTGCTAGACACCACAATATCTAGGAGTGACCCTTGACAGATCACTTAAGTTCAGGAAAAACTGCATGAATTCCAAGCTGAAAGTTCCACTAGGAACAATCGCCTAAAAAAACTGGTTGGATCACAGTCGGGCAGTCAACCTGAAACAATTCGAACTTCTGGCTTAGCACTATGTTATTCGGCTGCAGAGTGTGCCTGTCCTGTATGGTACGGCTCAACTTGTGGACATTGCACTTAACAACACTGGCAGAATCATAACAGGCTGCTTAAAATTCACTCCAGTCGAATGGCTCTATCACCTCGCAGGAATAGCAACACCTTCCGTTCGAATGGAAATGTCAGTGAACACGGAAAGGAGGAAAGTGGACCATGAAAGATCTCACCCATTATATGGGCATAAACCACACAGGCAAAGACTGAAGTCCAGGAAAAGTTTCCTAAGATACTCTCAGAAACTTACAGTTACAGCTGAGAAAGCCAGGTTACAACTATGGGAAGATTGTCTGAATATTTACCACTTGGCTCTGAGAAGGGATGGTTGATATGAAAGTCGCTGATTAGGCTAAGATCAGGAGTGGGCAGATCAAAAGTCAAATTAGCAAGGTGGGGCTATTCGGAGATCACTGATATCAAGTGCGACTACGGAGAAGACCAGACTGTTCAGTACATGCTCCAGTGTCGACTGTGTCCAGCATCCTGCTCAAAAGCTGATCTGTACGAGGCCTCAGAAAATGCACTGGAAGTGGCCAAGTTTTGGCCCAGCACAATTTGAAGTTTGTGATTGTGTGACTATGTTTCTGACACGAAATAAATAAAAATCTTCATCCATGATTTATTGAATACCTTCCTCCCTTCTTATTTTTATAACATAACTAGCAGTTACCCGCGACTTCGTCCGCGTTGAAGAGTGTTGTAATCTAAGATTTTCTTGAGAGGTCTGGTTGCTCAGGGGTTAGGGCGTCCAACTGGAGATGGAAAAGTCCCCAGCTTGAATCCCAGTCTCGGCGAGGATTTTCAAAGGTCCTTAGCTCGACCTTGACTTCTGGCATAGGTTGTTGTGTGATGTGAATTACGCCAGAATGATCACTTAGTTCTGATTCCGTGTTGAACTGTGAGTCCTCTATGTCTGGTAAGATTACTGGGTTACGTTAAGAGGCTACAAAAGGGGCTGATTGCGGAGACGTAAAGAAGCCTTGTCACCAGGTCAATACAACCATAAAATTTATTTTAGAGCTATTTTTATTATTAATAGTAGTAATAAATGTTGCAATAAAATAACAAACTACTTCACTGAATTTTTGAAAAAATAAAAATATTCTGTTTGTTAGGAGTATTTTTAGTTTAATATATCAGTATATACAATATTGGGGATTTGTCTCCTAGGTTTTGGCTATTTTCATAGCCCTAGTTTTCTTACATTTCTTTGAAATATTTGAATTTCGTTTACCCAGCATCTCTTAAAATTACTAATTTCATCTCGCGAATAAAAATGAATATAGTTTTAACTAATGGAAGCTCAAAACGTCAAAATATTAGCAATACATTGATGGAATCGACTAAATATCAACAACAAAAAGTACTAATGGTGGAGGAATGCTTCCAACACTTTAATGCCATGTGGCCACACAGAGAAAGTATTGCCAACATAACGGTAGAAACAAGAAGGTATATTTTAGTATTTTGACCATAGGCATGTGTGTCCATATATTTCAATTTGCTGCAAAAACTGTAAAGTGTAAACCACTGCTGTTTGTGTGTGGTAGTAGCCTCCAGTTTCCCATTGTGCACATTGATGATTTGATGTCGGTAGCTATGGTGGTGTGGGAAACAGTTTGACGTAGGGCATTTTCCTTATTCTACCAAAGACGTGGGTGTCCTTATACTTCACACTGAAGCCAGAACTACCACTGGCGTTTGTGTGTGGTAGTAGCATACATTCACCGATCGTGCACAACATTGGCCAAATTTTGGTAACTGTGGGGTAGTGGGAGATATGGTGGTTGAATGTGGTTGATCAAGCCTGTTTTTGGATTTCCACCAAAGACATTTGTGTCGGTATGTTTCACATTGCTGCCACGACTACATAGTGTTGATCACTGGTTTTTGTGTGTGGTAGTAGCATCGTGTCTTCCATCATATGCTATGGGGATGTGGGGGATATGATGGTTGTTATTGGTTGATGTAGGGCGTTTTCCTTTTTCTACCAAAGACGTGTATCCAACTTGTAGCAAGAAATACCTTGGGTGTTTGCGTGTGGTAGCAGCCTGGAGTTTTTCACCATGCACTATGGTGATTGTATTTCAGTAGCTGTGGGGATGTGGTAGATATGGTAACTGAAAGTGGTGGACCTGATATAAAGTAGACATGTGTCCCAATATTTCACTCCACAGCCAAAACTACCTAGCGCAGTCCACTGTGATTGTGTGGGGTATTAACCTCAAGTCTCCCAATGTGCACCATGGTCATGTTATCTTGTTAGCTATAGGTATGATGGTTTAAATTGGTTGACAAAGGGCGTTTTCATATTTTGATCAAAGGCATGTGTGTCCCTATATTTCACTTCGTAGCCATAAATACCTTACGCAGATCACCGGTGTTTCTGTGTGTTAATAGCCTCGTTTCTCCCATTGTGCACTATGGTGCTTACATATTGGTAGCTGTCAATAAAAATTCTTTACAAACAAGAACGAAGTCATGGGCACCAGCTAGTAATACTATATAAATGGATCAAAATGGTAGAATACTGTAAACAGCTGTGGGTAATCTGGATAGGATATCTAGTTGGGTTAGTAAACATGGGATGAAGATAAATGCAAAGAAGAGTCAGCATATTAATTCACCGATAAAAATCTACAGGTTGGTAATGATTGTAATGTGGGGAAATAATTGCTTGTTTGCTTGTTGAGAACTTGAAATGTAAATATCTTGCAATTACATGATAAGAAACTTAACTAGGCAGGACCCATTGGACAGGTAGTAGGAAAGGGTTTTCAAAATTCTGCACATGTTGAAGAGAGTGATGAGGGGATGTACAAGAGTAGTAAAGGAATTGGGTTACATAACTTTTCTCAGTCCTCTGCTTAAATATGGTGATGTAGTATGTGACACACATTTTAAGTATTAAATACAGGAGTTGGAGAGGTTTGTTTGTGGAAATTACCACAGAATACAACCAGTAACTGATATGATAAAAAAAAGATGGAATGGGATTCATTGGAAGACAGAAGGAGGGTGAAGAGGGTCATGGGAGTGTATGTTGGTGATGAGGCATGGAAAGATATTAGAGTAACAATTAAAAGTAATTCATGGAAGGGAAAAAATGGCCATGACCACAAGCTGTCACTTGATTTCAGGCAAAAGGGAGTAGGAATTTTTTTTTTTTTTTTTTTTTTGCGTGAGGTGTTCAGGGATTGTAATAAATCACCAAAAGAAATGATGAATATTTTTTCAAAAATGGTGAAATTTGTACAAGGCAAGTGTAGGGTGGTGCAGGAAAAGGGAAAATGTGCGTAGAGAAATTGCAACTGGAGTGTGTGCTCCATTGCAATTAAATTATAATTACAGTATCTCTCATACCACTCCATTTCCCTTCTGAGCACCAAAAGCCTCTCTGGACCACCACGCTGTTTCTTCTACCCAATATACATCATCATCATTAGACGTTTCTGCTTTTGCAGATCATTCTGCACATCCTCTTCCAAGTCTGGTGGTTATTCCAAGATTTTTCCTCCATCACTTTTCTCCAAACTTCTCGCTTATCCTCTGCATCTTTCTTCACTTGGTCCATCCATTTTGCCCGAGGTCTTCCAACTGGTCTCCTTCCCTTCCTGTTGTTCAGCAGTGCCACTTTCAACATTCTCCCTTCCTCCATCCTCATAACATGACCGAACCATTGCAGTCTTTTCCTTGTTAACATCTCTTCTAATGGTACCACTTGTTGTCTCACCCTGATGCTTTCATTTCTGATTTTAGCTTTCCTCGTTACATTCTCTGTTTCCTCTCAGAAACCTCATCTTTTGCTGCATGCAATATGCTTATATCTCTCTTTTTCGAAGTCCATGTTTCAGAACCATAAGTCAGTATAATATACTGATAATATACTTTATAGAGCAGAATTTTGGCATCCTTCCCTACGTTCCACCTCCAGATTACAACCTTTACCTTATGATACAATTGTCCATTCTTCCTTATTCTCTGACCTATTGCTTCTTCCATCTTTCCATTGATAGCCGCCTTGCTTCCCAGACACTCAAGCAATTCTACCCATTCCAATTTCTTGCCATCAAGTAGCACATCCTTCGAAGGGCCATTGTTTCTTGTTATCTTTGTTATTTTGGTATTTTCCATACTAATCTCCAGGCCATGTTTACCCATTGCAGTCCATCATTTCTGGAATTCTCTTTCCAGATCCTGCTCTATCTCCTCCCATATTTTGATTTCATCAGCATATGCTATCACCTTCAGCTCTGTAGTGTCTGTGTATCCCTGCATTTCTATGATTACTAAATCTAATACTACATTAAGCAGAACATGTGACAATACACTTCCTTGTCTTACTCCTCTTTCCGTGTGAAACCATTCTGAATGTTTACTGTCTATGTGCACACAATTCTCACACCTGTCATAGATGTTCTTTAGTTATTTCACAATCCATTCATCTATTCCTCTCTTTTTTAAACTTATCATGAGCTTTTTTTTTGTTTTTTTTTTTCTAATGAAAGCTATTACTGTGTCTTTGCCATATAGCCAAATTTGCTCTGCGATTTTCATGCGTATAAAAATTGGATCCATTACAGATCTTCCATGTCTGAAACCAAACTGCTCCTCAATTTCTGGAAATAAAGTGTACTTAGATACACCGCACCCTATCAAGAAAGGACTTGGTTTAATTTGATTTACCAGTACACTATTTTTATTTGTCTGAACAGATTCATACTTACCAAGCTTCATTGATTTCAAACTGGCCATTCCCAGTACTAAACTAAGCGGTGATTTAGCAGCAAAGTTCTAAGAATGGGGTGGTTTGGATGCTTTAATACGGAATGTCAGTTTTCATTTTAGTCCAGGTTACATTTCAACCTAATTACATTTGCTAATGCTGCTGCTCAAAAATCAAAACTTTACGCACATTATTACATACCACATACATAAAAATGTATCTGGAATGTGTCTGTTTATTCCAGAATCTCTCAAAAAATACATATTTTGGATGGATTTTCAGAATTTGAAAGTTTGGGTTCAAAATTAAAATTTTATATATGTCTTAAGCCGTTACGACACATTTACTTTACAAATAATGAAACATTATCTGAAAACTGCTGAATCGATTTTTATTGAGTTTTTGTAGTATCAAACAGATGTATCTCATTGTGCTCACTCATTTGCATTGGAACTAAAAAATTCTCATTATGCAACTTTATGTGGCACTGTAGCTCAAAATTAAAATATATTCTGTACCTGTATAGTTGAATACCAGGTATTCAAAAATAAGCGCGATATGAAAAAAGGAATTCTTTATTTTCGATTTATGTCAGCAATTTACAAACTGTGGCACCATGTTTATCATAGAAACTGCATTAATAAATAACGCAATAAATTATAAAATGAAGAAAAGGTGCTTTGTTGTCCTAAACTGTTTTTATTTGCAACACTAAAGGCTTAATTTAATTTGTGACAATTTTAATTGCAATGGGCACAGTTTCCGGTGGCAATTTCCCTACACACCCATCTTTCCCCTATCCTTAATGCAATGTTTTATTTATATTAAAAACCATCAGCCTACACATTAATAATTACAAACCAAATGACTCTACTTTCAGCTCCAAACGCCAGATATTTTGTCTGACATTCGATATCTCGAGTACTTAAATAGATTATAATACGATTGAAAGCTAGATTGTGTCAGAAATATGTATAGTGCAGAATTCAATTTCCTAAACCATAATAACCAGAGACTTTAGTTGTGCTAACAATAATTGGGATCAAGAAAATCTCTGTTTTTATTTTTGTTATTAATTTCTTGCATTCAATACAGCTGGCCATCTATGGCATTTAAAAACTGAATGTCCTGAATTAAATGAAAGAATATTTCAAGTATTGTTTAGTATGGAATATGCAAAATAGTTATTATTGTAAATTGCTTTTATTACGTTAATTAAAGGATATGGTCAGATACATCGTAGCTGTTGTCTTGTGTGCAGACTGCAGAGTATGCAACATCTAATGGTTGAAACTTTGGTATTTGTCATCATAAGTTCAGAATTTCATTTAGATCTCCAGAATTATGTAATGTTGAAATATAAAACATACCAAACATTTGCATTGAGATTCTAAGCTATGAAATTGTGAAAATTCCATCGAAATCTGCTAATTAGTTTCTGAGTTTTTCTTTTTCACATTTATCAGGTTTTCGTTTTATAGATAATTTTTTTCATATATTTTGAGGCCATGGCTCAGCAATGTGATACCCCTGTAGTTCTTGCATTTCATTTTACTCCCTTTTTTATGAATAGGCAATATGACTCCCTTCCTCCAATCCCTTGGTATTTTCCTTTCTTTCCAGACTCTCTGTACGACTCTATACAATGACTGCATTCACATCGCTCCTGCTGCTTTTACCATTTCTGCTGCAGTTCATCTAGTCCTGGCGACTTCCCACTTGGCATTTCTTTCACTGCCAATTCTAATTCTAACATGCTAAATTCTTCTATTTCCCTTTCTAAAGTAGTTGTTTCACTATACTTTTATTTGGTTACTTCCTGGTTACCTTCTATTCCTTCCATCAGGTTTCTGAAGTACTATTTGTATGTGTTCAGTACCTCTTTCCATTGCACTTTACCTGATTGTTCAGAACTTTGGTCAGAATATCTCTTGCTTTTGTTTTGTTTCTTACAACCCCAAACAGTATTTTCTTATTTCCTTTGTAACTTGTCTTCACTTTATATGTGGAATTCTGTTTTCTCACCCATCTCTCTCTTTGTTTGGAATCGTTAAACCATCTTGGCTAAAATTCTTTCCACTATCCTTAGCATCACAATGTAAGGGACTACCCTGCATACTGGGGTTGAATATCAGTCGTCACGTTAACTAGCAACCTGTATCTCAACCTAGATACAATAAAAGTTCCAACTGTTCATAAATTTTAAACTGTGAATACACCTTGGAAATAAAATCAACTGTAAGATATTTTGGTTGCCACTCTCCACTATTTTTACCTTTTGGAGAGAAAAGGGTTCAGTTCTCAATTATGGAAATTAAATCACTTTTGAAGTTTCACCATCACTATATTCTGATATAAAAAAAGGACAAATGATCACTATTACAGTTGATCAGCAATCAGATATTCATTTCAAGAAGTTTGCAAGTTATGAAATGCAGAAGCCAGACAGACCCAAAATCCTGAAAAATTTTTAAGTTACATGTTCAAAGTCTAGATCGGATGCACAATTTCAAAAATCCATGATGCCTGCCCCTAAGGCATGTGTCTGGAACTATTTCCAAGAGCCGAGACAGAACTTCTAGCCCCGACGAGCAACAGGTCTGACCCACTTGACAATTCCCTGGTAACTGGCTGTAATGGGGGAAAATTCCCGATCTGATCTTCCAAGTCATGTGACTCAGAATGTAGTGCATCTCAGATACGTACTGTAGGGCTCTCAGATTTTAATATTATTTAGCGATCACCATAACAATTATTTTACTCCCCTTCGACTTTTATCATAAGTACAACGGTTTGGCTGTAATAACTTGAAATATGTTTTTGTGTATTCCTACTCTTTTTGAGCAGGAATGAGAATTTCCCTTGATTTTTACTTTTTACAGAAATACTATGTTTTGGGTTTAGAAACCTATGTCAGGACTTTATACAGCTGCTCCACTTTCCAAAACTACCTCTCTCTTGTTTCTAGGTGGTATACTTTTGTAATAATCAAATTTCAAGCCAGCCGACGTGTTGAGAATACCTTCTATTTTCTTAAATTATGGTTAAAAAAATGCCCATTTTGAAAAACTGCTTTTGGCACCATGTACTGTGATCTCTATTATATCTCTTACAAGTGTTCTTATCTCCCAACTTTATTTACTTTGACCGTGAATTTTTTTTATATATATAATCCAGCAGCTTGTCAAGTTACACCCAGTTTGTTTAAAAATCTACCCTAGCTTGATTAACTATACAGAACTGCTCAAAATTTCAACATGATGTACAAGAAGAATTTAAATTTGTGTTATAATTTCAGCTGCAATCAAAAATGCTTTAAATGTGTTGTTAAATGTGTTTAAAATTGTCGGTTTATTTAACTGGATTTAAAAACTTGTTTTTTCATATTTTTAAAACGCCTAAAACAATTGATCATGTGTTCTTTACTTCAAATTTTAGTTTCTCCTGTTTGATTATTATTATAACTACTTTTTATTATATCGAAAAGTGTTGTTAAATGGTTATGTTGTCACATAAACGATTTGAATGCTGAACAAGTTGGATTACGCTTTATTGCTGTGATCTAGGTGAGTTTAAGGTTTACTTTTTATCATTGAAGTTATATTTAAGGCTGTTACTATGTGTTTAGCTAGATTTTTGATTCTAAATCGCCCTGTGTGTGGTTATAAGCTGCAGTATCGGCTCCTTTAAGATGCCCATTCCGCATGTCTTGTAGCAAAAAGAAACAGAATTTAACAAATTCTGAGGTGCTTACAACATGATATGTCACCTTCAGCAGACCACTCAACCTAAAAAATATACTTGTGCACTAATATCAACTCTCTAATGCTCCTAAACTGCCTTTTGGATCATTCCTTAGTAATAGGTCTTATTGCAAAATGTGCAATATTCATACACTTACAACAAACTATTGTAAACCTACTACTGGCAAAACTTACTCTGTCATAAGCCATGCCACTTGTACCATGTCCCATCTCATATTCCAATTCACATGTCTCTATTGCAAAAGTTCTTACTTCGGCCTTGCTATGTTCTTACGACGGCCGAACGTCACACGTCAGAAGGCGATCCACGGGAGACGGTCACGAACAACCTGAACAAGTCCCAGGAGCAGGCCGAAACATAATCCAAAAAACGCGCACTGGCAGAGTCCGGTGTGAGGTTCACAGAGTCCAAAGAGAGTACCAAGACGTAGCCAAGAACGAGCACTGTCTGAGTCCGGCGTGAGGTTCACAGAGTCCGAAGAGAATACCAAAACGTAGCCAAGAACGAGCACTGTCAGAAGTCCGAGAGGCGATTCACAGTAAGAGAGAGTACCAAAAGCGCAGTGAACACTGAACTGAGGAGTGGAGCTGTGCGGGCTTTATTTATATGTGCGACGGGTCGGCTCCGATTGGCCGCGGCGGAAAACTATGATGTGGTGGCGCTGGTTGCTCCGATGCCAGCGCCGTCTATATGAAGTCGACATCCATGCCCACTGCCGGGCATGCAGCGATGTCGGGACGGGATACCAGAGGCCTCGCCTCCAATGCATTATTTATCAAGATGCTTGGTTATAGACGAATAGTTTTCTCCCAAATTCTGGACCTCCATTTGCTCATCATGCCAACACTCACAAAACTCTTAATTTCAATAATAGCTTAACAGTCAGATACATTAGAGTTCTACCCAGTCTAAATTCTGCAGATAGGAATTGGCCTACCAGCACATTCTGTAGACCAGCATCCACCCCTCACCTTACCCTAGGTCACAATCTCAGATAATACCTAACTTCTTTGCCCTATTATACCCATCACTGACCAGTTTAATTAATTCTTATATAAATTTAGATCTAATTTTTGTATTCTTCTCTTAAACGACCCCTTTTTCTTATGCAATCAATATTTCTGATATATAATCGTTGCTCACCCCACCACCTCCAACAATCAGTTCCATTGTGCTTGTGGCTGTGTTCATCATAGATGCTTGCATGAGCTTAGCCACACGTTTTATGTTCTTGAAAAAGGGGTTTGCTCGATATTTGATTCTTTTTGTGTTCATGTATTATTTTTCGTTGCTGCTCCCATCCTCCCTTCAACTTTGGTGAGCGTTGGGTATCTAAATGTTAAAATGCTAAGTGAAAACTTCGGATCCCTTTTTAAGAATATTGCAATCACGGAGAAGTTTGAAATATGACATAGTTAAAGTTTGTATGGAGAAGAAGTGCAGTAAGCTAAAGTCTATATATAACATGTGTTACAAATACATTAAATAAAATAAAACATTCATTGTTTACATTCAATTGTTTATTAGTGGTAACAACACTTAGCAATTCTGCCAATCTATGTGGTCTTTGGTAAACAGTAAAGAAAAAAATATAATAAGGTTACATGTTACAAATACATTATTAAATACAAATATAAATTCGCGAACATGTGTGTGTGCATGAAACTAGATAGCCAACTATCTGAAGTGTATTTTCAGCATTGAGATACTCTGTGGTATTTGGTGAAACAAAGGAGCTGCATAAAGTAGAGATTAATCTTTGAAGTTACAAAAAGGAACATTCCGAAAAGGAATGTAGCGATTCTGCCAGATACTATATGGTCTTTTTATTATTTAAAAGGTTGAACTATGGTTAATGGTCTTTTGATTTTTGAATTTCAGTAATTTCATTACGGATTTATTTTTTTCATTCCGATATTTGCACCTACTTCCATTTTCCCTTGATATAGAACACTGACAGGTCGGAGAGAGAGAGAGAGAGACAAAAAGAGAAGGAATACCTATTTGTGTGACATTAAAAATGATAATAGACCAAATTTAAATAGTGAACACATAAAATGATGAAATTAGTTTGATGGATACATTTAAATGTGAACTAAATGTCATTCCAAGAAATTTTGATAGTTTCGAATTTACAATGCAGATTTTTCAATGCAAAATATTTCGAATCAGAAGTCACTTTGGGTGAAAGGGCTGCATTTACTTCATGTTGTCATAAAGCTAAAGCGCTTTTACTGGCCTTAAGCCAAAATGAATATTTTAAATCACTGTATGGTGTTCTAAATTCAAATGAACCATCGATAAATAGAAAGTCAAAATTTATTTTGAAAGCATTCATTAATACATTTCCTCATTTGCTATGGTTATTTCAGAAGCTAAAATTTAGGATACAGACACGTGTGTAGTGTATCAATTTTATTTTATAAGTATTGCAGAGAATTAAGGCAACACAAGCTAATAACGTATTGGTATACGCTCGCAGCCAATGACGTCAAGGTATACAGTATACAATATATCTATGCAAACACAATTAAACTAATTCAAATAATGTCTATTACTTTTTCACCAAAGAAACTACATAACTTAAAGAATTACGGCCAAATTTCGCCTCTGGACGATCAATAGTATTTCTAAATATATGTAAGTACCATAGTACATACATATATATTCAGCTGACTCAGTTTCTATCTTCAGAATCAATAGAAATGATATGATATATTAGTATGGAAGAAGAAAAATTGATGTCTGTCTTCATTTATTACAGATCCATATATAATTACTCCCATACATTATTTTGAATAGAAGTGTAGCACTATACAATATAGTATGTAAAATATTGATACTGACTGTGCCTAGAAAGAAAAAGAATCATATCTGTAAGAATTCCTCAGTATTTGAACATAACATGCAGTATTTTCAACTTAAACTTTAATATTTGTTATATACAATATTTTACTTTCATGCCAGGTTTTTCTGAAAACTGATTTTTTATAAATAAGGAGTTATTTTATTTATTATGAAGACAAATTACCCTCTTTTGGATCAAATGCAGATAAGTTTCAATATTGCTGTTAAACCGAGAGAATGATAGGGACAAGGAAAAAAGGTGTATTTATTTATTACAAATCAGTATCTAATTATTTCTGTACAGTGCACAGACAATTTCAAAGGCACATTGATTTATCTTAAAGTTTAATCTCCCTAGAAGTAATAGATTAAGAATAATTATCTCATTCACTCTTTGTGAGATTTTTTTGTGTCATAAAAAGCTTCTAGCTTAGTTTTAATATTTATAGAATCCCTTGACCCAGTCTATAAAATTGTTTCTTTTGTATCACTTAATAGCTTCACTTCTGAACACTGTTCATATTCCAATAACAAATATAAAAATTACCAATTACATAGCTTCTGAACATATCATCACAATTATATCTCCATCAATTTTTCTGCATCCTGCTTTGCGAGTTCAGTATAACGTACCCGGAGGATTAGGGCTGCTTCTTTAGGTTGCCGTTCACGAGTGAAAATACCTTTATGATTCCCAACAGCTCGTGTAACTCCTAAAACAAAAGACAGTTACTAGTTTGTGTCTAAATACTGTGCAAATGCTTTTCAAACCAGGCAACTCTTTCCCTTTATTGACAATTGTACAATTATGTCTCAGATAAAGATGACAACACACAAGGTGAAAATACAATTATAGGCCCTTTTTTTTGTTGTAGTTTATGTCTCTTATGAACGATAAATCCTAATTTATAAGCATCTATAGTTTTTAATTGCCAAAGAAATCTGTAGCAGCAGTTTACAAAGCAGGAATCCAAAAAAGAGAGAGAGGGAGAGAGGAAGAAGAAGAAAATAGAAGTCTGATGAAAATCCACTGCAAAACTTACATTCTAATAACAACTTATACTTTCAATGAAGATTATTGCTGGATTGCGGGTAGATGAGATGGCTCAAAATTATTTTATAACAGCCTAGGTATTTTACAGTAATTTAAGTATATCTTGAAAGAGACCAGATGATGTGATCCTTTTCTGTTTAAGTGATTTCCTACCTTGCTTAGTGGCAAAATCTGCAAAATTCCATATCATTTCTCCAATAAAATAGCCTTTCTGGCGAAGTGTGTCAAACGCTTTGAAGTGTTGTGTCATCAGAATAGCCTGGTAATCTTCTGTCCATGCAGTTGAAGGAAGCTGAAACAAAATTAAAACTGAATGCATTAATCATTGAGCTAAGTAAAAAATTTTAGTATAAATATTTCTGTGTCCTTACACTAAAATTACTTTTGATTATTTAATGATTTTCCCCGTATATTACACATATTATCTATAGGTAACAATGAAAGGAAAGAAATGCCGAGAGGCAATATTTATATGGAAAGGACCGATTAAATTCACCCAACAATCACCAGAGTTGAAAAGAGGAAGGCAGCAGCAACACAAAACAACACACAAACAAAGAAAATACAATATTTTGGGCTAAAACCCTTCTTCAAGTTAACAGATGTAAAAGGCTGCACTTGCGCAAGAATAGCATCCACCGCAGCCACTCATAGAATGCAATAGACCATTGGAGGTGGTGGGGGGCAACGATAATGTAACCGTAAGTGTAAACCATAAGAAAGATTAAAATGGTCGAAAAAACAATACTAATAAAAAATACAAATAAATAAAAAAATTCGTATTTTTTTTTCCAAAATATATGAATATATTGTGCAGGGCCAGTGGTCGGTGTATAGGGTGAAGATGGAAGATACTAATGGAAATTAAGGCCTGGGGGATGTCTAGGATGTGTTGATATGCCAATTCCCACCTACTGAGTTCAGATTGGGAGGTAGTGTCTGGAAGTACTCTAATGGCTCTGACTGTGAAGTAGTTTATTAAGGTCGCTGGTGTTGTGAGTACTGGCATGGTGAGCAACAGGGAGGTCGAGGTTTTGGGAGTAAACTGTTTGTCTGTGACCATTCATTCCGATGGATAATGAGTTTGAGGTCAGGCCACTGTAGGAACTTGGACAGTGGAGGCAGAAGAGCTGGTATATGAGATAGGTGGTTGTACAAGTGGCAATACCTATTATGGGGGAAGCTTCACCAGTAGTATGGTTGCTATAGGTAGTGGTATGTGGATGCATACCGCAAGTTTTGTAACAGGGTCTCTTACAAGGGAAGGATCCAAACGGTGGTTTAGGAGCATCAGAGGTTTGATATTTATGTACAAGGATGTTTTTTAAATTAGGCGATCTGCTGAAGGTGACTCAGGGTGTGATGGGAAGGATATTAAGAAGAATGTGGCACATTTCAGGAAACGCTCTATGAAAGTCATAGTCCAAACGAAGAATATGGTTTAGTGATTCCAGGCCAGGGAAAAACTAGGTGAGAAAAGCAGGGTTCTGGTTGGCTTTAGGTTGTTTGTGTCGGGGTGGGGGACAGTTCCTGACTCTTGATAGCTGTTTTTGAACTAGTACTGGAGGATAATTGCAGTTTATGAGTGCCTGGGTCAGGTAGTTGGTGTAGAGAGTAAAGGACTCGTGATCAGAGCAGATGTGTTTTCCTTGAATGGCTAGGTTGTATGGGATGGAATGTTATTTTATGATATGGATGGCAGCTATCAAAATGGAGATATTATTGTAGGTTTGTGGGTTTTATGTGGACAGAGGTCTGTAAGTGACCATTCTGTACAAAGATGACCATAACAAGAAAAGTGAGGTCAGTCTGAGAGTAGGACCAGGTAAAGTTTAAGAAGGAGAAATTATTAAGAGAGTACAAGAAGTCAAGAAGGAGGTTTTCACCGTGGGTACAGATCATAAATATGTCATCTATATACCTGAACCACATGCTGGGTTTTTGGGTAACCTTTTGAAGAAAATATTCCTCTCATCTGCCCATGAAAAGGTTGGCATAGGAAAGTGCCATGCGAGTGCCCATAGCTGTGCCTCGAATCTGATGGTAAACCTGAGACTCAAAAGAAAAGAAATTTTTGGTAAGGATGAATTGAGCCAATGAAGTGATGAAATGAGTGGTAGGGAAGGTGTGTGAGGAGCAACACCAACAACCTAACCCAGGCACTCATAAACTGCAATTATCCTCTAGTACTAGTTGAAAAACAGCTATCAAGAGTCAGGAACTGTCCCCCACTCTGACACAAACAACCTAAAGCCAATAACCCTGTTTTTATCACCCAGTTTTTCCCTAGCCTGGAGTCGCTAAACCATATTCTTCATTTGGGTTAAGACTTTCTTAGATCCTTTCATGAAATGTGCCACATTCTTCCCACCACACCCTTAGTCACCTTCAGCAGATCGCCTAATTTAAAAAACATCCTTGTACATAAATATCAAACCTCTGATGCTCCTAAACCACCATTTGGATTCTTCCCTTGTAAGCGACCCCGTTGTAAAACTTGCGGTATACATTCACCTACCACTACCTATAGCAACCATACTACTGGTGAAACATACCCCATATTAGGTATTGCCACTTGTACAACCACCCATCTCATAGGCCAGCTCACCTGCCTCCACTGTCCAAGTTCCTACAGCGGCCTGACCTCAAACTCATTATCCATCAGAATGAATGGTCACAGACAGGGCCAGATTTAAACTTTTTTTTAGTAAAGGCTGTTCATTTTGTGCCGCTTTTTTCTCCTTCATACTTATACTAATCACTAATTTGTATTACCTTTATTGGGTAGCAAACAATTATATGTATATGTGGATGGATATATATTAAGAGTGACTTTATCAATTATTATTAAACGATTATAATTTATATTAATTTCAATCAGAATACCGGGTTCGGCATAGTTCAATGCATGTTCCATAAAAATTTCAAAGAATTTAATTCATTATTAGCTGAGAAATGACGAGTTAAGTTTCAAAAATCATGAACTTTTCTACGATTTTTACAAAAAATTAGGACTTTCGAGCGCTCGGGGACTTTCAACATCCAGATACTCAGTTAATGAAATCTTAGATCATACTTAAGTATTTATATTATAGAAATCATGAAATGTAAGTCTGTCAGCAGAAACTTACCTCTGTCTATAGAGTCTTCCTTCGGAAACATTCGACGGGCTACAGACTGTGATGAACAAGATAGAAAGTCAGGAAACTAATGAAGATTTAAATTAATACTTACCTAAATGAAAATTGATAGTAAACGTATTTTTCTTTTCTATTAATTGTTTGGAGTTTGTCACTTCACTACTAGATGTCACCACGTAAATGAAAATTTATAGTAGACGTTTTTCTATTATGTTTATAATCACACACAAATTTGCTGGCTTACTAAAGCGGGCACCCTCGCTGCCGCCCCTAGGCTGGAGCCTATACAGCCTAATGGGAAATCCAGCACTGGTCACAGACAAACAGTTTACTCCCAAAACCTCGACCTCCCTGTTGCTCACCATGCCAGTACTCACAACACCAGCGACCTTAATAACTACTTCACAGTCAGAGCCATTAGAGTACTTCCAGACACTACCTCCCAATCTGAACTCCGCAGGTGGGAATTGGCATATCAACACATCCTGCAGACTAGACATCCCCCAGGCCTTAATTTCATTAATATCTTCCATCTTCACCCTATACACCCATCACTGGCCAGCACAATATATTCATATATTTTGCAAAAAATAAATTATGATTTTTTTTTATTTATTTGTATTTTTTATTAGTATTATTTTTTCAACCATTTTAATCTTTCTTATGATTTACACTCACGGTTACATTATTGTTGCCCCCCTCCACCTCCAATGGTCTATTGCATTCTATGAGTGGCTGCGGCAGATGGAAGTCTTGCGCAAGCCCAGCCACTTACATCTGTTAACATGAAGTAGGGTTTTAGCCCAAAATATTGTATTTTCTTTGTTTGTGGGTTGTTTTGTTTTGCTGTGCTCCTCCTGGTGAGTGTTGCGTGTATTTCATCTGTTCTTTCCATATACACATATTATCTAATAATATATTTTGCTCACAATATTACATTGAAATCTGTTTTGCGAAAAACCTCATGTAATTACATTATTGCCTGACAAAGATATTAAATGGAAGAATTGCCCTTATAACTAGAAGCTTCACATTATTACAATATTAGCAGATTAACAGATTGTAATGATACTACTGAGTGTTGAGCTTCAATAAAATTGTTGATAAAATAATTTGATGAAAAACTTAATTAAAACTATTTATTAATTCCGATTCTCTTTGTCAAAAACTTAAGCACAGTCTTCCAATGGAAACAGTATCAATTTCACATTAGTCTAAGTTGTGATTTTGAAACAAATTCACACATACAATTAAATAATGGGACTGGTGGCGAACGATGAATTTTTTTAATGATATTACAGTAAACCATATATCCCTTTGAATAAACCCAACTATACACTGTTGATTCCATTATTGAAAGCATTTCTGGAAGTGATATCATGTCAAATCTCTTAACTAGAGTCATGGTGTAATCTTGACTTCTTCCAAAGATTGAAAATATATCCACTTCAAATTTGGTTTTTAACTTAGGAAATGGGTAAAAGTTGAATGGAGCTAATCTGGTGAATACAGGGAACACAGGAGAGGGGGGAGGGGGAAGGCAGCTCTGGGCTTCACTCAATGGTTATAAACTATTATACTGATAGCACAACGTGAATGGGAGAATTGTCCTCATATAAAGACACATGTCGCTCTTTTACTAATTGGGTCTTTTATTATGAGTTGTTGCCTCAGCTTAATCAGAACCACAACATAATACACTACTGTTTGTGGAAATTGCAACACCAAGAAGAATGAAATTTATTCCACAAATTAGGAACATGGCAATACACAATTATTAGAATTACAGAACTGCACATGCACTTTGTAAGAATTCGATACAGTGTAAGCCACTACATGATTCAATCAGAGTCTCTAGATGCGTTTGCCCCGAATGGCTAGGCTGTATGGAATGGAACGTTTTGTATGATATGGATGGCAGCTATCAAAATGGAGAAATTGTTGTAGGTTTGTTGGTTTTGTGTGGACAGAGGTGTGTAAGTGACCATTCTGTACAGAGATGTCATCCAGAAAAGTGATGTCAATCTGAGAGTAGGACCAGGTGAAATTTAAGGCAGAGAAGTTATTCAGTGAGTACCATGTGTCCAGATCATAAATATGTCATCTAAATACCTGAACCACATTGTGGGTTGTCGGGTAACCTGTTGAAGAAAACCTTCCTCTAGGCTGCCCATGAAAAGGTTGGCATAGGAAGGTGCCATGTGAGTGCCCATAGAAGTGCCTCAAATCTGATGGTAAACCTGAGATTGGTGAGGATGAATTGCACCAAAGAAGTGAGGAAATGAGTGGTACGGAAGGTGTGTGGGGGGCGACTGTTGAGGTAAGTGATCAGGAAGCAATCTTTTGGTAGGGGTGTAGGGACTGTTGACAGATACTCAAAAAATTGGGCAGTGTCTCTGACATAGGATGGAAGGGCCTGAACAAAAGGTTGTAGGTGCTGGTCAACGAATGCAGAAATGCATTCTGTGGGAGACCCAAAGGCAGCAACTATAGGACTCGTGGTTATATTATCGTTGCTCCCCCCACCACCTCGGACAGTCTATTGCGTTCTATGAGTGGCCGCGTGCAATGCAAGTCTTGCGAAAGACCAGCCACCTCTCTCTTAACTTGATAAAGGGATTTTCACATGAAATATTATTTTTTCTTTGCTGGTGTGTTGTTTTGTGTTGCTGCTGCCCTCCTCCCTTCAACTTTGGTGGGTGTTGGGTGTATTTTCCCTTTCTTTTCCATGTAAATTTCTCCTGCAATCAGTTATATCAGATTCAAAGTCCATAGATATACTTTAACAATGACTTGCATCAAATAATTGGTTTTTATTATCATTTTATTAAAGAAGAATAAACGCAATAAATTTATTTATACAAGTTTTCTTTTGTTTAATAAAAGAGGGGATTGCAATAAGTATGAACAAACCTTGGAATTGAATCTCACATGGTGAGTAGGTGACAATAAATTAACCTGAAATTTTTCAAACCTAGTTGTTTATCTTGGGCAAGAGATCCTAGATACATCTGAAGTTAATTCATGGATTACCACAAAATAAAACAGGAACAGATATAAACCCAAGCAAGTGGATATTAATCTGTGACACAGTAGTTGTGGAGGGCCAAAAAAAACAAATTGCCAACACACAACATTTCAGACATGTTCGATGTGTGACGTGAAGCGAAGGTTACAGGCCTAGGAAGCAATGATACCTGTTTGTCTTCAAAGAAGGTGAGCCCATTCCTCGCCACATGTTGCTGGGCACTGTCCTGCTTGAATACAGCATGTGGAGCTGCTTGCAAGATGAGCTGTGCCATGGGTTCTAAATCCCCCTGATGCAGTGGTTACTATTCAGATATCCCTCAATATTTAAGAAGTGGGATCTCTTGTTATAACCAATAGCAGCCCAAACGATCACACTTGGCATTGCTGTGCTGCTCAACAATGCATTATGTCAGATCGTGTTCACCATGGTAGAAACTGACATATATGTGGCCATCACGGTAGGACAAGTTGAAGTGGGACTCTCCCAAAAACACTACATTTTGCCACTCAAGTACACCAGTCATGACAATCATGTGCCCATTGAAGTCTGAGACATTGGTGTTTACTGGTTAATGGAAGCTGATGAAATGGCAGGTGTGTCAGAAATCCCTTCCCCTGCCCTCCCTCCTTTCTCAGAAGGAAGCACTGAACCACCAACACAGAGAGACATGTCAAGACTGTTACAGGACTCCAACATCCAGCCAATATTGTAGGTGAAGCATTCATGTCAGTTATGACCTTCTGGCCTTATGGACACATTAATTCCACATATTTAACTGTCATAGGACCATATCCTGTATAAGTCACAATGTCACAGAACGACAATGATTCAGCCATGTTCAAACTCAATCACGTGTTTATATATTGCACACTTTGACTTCGATGAGACATACTGGCACTAGCTTACATGTTTCCATTTCATTTGATATCCTCTACGCTGACTGAGCATGGTGTAACACAGACCTGTCTGTTTAGACAAAAGAGCAGATATACTTGTACACCATCTCTCTGAAAAAAACAATAATTTATTATGCTTCCACTGTTCTGTACAACCTCAAATTTTGAAGTGACTCAGACCACCCCTTCTGGGTTTTGCAATTTTCACAAACTGTAGCGTATTTCTGATTAGTTGTCTGATTCTATGGTACTCATTCCACCATGTTATCAAAGAAAATCATCCTGGATTTGCTAATTTTACCTTCTTCATTCTTGATGATGGGGGAAATTTCCAGTGCATAGACTGCCTCCTTATTCAAGATCTTATTAGAAAGCCATATCTCCTCATTGGCTAGACATATGAATCATCCCAAGAAGCCTGTGTGCAATTGTTTATGGAACTCCTGCTGCTACTGACAGAGAAGTTATGGGATCAATTTTTCCCATGTTCAAATGCTTGTGTTAAATTTGTCACATCCTTATCAATGTTGACCATGTTTGCTATCAACTGATCTTTGTGAACAATTTCATTAATTTTTGTAATGAACTGTTGAGGACAAATGGGGTAATTGTCATATTCTACATTGCCTTCACAAATACACATACATGTGACATCACATTGAATGAATTTCTTGTTGAAGACTCGAAATTGAGACATTTTGGCATAATATTTGATAATAAGGTCAACTGAGCAGGTGGTAGGAAAAGGTTTCAAAATCCTTTATTTCTTGTAAACAGTGCTGAAGGGATATACCAGACAAGTGAGGGAAATGGATTACAAGACATTTGTCAGACCATTGTTTGAATTTAGGTGGTCTAGTATTGGACCCACATTTGGTGTATCAATGAAGGAGTCACAGGAAGTGCAAATAAGGGCTACGTGACTTGTCTGGGGGAATTACCGCAGAACATGATCAATATCTGATATGATAAAGAAGATAGAACATGATTCACTGGAGGATAAAAGGGTGCTGAGATTTTTTCTGCTGTCATCAGTGGTTTGATGCAATCCTCCATCTCCCCTTATTTAACACTAATCTCTTCATCTCAGCATACCTCTTACAACCTATGTCTTCAATTACCAATATTCTAATCATGGCCTACCTAAACAGTTCTTACCTTTTGCTAACAAATTAATCAAACCTATATGTCTTAAAAAGTCATCCACCTTAGATACTTCTCTCCTTTCCAAAAAATATGTTCATTTCATATTTTATCTGCCCATTTAATAACACCAACATTTCAAATGCTTCAATTTTCCTCCTTTCTAGTATTCCTCATGTCCATGCTTCACCACATAAGGGGGCTTGTGTTCCACAAGTAGACTTTTGAAAAGTTTTTTTCAGTCCTAGATCAATATTTAAAAAAGTTTCTCTACTACAAGAAGGCTCTTTTTGTATTGCTTTTAACATCATACCTGCTTCAGCAATTATTTGTAATTTTAATTCCTAGGTAGCTGAATTCACTTATGTCTACTATTGCTGCTTCCTTTCTATTACATTTAATCACTTTTGTCTTACTATGATTTTATATTTAGTCCAAATCTTTCACCAAGATTTTGCTCATGCCATTCAGTAACTTCCCAATATCTTCAGTCCAATATCCTCAGTGTGTTCTGCTAACAGGACAATGTAATCAGCAAATATTAGCATTTTGATGTTTTTCTCTTTGAAGACTTACGCCACAATCAAATTTTTCTTTTACCTTCTTATTGAAGATAGACTATGGCCTTGACTCACCTATGTTTCTCTACTTTTATAATAGGCACTTCTTCTGAGTCGATATTTTATACCGGGATTTTATAAAATTTCTGACATCATGTTCTACTTACCATTATCAATAGCTTTTTCCGAATCAGCAAATGCCATACAAGAAATACGTCAAAGAGCGGAACGTTCATCATGCTGACTAAAGACATACAACAGAACTACATAAGACATGTAAGAAAAAATAAATTTAGATTGTACTATACAGGATTAGATTATATAATAAGTAAATTGTTAGCATTAAGTACATAGAATTAGAACATTCATATTTAAATACCTGATTCTGTTCCAATTCATTAGTTTTGGATATTGAATAACCCTTGTGATCTTCCTATCCCTCCAAATTAGTATTTGACTAGCCCTTCTTATCAGTCACCTGTGCTTTTGTTGTCACTCCTAAAACTATGTTACAACTGGCACAAATTCAGAACTTGTATTGGGATTTGTATCAGAACTTGTATTGGCACATCCATCACAACTTGTCTTGTAGTAACTGAGCGGCAAGTCACCACGGCCGAAGTTTGGATTCGTCTCTGATCAACCACTCCTCGATTAGCTTTCGAAGATATGTGGCCATAAGATCAAAGTGACTACGTTCTGCCCACACTTAATGCTAGTAATGAGCAGGAATCAGCGATACAAATGAAAACATGTAGTTGAAAGAATGGAGTGACTTTAATACTTCAGTAAAAATGGGCACATAGACATACACTTGAATAAACTGAAAAACACTGCATAAACTAGCTCTCATAAAAGGCATCTCTTACTAATAAAATCCTGCCACTCGGGATATTCTTTCTCAGCCAGCCAGATGGTATAAGTTGCATTAGCCATTACCTAATAAAATCTGCATGCCATATGGCGACGTGGTCCATCCTTTGAATCGGCGAATCGAATGCGCCTGGAGGCTGCTCCCGACTGCGCTCTCCAGAGTAGAAACGTGGTGGGGAGAAGTCATGTGACCTAGTCCTATTCGTCTAAAATCCCTTGCTAAGGGCTTTCTGGGCTAACATGGTAGGGGGTCTGCTTCCCACGGGAAGTGACTTTGCCCAACCTTGACCTCTGCTTCATTGGGTGTAATTACATTACATAGCTTGAGAAAAATTATCCCTAGCGAAAGTTAGAATATATTATAGCTAAAATCTCTCAATATACTACAGTCTGAGGCCTTCATTGACTACTATGAACCTTGCGTTTACATCAGTATATACAAGTATCAAAACCTGCTAAGTACTTGTGTACACTGATGTGCTATTAAATGTCATTATTTTAATTTGAATTGTCATAGCATTAAAAAGTCACCCGATGAGGAAGGGTTTTTTTTTTTAAATATTCTATCTAGACATGAAAACAAGGTGCTTGTCCCATTTTAATGAAAGAAGTAATGACATAAACAGAGTGGACAAACAATGGAAACCTACTTCTTATGGTATATATCAATAATTTACGCAATGAGTTTTTTGTTATGTTAAATTTGGTTAATCAGCATGCACATGCAAGAGATACAAAATGTTGTTGTTGTTGGGGTTTAAGGGGACATTGACGACTGGGTCATTAGCGCTCATATACAAAATGTATGAGTGACTTGTATGAGATACTTCAATATTTAATTTAATTGCAATGGAGCACACGCTCCGGGGCGCAATTTCCCTACACACCCATCTTCCCTTTATCCTGCAGCCAACTACATTTGCCCTCTCACAATTTTAACTTTAGAATTCTTTTCAAACGTTTTAGGTAAAGTATTCATCATTCCCTTGGTAACTCATTCCAATCCCTGACACCCTTACCTAAAAAAGAAAATCTTTCCCACACTCTTGTGCCTGAAATCCAGTGCCAGCTTGTGGTCATGGTCATCTTTACCCCTCCATGCACTACTTTTCATACCTACCTTGCAATATCTTTCCATTCCTCATCACCAGTGCCTTGTACACTCTTCACCCTCCTCCTGTTTTGTAATGAATCCCATTCCAGCTCTTTTATAATCTGTTACTGATTCCATTCTGCTATAATTTCCAGAACAATCTAGCAGTCCTTCTTTGCACCCTCTCAACTCCTGTATTTGATACTCAAAATGCGATTCCCAATCTACAACCACCAATTCAAGCAATGGTCTGACCAAAGTTTTGTAACCCAATTCCTTTACTTCCCTCGTAACATTCCCTCATGACTCTCTCCAACTAGTGCAGAATTTGAAACCTTTTTCTACACCTGTACAATGTGTCCTGCCCAGTTAAGCTTGTTATCAAAATGTAATGCAAAGATATTACATTTCAAGTCTTCAGCAAGCAATTCTTTCCCCACCTTATATTCATAATTAACCTTTTGTTTTTTTATTTGTGTATCTAATAAGCTTACTCTTCTTTTTATTTATCTTCATTCCAGTTTACTAACCTAACTAGATATCCTGTCCAGATCACCCTGCAACTATTTACAACAGTCCTCTATCGTTTGATTCCTTTTATATAGCATTATGTCATCTGCAAACAGTCTAATTTCTGATAGTAAACAATCAATACAATTATTCATTAATGGTAATGAATAGCAATGGTCCCAATACGCAACCCTGCGGCACTCCCATTTTTACTACCACTTCCTACGATACTGTATTTCCTACCCTAACTTTCTGTTTTATAACTTTAAAAATTCTTCTACACAAAAATCACTTTCTCATCCACTACAATAGTTTTTACCTTATTTAATACCATTTATGGCTCACTCTGTCAAAAGCCTTTGAAAGATCGAGTGCTATACTATCAATTTGACCTCATTGTCAATTTCGTCTGAGATATCTTGCATATAACCACAACTGAGATTCGCATGAATATCCTTGCCTGAAAGTCCATGTTCGCCTACTTGAAAACCACTTACAGTTCCTCACATACATTTCTGATGTGTTTGCAATATCGAATCTGTTCCAATTAATTTACCTTACCACTTGAAGTCAAACTGATTGGCCTAGTAATTTTAGACTCTATTTCTTACCCCTTCCTTTATGTACCGGTCACTACTATCGCACTTTTCCAGTCCTTGTGGTAAGCAGCAAGTATCCAGACTCAATTTAAATAATATTTCAAGATAAGGTACAATGTCACATCCTGCTATCTATTAAGACTATCTGTAGTAAATATCTATTTGCACCAGCCCCCTTTATAGTGTTTTCAGCTTGCTTATTTCCTTCAGGATATGATTCAGGATTAATTTAAAATTTTATAGGATCTGTCATTTCTAATTCGTATTGTTAAGCTCGTTATTCTGATTCAGAACCTTCCCCTGTTTCTGATTCATTGTCCCTAATGCTCTCACTAAACCAGTTACTTAAAATCTCTGTACCCTTTTCAAATCCTCAGTAACTACTTCTCCATCCTTATCTATGAGCATCTCTACACCTCGCTTCCCTTCAGTTTCCTGATATAGCCATAGAAATTTCTAGATGCATCAGTCAGTGGTCCTCCTGCACTGACAATACTCTTCATAAACCCATCTTTAGCCATTTCTTTGCTGTTATTAAGTCCTTGTTTAGTTGTTTCAAATATTCCCTACTACCCTGCTGTCTCTTAACTCTGTTATGTTCTCTACCAACCTCTTTAACCTCCTCACTTCCCTATTATAGTACACAGGTTCTCTACTTCTCTTTATATTCTGCTTTGGAATGAATTTTTCTTCCCCTTTCTTATTATCTCCTTGAAGTCTTCCCACCTTGACTCTACTGTACTTGTGCCTTCCTTCCATTTGCTGAAACGTTCTCTGAAATATCTCTTCAAATTTGAAATTTGTGCCTTTTGATAATTGTACCTATTTCTCCCTTCAGTTTTGGCTGCTGGTTCATGAATCCTCTAATATCCATCAGAACTGCGTCATGATCACTTATTCCTTCCGTTACTTGACACCCCACGAGGTTATCATCGGGCTTTATTAGGAATATATCCAACATATTTTGCCCCCTAGTGTTTTGCTCTACTACTTGTGTAAATCCTCCTTCCCTTATTAAGGTATTTGCAAATCTTTGTTCCCATGTGTTATTAATCTTATTTCCTTCGGAGTTTACACCTGGTAAATTTAAATCCCCACCAATAATGACCATTCTATTCTCACCTCTGAAATCTGAGTAAGAATTTAATTTCTCCCCAAGAACCTCATCTACATCTGTCATTCTTCCACTGCGGTAAGCAGCCAACACCCTGATTTTTTCTTTTTTTATTACCCCAGAAATCTACCCCAAGTAACTCTTGGTCTTGATCTATGAATGCCAGTGAACTGTGGTAGTTTCTGCTAACTCCTCCACCAACTGCTCCTCTATCTCTGCGGTACACTCTGTAACCATCAGGAAAAACCTCACTGTCTAGTACGACTTCTTTTAACCAACTCTCTACCCCAATTATTATTTGTGGTTCGTGTATCTCTATTAAGTTTGCAAATTCGATTACTTTGTTCATTATACTCTACAGTTTACCATTAACACCCTTATTACTGGCTTTATATTTTCAGCATTTATCTCCTCTTTCCCAGATTTACCCCAGCCAGTTATTTGCCAATTGTATGAGTTTTTATGAGGTAAAGTGCCGGGACATGTGAAATATACAAATCCCGATACAAGTTCCGGCACAACTATCCAAGTGTGAACATAGCTTTACACCAACCCAACAGGTTCTATCAAGACCCTCTCAAGTTTTTTCCTAAATGCTGCAGCTTTTGTATCTGCCTTAAAAGTTTTGTTTATATTGTACTCTTGACATGACTGAAACAGTGTTTCACATTCTTTCTCTCTCTCAGACTATACACTCACAGAATCTTCCTTATCTCCATATTTCATTGTCAATCTCTTACTGTTTTTCCCACAATTCTCCTTGAAATCTATTCTCTCTGGACTGCATCGTATTATAGACCTTCTCTACAATGGTCCAGGTCTGTACTGCATATGTTATCATTTCCCAGTCACTCATTACCTCAGCTACAAATCAATATTTCCATCCCCAGTACCCTCTCTCTCAGACCTTTCCAACTTAATTTTCCACACTTTAAAACACTCTTAACCCTTTTCCAAATCTTTTACCCTGACAACATCATCTATAAAAATTATCGAACATATTTATTCATTTAAATTCTCCTTTATCTTTCTTATAAATGTCTCTTGAGCTGTAGTGAAAAAAAAAACTGGGAATCTAACATTTATTATTTTAATTCTTTCTCTATATCGAAACAGTGAATGTTTTGTATATGTGTGCCGAAACAGCCTTTGTGAATATTATATTTTTTGTCTACCTATCACCTTTACTGCCCTTCCAATCCAAATTCTTACAAGTTTCTCACACAGCTTATCATTCTACTGAATATTCCATCTTAATATAAATAAACATCAAGATTTTATCACAGAATAATAAGAATAATAATTAGCTCTGCTGTACTTCTTTCTTCCATAAAATTGTTTTGCTGTACACTCAGTTCTCTTTATACCATTTTATTTATTATATTTAGCATTTAGGAATAATTGCAAAAACTTTCATCATTTGAATGGTTAAATTTTTCCTTATAATTCTTGCACTTCCTTCTGTTCCAGTTAGTAAACAATAGTATCATATCATTTCCATGTTTCTTAAAACTATTAAGAAACACACTAAGCCACAGAAAAAAGGGGGGGGGGGTTGTTAATAATTTGCAATTTCAAATGGTCAATTGCCAGATAATCAACTGAACTAATACATACCGTATGAAAATAAGTATCTTTTCTTTGGGCAACATGATTTTCCACACTGTAATATAACCTAATTTTGTCTTAGATCACCAAAAATATTTTGTAGATAGTATTGAGCTAGTATCAACAGAAGTAAACAGTGATATTCGAGCATAACATTTGGAGATTTTGACCACATAATGGAAAACAACTTAATCTTGAATAGAAAATGCTGTATTCATTTTCAGAGGTATAGTAGGTCCTATGATTCAAAATGAAGTAGAACACTTGACAGGTAGAAAATTGTACTGAAAAGATATTGGGTTTTGAAATATGAATCAACCACATTTGTTTAAATAATTCCTGAGCTCTTAGTTTTCAAGCTACAAAGATAATTTATAACTCAAAAGGTGCATTAAATTTTGTAGCACATTCTGTGAAAGTTTGAAATTGTTAGGTCAACGTTAAGTAACGTTTTTGGAAGATTTTGTACAAAAAATTGTGGTTTCACGAAAACAGAATTATTTTCTGGTAATACATTTTTGATAAAATTCAGGGGGGGGGGGGGGCATAATCAAAAGAAAGTAGAATTTTTCCTGAGTACAATGCACTATTTTATGAAAATCCATACAGTACTTTGTCTAGAATCTAAATAAATAAATTAATGTTAAATTTATGAGAATGGCTATCTTCTGGTTGTTCAATCAAGAAAACTAGGTTTCAAAGGAAGATGACAAGAAATTTAAATCACTTGAAGGAGGTTAGGTAGCAACTGCATAACTTCACATCTTATAGAAAATTTTATGTAGAATCATTTAAACCATATTTCAGCTTTGTAGCTTTATTACTTTCATAATATCATATTTTTTTAAAAAAATTTGCATCATAAATTGCACCAAGTTAAATTATAGTGCACAGGCCAGTTTATACACTAAGAGAAAGAGAAGAATTAACAGGTCATTTTGAAATTAGATTCAGCACTGTAGCTCATATGTTTTAAAAGAGAGAATTTAAGATTAAACGCTTTAATAATTTTTTACAGCTAAACCATTAGAGATAGATTTTTTTTTTTTTTTAAAATTGGGATCAATTTTGACATTTACATATTGGGTGAACTCATATAAAAATTTCAGTTATGTATGTAGATAAATAAGGCATCAGAGTTATTACATCACCAGCCCATCTCCTATAAGTAGGACCCTGGAAAACACACTTAGTCTGTCTTAAGAAAGCACTTGGAGTGGGAGGTTGTCACTCTCCACAGCCTGTTAGGTGCGAAACTTGAAGAAGACGCTAGGCGAAAGTGACATGGTTAGGCATCCATTTTAAAATTTTCAACAGATAGTGCTGTAGGGCAGAGTCACTCTCTATGTAGCTGTACTTTTATAAGTTAAGGGTTTTAGGGAGTTGACAGTGGCTCGTATCATGGTTCAAACCTGCAATCATTTTATTTGGAAAAGAAGATATGATGCTTGAGATGGGTCGTCGTACATAATATAAATTTTGAAGAAAATGGTTATTTAAATTCATCTGGAAGTCTACAGTGAACTTTAATTCTACCACAACTTCACTATTTGAGATTATCAACCAGATGGCGACCATAAGACTGAATTGACAATCTCCTCTTAGGCCGTGCAAACAGTCATAGTTCAGGACTAAACTTGTATACTCTAACCCCAACGTCATGTTTGTTTCTGACAACACTTACTTTGCTTTCTATGTTTGTTTATAAATTGATATTTTGTAGCAACATACCATGTGAAATCCAGAAATAGCATCTGCACCATACTCGCTTATGAAAATAGATTTGTTGAATTTTTTGAACCAGTTCTCAAATTCAGTTTCTATCTGGTGAGGAATGAGGCTAAGGAGACCTGTATCACTGTACCATGCAAAGTATCTGTTCACACCAATGACATCTACATGCTCAGCCTAGAAAAAGAAAAAAAAAGTTGTTACATTTTACAAAAAAAGTAATTTATTAAGATTTATTTGTACTTACTCATATTATCACTAACATCAGCCAGTTCAAGCATTTACTTATATTAATAGTTTTTTTTTTTTTCAATTCAGAAATTTAAGTAAAAATTGACAAGATATCTGAGTCTTAATATCTGAGGTTTTCTGTATGATAAGTGAAAAATACCTACTAGTCTGATAAACAGTGGGAATTAAAGAGCCACTGCTCCAGAACAGGAAGATCATACAGATACAGACATAGGTTAAAAGGCCAGGCCAAGCCTATCAGCAGAAATTCCCAATCTCTGGTTCATAAACTACACATTTTACAAACAAAACTTACCATACTGAAAGCAAGTTACACATTTTGCAGATAGGGTGCAACACATCCTCTCCTGTATTACAACTATTACAGGCCAATTCAGCAGTATATGGAACAAAATAGGGGCCCTTGAAAGTGAAAATGTTCCAATTAAAATGAAGATATGACTATAGGGTTGAGAAGGAATTACTTGTTGAAGTGTAAATATCTAAGTATAAAAGTTGATAATAAACTCAACTGGCCATGACATATTGTCCATGTGGTAGGAAAAGGTTTTAAACTCCAACATTTATTGCAGAGGATGATGTACTAGGAAACTGAGGAAATTGGCTTGCAAAACTTTGGTCAAACTATAGTTTAAAAATGATGGTGGAGTATGGGACTCACATTTTGGGTATCAAAAACATTGGAAGACAGGGGGAAGGTGGAGAGAGTAATAGGAGTGTTCCAGGTGTATTTTGGAAAAATGTTGGTGAAAGAATTAAGAGTAGTGCATAGAGGGGAAAACCATGGTCACAAAACTGGCACTAAATTTCAGGCATATGGTAAAGGGAATGTTTTCTTTTGTAGGGAAGGTAGTCAAAGAATTGAATAAATTACCAAGAAAAGTGATGAATAACTTACCAACAACGCTGAAAATATTTAAAATTAAAATTTATAGAGTTAAAGCAGGCAGGTGAGGAAATTACACTTGAAAAATTAAAGGTATAAAACAATAAATGGAAATAATGGGTGTTTAGAGAAACTGCCACTGCAACATATGCTCTATCATACTCAATTATTCTAACAACTAGCATCGAGCCCGTCAAAAATGACGGTTTGAACGCAATATTCTCGCAGCTCATTTTTTTTTTTTTTTTTTGCAGTTGGTTAATTAAACGGAACTGATATTACATAATACTAATGACCTTAATTTTGCAAAGTTCTACATATTTCATTTGCCGTTCACATAGCCATACAGTAGTAACTTCTACTGAATTAATGACGCCGGAAGTAAAGAACCAATTAAATAAAATCAGATTAGGAATTCCAAAAACTTTTGCTATCCATGTAATATCAGTTTTATTCCTGGTCCAGGCACAATTCAGCATGTTAAATATGAAACTACTTCCACCCGCATTAATTAATACATTTAGTAACATGGCGCTTATGAAAGCAGTTTAATTGGTTTGTAAAACTCGTTTCAGAGTGAATTATGCTGTAACAAAATGTGTCAGTTGCGATTCTGGTAAACTTAACCACAACCTCCAGTAATATTGCGTTCGAAAATCATTGCCTCTATTACCCTCAAATGAATAATGATGGGTATCACCTATGGTAGTAGTAGGAATTCATTCTGAAAAACCTTGTAAGAAAAATAATATTTTTTAATTATATCTTTCGTTATATGAATACGTTACTCTGGTTAGATTATCAGAGCACTTGGTTAGGATCTCACATAAATAAATGCATTTTACGTTAGATGACGGAGATTACAATTTCGAAAACAAATAACTGTTATTTATTTGACTAACACATGTCGCGATTACGTATATACGATTCTCTGAGTTTTTAATAAACCTCATTGTTTCTTATCGTGTGCCAAAAAATTCTTAGTTTACGGTTTAAACTGGTGCTTACAACTGAGGCAGGTAAAATAGCGTAAATAATGGAAACCCTTCTCCTTACATTAATTTCTGCATCTGGTTGTCGTAGATAAATAAAAAGCAATATGTAAATTTAATCGAACGTACAGTAATAATTGTAACTTATAATTGCCTGGTATTAATTTTTTTCCCCTACTCTCAGTATTTATTATATCACTGCTCACTGCTATTTTGCGGCAATAATATCGTTGTTGAATTGCGAGTGTCATATCCTTGATGATTTAAATCTGATAAAAAAAGTTATCTTAAATATCATTTAATAGCTAACACATGTATCAAAAACTAAGGGTATCATATATAATGGTAGTAGGAATTTATTATGGAAAAGCTTATAAGGAGAAACGAATAAGTCATCCTTAATGATATCTTTAGTTACCGTATACGAATACGTTATTCCCGTTAGATTATCAGAGTATTTTGTTAGGATTTTAAAATAAAAAAATGCATTTCACTTTAGATTACGGAGACTATAATTTCGTAAACAGGTAACTGTTATTTATGTGACAAATACATTTCGCATTATGTACATTTCTCCTAGTTTTTAATAAACTTCATTGCTTCTCACCTTCTGCCAAACAAATTCTTAGGTTATGCTCATAACTGATGCAGATAAAGTAGCGTAAATATTGAATCCCCTTCTCAATTTCTGTGTCTAACTGATATGGATAAAATAGCACAAATATTGAATCTCCTTCTCCTTATATGAATTTAAGCGTCTAGCTGTAAATAAACGAAAAGCAAGATGGTGGTACGAACGTAATATGGTGGTTGATGATTGGCCGTTCTTTAGCCAATAGGTGTAACAGCTATAGACGACGCACGCAGACCACACGTTAGCGTTTTATATAATAGGATGTTTCTGAATCCTTTTGGAGTCATTGGGTGATATTCTATGTGTGCTCATGTATGGAGCCTAATGGCCCATTTCTCTACTACTGAAGAAAGCACAAGCCTTGAGAAATAATTTTACAAGTTCGAACAATCTTTCAGGCAATCAGGCAATGATAAATTAATTCCTGTGGGAATTTTTTGTGACTTATCTAAAGCATTTGACTGTGTAGATCATAAAATTCTGATACAGAAACTTAAGTATTATGGTATAGATGGCATTGTTAATAAATGGCTTAGTTCTTACCTTCTAAATAGAAAACAGAAAGTGTCAATGGAGAATTTTAAGGCTGCCTTAAGAGGTCCACTGTTTTCTGAGTGGAAATTAATCAGATGTGGAGTACCTCAGGGTTCTATATTGGGGCCACTATTGTTTTTAATATATATAAATGATCTACCCTGTGTATCATTTAAAAACTCAAAATTTGTCCAATTTGCAGATGACACAAACATAGGAATTAAAAACACTCCAGATTTATCTACAGAATATATTTCAAATTATGTCTTTGAACTGATTAATAAATGGTTTACAGCTAATGGCTTGTCTTTAAACTTTGATAAAACTCAGTATATGCAATTCAGTACATCACACAGAGTAACACCTGACATAGACATAAAATTTGCAGACCAGTCCATTCAAGAGGTAGATAGTGTGAAATTTCTAGGTTTGTGTATTGATCATAATTTAAATTGGAAAGTACATGTTTCTGACTTACTAAAGCGATTGGGAGCAGCCACGTTTGCAATTTGTACAATTTCAGCTTTAGGTGATCTCCGTATGAGACAGCTAGTTTATTTTGCTTATTTTCACTCCTTATTGTCATATGGAATAATATTCTGGGGCAATTCTACCCATAGAGATAAAGTGTTCAGAGCCCAAAAGCGTGTAATAAGAATAATGTGTGGGGTTAGCAATAGAACTTGATGTAGAGAGCTGTTCAAGAAGTTAGGGATTTTAACATTAGCATCTGAATATATATACACATTAATGTCCTTTGTAGTCACAAATTATACTTTATTTGAAACAAATAGTAAAATACACAATTATGGCACTAGAAGTAAAAATGATCTTCACAAGACTTACAAGTCATTGTCATTTGTTCAAAAAGGGGTCCGATATTCGGGGATACATATCTTCAATATGCTCCCAACACATATTAAATGTCTAGTAGATGATAAGAATAAATTCAGGAAAAAATTGAAAGAATTTTTAATTGACAACTCCTTCTACTCTGTCGAAGAATTTATTTCTAAGGTCTCTTAAAAATAACTGCCAGTATCTTGTGTAAATATAGTTCAAATAATTAATTTACCTTGTATGCTATAAATGTACATCTCCTGGTGTATGTATTTAGTTTGTTATGTAATTGTTTATAGTACCATATATGTTACGACTGTACATCTTGTGGTGTATGTATTATTTTGTTAAATTTTTTTTTTTTAATGTACCATATATCCTATGACTGTACATCTTCTGGTGTATGTATTATTTTGTAATGGAAGTGTTTAATGTACCATGTATACTATGACTGTACATCTAGTGGTGTACTTATTATTTTGTTATGCAACTGTTTATCTGTAAATTGACAACTTTCCACATCCCACAGAGCCAGTCTCTTATATTGGGATCAATGGAAAATGAATGTATTGTATTGTATTGTATAGAAATCGTCACTAAATATATTGACTGCAGGTAGTGCTAAGTAATTCAAGCCAGACCAACCCTCTTGAACCCCCTAACTGTATTATATTAACATGAAGGTAATTGAATTGTCCCACTGCATCACAAAATTTCCAAAATTGCACCGCGGATTTCACTTCACCATCAGGTCACTTGACTAGCAGGCTGCCTACCTGCGCAAAGCGCTACCCTGTCTGACATGCCTTCTGCTCAATGATTTCCAATGACTACTGGAGGCAAGCTTGGGGGGAGGAGGGGGGGGTATTTATGGACAACGAAGTAGTCCCTACTCAGCATGTACAAAAGTATTCCTCCGCACTTTGTGATTGTGACATCAGATGTCTTAAACATCCCTTAATAAATTCTTATCGGTCTGAAACTTTGACCACAGCTAGGCAGGCTTATAAATGTTAAAATCAATCCTTATGAAAAATTTTGTAATTTTAATTGTTTGGCCATAAAAAATTATTTTCTGTGCAACTCTAAAAGTTTCTATAACTTCCACAGTTTCAAGGCTGCAAAGCTGAAATAACTTTTAACTTGCTTTTAATTTACTGCTTTTTTCATTTGGTACTAAAATTGCCATGTTTACTATTTTTAACAGGTTAAACCAAAATTGTAATACAAATTTTTAATCTCGAAAATGTATATCTTTTAGAGTATTTAACTGACAGCTATAAAACATACTTTAAATGATTCTATACAATTATCTGTAAAGTGTGCAGTTGTGAAGTTGCTATATGATTTTCTTGATTTATTATGAATTTTTAAAGTAGACGCTGCCTTAGGATGAAGAAACAGGAACTACCGACATTTAAAAATCTCTACTTTGTCCCATCCTGACCAAAATACTACATGGATCTTAAAGAGACTTACTGAAAAGTATTTGTATTGGAATGTACTTTCTTTTGGATATAATTTCCTCACCTTAATTTACTTATATTTTCTAAACTGGCTATTTTGACGTTTACACGTTTGGTGACAGTTTTTACAAACCATTCTAAAATCAATCTTTAAACTTCAGTGAATGTTTTCAAACTTTTATGTGTTGTGTAAGACAAGATTACGCTTCTTTCAAGCTAAAAACTGACTTTCTATTTTCCAAATTATGACTCCTAGAATTTTAATTGTGTTATATCCTCTTAATGTATTATGCTGGCTTCCAACTTGTAACGTCTTATAACTCTCTCATAGAATTTTCTTGTTACAAGATTACTGTCCTTATTTTACTAGTTATAATTCTAAATAATTATATAAATGAGGACAATGTTTTCTTTTATAAACTATTCTGTATTCAAATACCAGATATGCAAATACTACTTTCTGACTTTACTCTGAAATATGACTTCAATTATCTTAGCAAATGCCTTTGAAACTGATCTACAATGCCATCCAAATGTACTCAATGCTCTATAAACAAATTTAGTTATGAAGTTACAGAATTTTAGGTTACCTTACAGCCTTTGCCGAAATATTGTGTATTCATTTGTCCGCCTTCATGTTTTCTCTCGTCGCAGCCGTCAACTTTGGTATGTGGAGGGTTAATTTCCCTTTCCTTCACAGAAGTATAAAATTCTTTAAATTGACTAAGCAACCAAGTGATGATAAATTTAATGGCACAATGAGAGTAGTTTCTTTGTGGGCTGAAGAAATAAATTAAATTTTATTTTTAATGTGATTTGCAATTTTGCCATTCAGACCCTCTAATAATGAATCTAAGGCTCTTTGATCAGTCTCCAAGCATGTCATTACATTTTCTTCCATCTTATCCCATAGTGAATATGTGTTATTACTAATTATTTTTATCAAATCCGCAATCTGGTTGAGTTCCTCGCCTGGTCTCCTTCTAATATTTCTTAACTGTGTGCAATAGAAGCTAGTTGTTGTTTTTATTATTATTACTAGGTGATCTGACATAAATTGCCCTGTCCAAATTTCAATAAATTTGTTTATGATCTTTATGTGAATGTGTGAAAAGCTAATGAGAATGTTTAACAAAATAAAAGTTTTTCTGAGTGATTTTGTATTGACTAATGATTATGTCCATGGATATCCAATTTGAGGGGGAGCACATTCAAAAGTATGCCAATGGGAAATTTTACATTTGAGATGAAGTCCATTGGCAGTACGCTGCTGGAATGCCAGAAATGTGTGATGTGCCTGGAATGTAATTGACTTTTCACCATGCAGTTTTGCTCAAAAATTAAATTACAATTGAATTAAGCCAGAATTTCATGTTAACCAGGTGATTTATTTTCTTCCCTTAAATTTGAAATCTCAATGAATCTCAAGGTGTTTTATTTAGGTTTCAAATTCAATCATTGTACCACTAAACCAGTTTTGATTGTGTCATAGATCTTACATCATTTGATCTAATGCCTCCAAAGACATTTTATGTGGCATTGTACATTCATCCCAAATGATTAATTTGCACTGCTGCAAAAAGCTTTGGTCATTGCACAGTTCTTCAAAAGGTTGCATGTTGGAGTTTCATTGATTTACATACTCAGTGGCAACTTGAATGTTGAATGAGCTGTTTGACCGCCTTCCATTGTTAGAAGGTGGTCAAACAGCTGCAAGTTCTGATAAATTAAATTCAAATGTGAGCAAATCGTTGTAAAATCAACGAAACTGAAAAAGTTTTTACAGTTCCATTGGAAGCATCCAAGAAGAAAATCCCTCTAGTTCCATTGTGCACAACTTTCATGACAATTTCATACGCATATTTTTGTTGCCGACTCAACAGCAGAACATTTGTTCTAACTGATTCCCGCAATGCATCACAACCATATTGTTTTTTGCTTTTTAACTCTTGGTTAAATGTGAACACTGGGCGCAGTCATGCAATATTGAGGTAATATCATGTTCGACGTATCTTAAAGCCCTTGTAATAAATTAATATCAGTAGAACAGAAATAAAATAAGTACATTTGTAGGACAGAATCAAGAAAAAAATAAAAATACTTTTATTTTAATTTAGACTGGAATGAGTGTTTCTAGATTTTTCTCCAGATTTACCAGTTATTTTCCAATAGAAAACATTCAATTGGGTCAATTTAATCCCAGGAGCATAAGGAACAAAAATGTATTACCCATTTCCATAGTTTGAATTGTTAGTTATGGTCTCAAGTTCACAAAAAACTTATAAAAGGGCACATTTATTTTTTTAAGAATTTTCCAAAGAGGAGTTAATTATTCTGGTATACATCTGTTTAATAAACTTCCCAAGAGTATAAAACAGTCTGCAGATAATAAAGATATATTTAAAGAAATACTGAGATCCTTCTACAACATTCAAGAATTTGAACAAATTAATGAACTGTATTCAACATGACTTTTGCAAAATTCAGTTGTAAAAATTAATGTTTATTGTTATTCTCTTTATTTGTATTTGGAACATATACTTGTTTTTACTATGATTCTGACTCATATTGTATGTATGTGTATTAACCATGACATGTTTCACATCCCAGAGGTCTTTCCTCAGCAGGGATTCATGAAACAAGATTGATAAATAAAAATTCCCAGCCACTTTTCCAATGTTTCTTTCACTTAAAACCGTATTGAAATTATTATGAATATTATTTTAAAAATTAGCCAAATTGATACATAGAAAAAAGCGCATTCAGTTTCTCCCAAATTTTCCAGGCAACTTTTTCTATTTTTCTCTCTTAAAAACCTTATTTGGACTATTACGAACATTTTTTTAAAAAATTGCCAAATCGGTATATAGAAAAAAAAAAAAACACTTTAAGTTTTTCCCAAATCTTCCAATTTTCCTTTCTCTAGAAAACTTATTTGGACTATTATGAAAATTTTCTAAAATAAATAAATAAATAAAAATATAATTGGTCCAATTTTATGGGCAACTTTTCCAACCTTTTTTTTTTTTTAAAAAAAAAAAAAACCTTATATTTACTTCCTCTTCTGTTTGATATAGGCCATCTAAGGACCATGAAATGTAATCCTGTGCATTCATTTTGATGTTTCTTTTCTTGTCTTCCAACAGTTCTTCATTCATTCACTTTGCTGTTTCCTCCTTTCTTCCGTCCATATATTATTATATTTCTTCTTCCCCTCCTCCTGGAAACCTTTGAAATTTTGGATCAATCTCCTGAAAGTTGCTCTATCTTGTATTAAATCTTCTGTTATTTCGATTTCAATCATATCTTTCTTTACTCCTGGGATCTACTGGTTGCCCTTACTCTGTTGTTATCCGTTCTCATTATGTGAATAAAAAAACATTCTCCTCTTTCTGATCTTGTCCGACATCCTTTCAATTTCTTCTTCTTTGTATACATCTTTATTCCTACAGTGCCTAAACTCACAATTTTCAATTTTTAGTGGTCACCAAATTTTTCTCAAGATTTTACTTTCCTTTTTCTCTATCTTTTCTATTTCTCCCACCAACCTGGGCCCAGAATTGGGAAGCCAGGCTCTGCCTGTCACAAGCAGGGACTAAGGGGGAGTGATAGAGGAGTAACACCTCTTTAAAAAACCTTGGCCCAGCTGGCCCGCCTGGCAGCACCTTACCAGGGTTACGGAGAAGACCTCAACAAATCACTTGGTGGAGAAGTAGTACTTCGGTACAACGGCAAGGGATGCACAAGAGGCAGCCCAGCACTCAGGGATTAATATGAGTGCATTCATCGTAGCGTCTGTCTCAAGTTGAGTGGTTACACCCAGCGTTTGGCCCAAAGTGGGCGGCTGTTCAAGAAATCATCAATCCGTTCTGAAGCAAGCGTGGCAATTATGCTTCACCCCTTTAAGCAACTATGATGAGCGGCATTATTGGAAAACAATACGGAGGTAAAACAGCCCTCCATTTGGTTCTCCGTGAGGGGACTACATTAAAGTCAGCAGTCAAAGTTCCTAAAGAGCAAACCAGATCATCAATAGAAAAACAGTAAACAATTCATATATGCACTTACAACTGCAGGTCTCTTAAAGGAGAAACCCGACTTACAGAGTTGGAAGACGCGCTCCAAAAAATCAAATGGAGTATAGTGGGCCTCAGTGAGGTTAGACGTCCAGAGGAAGAACGTATCAAACTTAAATCAGGCCACATCTTGTACCATTACGGAAACTCCTTGGGAAAGCTAAATGGAGTGGGCTTCCTGATAAACCGTAGTGAGAAAAATAAAGTAAAACTAATAGAAGGTATTTCAGATCGAGCAGCAAGAGTAGTGTTACAACTATCAAATCGCTACAAAATACAAATACTGCAGGTATATGCTCCAACATCCCCACACTCAGACGATGAAGTAGAGTCTTTCTACGAAGATGTCACGATACTACATGACAGAGGCAAAGACTGCCACTTCCAGATTATCATGGGAGACTTCAATGCTATTGTAGGCACCAGGAAACAGGGAGACACTGTGGTCGATAAGTTTGGAATACAAACTAGGAATGACAGAGGGGAACGACTTGTGCAGTTTGCAGAGCACACAAAAATGCACGTCATGAACACATTTTTTTTAAAAACATCAAAGTCAAAAGTGGACATGGAGAAGTCCAGATCATAAAACTAAAAATGAAATAGACTACATTCTGTCCAATAGCCAACATTTCTTTCAAGAAGTCACTGTTCTAAATCAATTCAACACCAGAAATGATCACAGGCTGGTCCGAGTGAAACTTAGTATCTGCATAAAACAGGAAAGGTGAAAGCTAATAAAAGGAACCAATAAAACATCAGTAAATATAATCAATCTCACTGAAAAGAAAGACATTTTCCAACACACACTATCTGAGAAACTAGCTACCACTGCCAATGGAAATTTAGCTTCAACTAACACATTAACCACAGAAATTGCAGGAACTGCTAAAACCACCAAATTAAGTACAATTAGCAATGATACAAAAACCCTCCTGAATAAACAAAGGAATATGAAAGTAAAACCTGAAAAAAATCTAATTGAATATGCTGAACTGTGCAAGACCATTAGAAAAGAAATAACAGCTGACATCAAGAAATATAACAAAAACCTGGTCAGATCAGTTATAGAGAACAAGAAAGGCTTTAAGGAAGCAAAACAAAGATTAATGATAGGAAAGAAACAAATAATAGCTTTAGATGATGATAACGAACGTATTACAGACAAAACGCCAGTATTGGATCATATCAGGAACTTCTATCAGTCCTTATACAGCAAGCAAGATGACATCAAGCCCAGACTCACCAATTCCGAAAGTCCTCCCATATGAAGTTAGAAGGGCAGTGAACGAAATGAAAAAAGGATCAGCTAGTGGTTATGATGGCCTATTTATTGACATACTCCAATTGACTGGAGAAGACAGACACCTAGCTAAGGTGTTTTCACAATGCCTTGAAGAGAGAAATATCCCATCCAGCTGGAACAAAGCAATGACTGTGTTGCTACACAAAAAGGGCAGTCGTTACAATATTAAAAACTACCGCCCCATCAGACTCCTTCCAATCATATACAAAGTGTTTACAAAGGTCATCAATAACCACCTCAGTTCCACCTTGGACACAGCGCAACCAATTGAACAGGCTGGCTTTAGTTCAGGATTCAGCACAGTAGGTCACATCCAAGTCATCCACGAAGTAATAAGTCGAGCAAATGAATACCAGATGCCACTCTGTTTGGCCTTTATCGATTTTGAAAAAGCTTTTGATTCAGTCCATCACTCAGCAATCATGCAAGACCTTTTAGAACAAGGAGTGAATCCAGGCTATATCGACTTACTGTACAACATCTACACCACTTCCACTGCCTTTGTCAACATCGCTGAAGTCACCAAAGAGTTTCCAGTAGAAAGAGGGGTAAAACAAGGTGACTCTATATCCCACAAGCTATTCACATCAGTCCTAGAGTTGGCAATGTCAAAAATCCAATGGCAAAACCGAGGTTTGAGAATAAATGGAAGAAGTCTTAACAACTTAAGATTCGCTGATGATATAGTTTTACTCTCAAACAGTCTGGAAGAGCTCAAAGAACTGATAAATGAACTGGAGGCAGCGTGCAGTGAAGTGGGCCTTAAAATAAATATATCAAAAAGCAAAATCATGCAAAACAAATGGGCAGAAAAAGATAAAGACAAAGCGGACATGAAAGATTCTGGTATTGAGTCCGTAGATCAGTACATCTATCTTGGCCAACTGATCAATATGAATGGTGACTCAAAGCATGAGATCTACAGATGGATAAAGCTGGGCTGGAGAGCATACGGAAGAAATTCCATAGTTTTTAAATCGAACATGCCAGTACATCTTAAAAAACAAGTATTTGAACAATGTGTATTACCAGTCCTCACATATGCCTGCCAGACTTAGACCCTAAATAGTCACACGAAGCAAAAACTGAGAACTGCCCAGCGAAGTGTGGGAAGAGCAATGCTAGGGTTTACAAGAAGAGACAGGAAAAGGGCCATGCACATTCGTTCAATAACTAAAGTAACAGACATCTTAAAAAGAGTCATGACCCAAAAATGGCAATAGGCCGGTCATGTTGCTCGCAAAAGAGATGATAGATGGACTACGATAGTGCTGGATTGGATACCGAGAAACCTGAAAAGAGCAAGAGGAAGACCCCCGGATCGCTGGGATAAGGATATATGTCGAGTTACAGGCGTGAACTGGAAGAGGGTGGCTCAGGATCGATTGACCTGGAAAGAACTACAGCAAAACTATGTAGAATTAAATTCTAATATGTAGCTCATTATACTTAAAGAGGCTACATTCTGAAAAAAGGATCGATATAGCTGCAATAATAATAATAATAGAGAACAAACCATCTGGTTTAATTACTGTTTTGTAGTGTTTAATTTTAGTTTCCCTTGAAAGATTCTTCTTATTGGATGTACCTTTAGTCACTTGATATGCTAGTTCTAGTTTTCTTGCTCTTGATATGTTTGATTCATTATCAAGACCATTAATCTGAATTACTTCACACAGAGATTTAAATTTATTGACCTTGTTAATTTTTCCATACTCTGTGTTTAGTACTGTGGGTGAATCCCTAATATTGGTCTTGAAAGTAGTCTTCTCAAAAGAGGTCTGAAGTCCAACTTTACCTGCTATTTCTTTCAGAAGGTTGATATGTTTGAGTGCAGTTTCTATACTTCCAGAGAGACCTGCTATGTCATCAGCAAAGGCCAGTTTACCCCAACCGCTTTGTGCTTCAAACCTAATCTTATCTCATTATGAAGTCCCCTTTCCTTGAGTTTCTCTTCCCATACTCTTATAGTACACACATTTTAGAAAGATTTTAGGGGTAACCTCAAATAATAATAATAATGTAGAGCTGAAATTTGTCAGAGACGTTCCTTAATAGCTAAGAAACAAACCCATGAAGACTACATTGAAGTACTGAAAATTCCCCACACCTGGGGTGTCCACATCATAGTTTTTTTCAGGTCATTCTCTATGAGTATACCTACAGATTCAAGAATGGCTAGGAAATTCTTTAAATCCAGAATATTGGGGCTGGAAAATTCAAAAGGGAGCTCTTGTGCCATTAACTACCCGAGTTCCACCTGCTCCGGATCATCTCCTTAATTTGGTGTCCTGCAGTTGTAAGAACATCTGTGGAAATAAGTGTAAATTTGTGCATTGTGGGTTGGAGTGTTCACTAATGTGTAGACTTTGCCGAGGATCTGCATGTGATAATGTCACCTATCATGGTTCAGATGACGAGTACGATAATCAAGCTGAACTTCAAATTTCATTTAAAGATTTTAATAAAAAATTGTATAATTTTGTAAAATGTTTTTTTCATTTTCAAGGTTTCTTTCTGTCAGTTTATATATAATGCCAACTCTCAGTGCAATGTTCCAATATTAGCATGATGCAGACAGAAGAGGAAGGGTATTTTTTTTTTTTTTTTTTTTTCCGAATCACCCATCTTTGGGGTACGTCAGATCAATCACTTCTTGGATGCTTGCGTTTTCTTCTTCTCCCAGTATTTCTTCATTCTATCTGATCTCTTCCTTCTTTCCTCTTCTGATATTTGAATCGGTTTTCTGGAGTTTATCGCAATTTGGAACCTCTTACTTTTGTCTTTGGTCACGGTCTTGGCTGTACCATTCTTTAACATCACTTCGGTAATCTGGAGTTCTCTCAAATCCTTTTCTACTTCCTTAAACCAGTTGGGCTTAGTCTTTTTTTTATAAAAGAAGTCAAAGATTTTTTTTGTTAATCTGTTAGGATTCATTCGGAATATGTGTCCATAGAAATCAATCCTTTTTTTCTCATGGTTTCGGAGAGTCTCTCGGACTTTTCGTAGAGGGCTTCGTTTCTGTAGAAAACTTGTTTGTTATTCTGGAATTTGGGACCCATGATCTTCCTCAAAATTTTCCTCTCTTTGATTTCCAATTTCTCCATTTGTCCTTTCCTCCCCATGACTAGTGTCTCTGCTGCATAGAGTGCTTCCGGCTTAATTACTGTGTTGTAATGTCTTATCTTTGTGTTCCAAGAGAGGCTTTTCTTATTGTAAGTGTTTTTGGTCTTCTGGAAGGCTAATTCCATTTTTGTCCTTCTCGCTTCTATTGTTTTACCTTCGAGGTTGTTCCATTCAATCCATTCCCCTAGGTACTTGAAACTCCTAACCACCTCTATTTTATGAGCTCCTACTCGGACTCTCGTAGGAGTGTCTGGTATATTTGTCATAATCTTTGTTTTTTTCGAAAGAAATCTTAAGTCCTAACTTCCCTGCCTGCTCTTGTAATTCGGTAATTTTTTTTTATTTTTTTATTTAGCACACATTTTTACAGCCTAGTATCTAGAAACTAAAATAGGCCGTAATTTAACCCTTTAACTGCTATGGTTCGGCCGGCCGAGCCCTCGCTGAGTGCGGCTTTGTTTACGCCTAAGCTGTTTATCTGCGCTGGAATGCTGCATTAGACCGGACCGCTGTGTGCTGAATACATCTGGAGCGTTGTGTGTGGAGTTCTTCTGCTGTCGCTCTGCGATTTGAAACCGCAGATACAAAATAAATACAGTTAATATAACATCTAAAGTTTTTAAACCACTTCATAGTGAAAATATAGTGTGAATTGATTCTCGCGTATCTGTTGGTCTCATCAGCATTAGATATCATATGATATTCCGTTAGAAATATCAGGAAAAATGACAAACTGCTGGAAAGTTAACGTAATCCACACTTGTGTCCTGCAGCTTAATCGACAAGCACATGCTGTCAAACACGTCACTAAAGCATTCTCTTTTTCCACACATTTCGCTCGAACAATCTGTAGCTTCAAACTCTGAAAAATGGTCATTTTCCACTAGCTGATGTACACAGCTCAGGAAAATTACATTGAGATCCTGTCGAAGTGTTATCACTGTCATCCATATTAAAGTGATTATATTCACTGTCGCTTCTAGTAATAATCTCCATGATTTCTTCCGCGGTACAAACACGACGGCGTATTCGGGAGGACGATGGTTCAAATCCCCGTCTAGGCATCCAGATTTGGGTTTTCCATGGTTTCCCCAAATCACTCCAGGTGAATGCCGGGATGCTTCCTTCAAAAGGCCATAGCCGAATTCCTTACCATTCCTTGCCCCCCATTCTTTAACATCTCTAAAAACCTCGCTGTTAAGAGACGTTAAGCAGTTAAAAAAAATAATGACTGTATGCCATTTTCTCAGCGAAAACTAAAAGGAAAAGAGCAACACAAATTAGATCGCAGCTGCCAATGCTCAAGGGCCGAATGAGGAAAACAACTAACCACCCTGGGTGGAAATATGGCTTCATAGCCAGGCCGCTAAGAGGCTGGCGTGTTAACACGTCTGGAGTACAGACAGGGCGGCGAGGCGGCGCGTGTATACACGTCTGGAGCAGAGACAGAGCGGCAAGGCGGCGCGTGTATACACGTCTGGAGCACCTGGGCGCAGTAGTAGCCACGCGCGTTAACGCGTCTACAGCAGTCAAAGGGTTAACACAACAGTTTTACATTTGATATTTCAACAGATAATTTCACAATGAATAATTTCAATTTTTGTTATGTATGGCTTTAGCAATATCTGTACAGTCTTTTCTTGTTGGCACGATACATACGATTATTTCGCTGTTAACATATATTATAACTTTCTAAACTTGCTGCATTTTGTCATAATTGATTTATTATAGTTTTCTAGTTTTGTATGGTGTCTGCAGTTTCCTGTCCACTTTATGGTTAGAATTTTTAATATTTCACTATGTCACTTCATACGTCTACCACTACTACTATTAAGTATTACTACTATCTACTACTCTACCATCTAAGAAAGCATTTTCCTGCATTGGTATCGGTGCGGTAATCCGAATTCCAAATCTCCCAGAATAGCGCACGTTCTCAGTCTCTCTGGCAGCCAAAGTGACCGAGAAGGCCGCCCATCGGAAGACTGGCCACCTCCAACACTGGTTGTGAGAACTAATTTTCAATGATATATATGTAATTGCAGGAGTCTTTAATATCCGTCTAGTAAGTTGTTCGTTTCACAGGTGAAATAGATTAGTTTAACATCTACTGCCGGTATTTGTTATTTTCAATATTTGAACAAATTCCTATTTTAAGATTATTGGCTACATAATTTACAACTTTTACTCTTAACTAACTATTAACATTTTTACATATTTTAAGAGATAACAATGTTTTACATCAGAAGCGGCATGAGACTGCAACAATTATCTATTATTTGTGTTATTGCAATGTCAGACCACATTTTATGCATCGGACTATAGTTCATGTGAGCACTAGTAAAGAACTTATACATACACTATATACTTTTATACGTGTTGCTTTAGCAAGTTCTTGTTTGTAGGTAGAATCTCCAGTGGTGTTACTGCGAAACGGTCCATTTAAAGTCTTTAATATGGTTTAAGCACTACTCTCTGCAGACCAGCTGGTTACGTTTTCAGCACGATATATGATTCGCTGATTGAGTGCTTAGACACGCATTCGCTTGTGGCTGCTCTCGGGTGTTACTCTGTGACGTCATAGTTGGCTTGACTTGGCCTTCCTCTTGCTGTAGCTAAACTTTGCATGAATCTCTCCTTTTGAAGTTTGGATATATTTTGCATCACTTCGTCTAGTTTGTGCCAAAGTTGCTCATTTTTTAGTATGTCTTCCGTTTTCATGTTTCTTAGTTCATGAAATCCTTCGTTTCTGGCTTCTGCCATTTGTGTGCAATCCCAGACGATGTGTTTGGGTGTACCCTCTTCCCCGCACTCACACAAGCTTGTGTCTTTTAGTCCTGTTTTATGTACTAGGCTGGGATATGGCCCGTGTCCAGTGATGTAATGAACAAGTCCGGTTGACGGATCTAGATGACGAAGGTTTAATCTTTCTCGAATTGTTGGTCAAATATTGTAGGTTCTCCTGCCAGTCGTACTACGCGACCACTGTTGTTGCCATTCTTCCATCAAGACTGTTTTTATCTCCCGTGCTTCTGTAACCGGTCTTCCTAAAATTTGTTCTACTTTTTCGGCGTCACCGGTTCGTAGCCAATAGTGTGCCCCTCTCTTTCTAACTTCTAGGTCAAGTGGCCAAACGCCCAACACAACCAGCAGAGAGTCGGTCGCTGTTGTGCTATATGCACCACTTAATCTTATCAGTATGCTTCTTTGTACGCTTCTTAGTGCCTGGCAAGGTTTAACTTGTCGTAACTTATGCGCCCAACTGCTAGCAGCATATCCCACAATCGAGGATAATGTACTGTCGTGATACCTCCTTATTATGGACGTTGGAAGATGAAATCTTCTTTGTCCAATACTGATCTGTTAGTTCATCACTATTTTGGCATGACTGCACACCTCCGTTATATGGTCAGTAAAGTTTAGTCGCTCGTCTAGCGTGACTCCCAGGTATTTACAAGTTCTAACTCATTTTTATGGAGACGTTAACTTTTATTATTGGATTTCGCTTGGGGCGGCCACTGAGAACCATGAATTGAGTCTTGTGTGGTGCAAGGGTTAATTTCACTTTGGAGCACCAGTTTTGTAAATGTCTTAATGCCATTCTGCTTCTAGTCTCTACTTCGTCCCTTGTTCCGCCTTGTATCAGCAGTAGAAGGTCATCCACGAAGGCAACAAGCCCCAGGAGTCCTTCTTGCCCAATCATGCTTTCTATGGCCATTTCGAATGTTACGTCCCAGAACACTGGTCCACACACTGATCCTTGCGGACAGCCTTTAGTTAATTTTTTCTCTATAGTCACTCGTGGACATCTCAGTTTGGCAAATCGGTTTTCACAGTAGTCGCGTAACGTTCCATAGAGGTTACTAGGAATTCCTATTTCTCGCAGGCGGCTAAAAAGAGCCGGCCACCATAAGCTATCGAATGCTCCAGCAATGTCGACAGCGATGGCTATTACATACTTGCTATTACTACTTTTCACTAGATGCACGGCCTTATTTATGGCATCTTCGGTCGACCTACCCTCTCTGAAACCAAACTGATGTACACTCATACCATACTTTTTCCTGTGTTCCTGTAGTTTCCATACTAAAAATTTTTCCTGCACTTTTCCAAGCACATTTAGCAGACAGATCAGGCAGTAGGATTTAGGATTTAATGGATCCTTGTCGTTCCCCTTCTTTAGGATCACCACTTCCCTCTGCTTCCAGATATTTGGAAGCCTGCCTTGCTAAAGGCATTTATTAAACAGTATGCAGAGTGGTGAAGCCAACTGGACCACTAATGCCTGGAGCACTTCAGCAGCAATTCCGTTTGGTCCAGGTGTCTTTTTCCGTGACATGGCATTAATCGCTTTAATTACTTCGTCTGGTGTCACATCATCCGCTAATGTAGCTGAGGTATAAATTTCATTGTGACCTTTACGGAGATTTTCTTGCTCTAAACTTTCACCTACTGCCTTATCATCGGGTAATAGTACTTTTAACAGTTCCTCAGCTGTTGCGCTCCAATTGGCCATAGTCGGTGGTCTCAATTTGCTAGCTGCGATCTTGTAGGGGACGCCCCAGGGATCTGACTTTAAATTAGCGTTTACATAAGTCTCCCAACTCTGCTGCTTTGTTTTTATTAGCAGCTCTTTAAAGGCAGTCTTCCTTTCCCTGTATCTATTGAGAAGCAAGCACCTATCGGCAGCAATCATGCACCGTTGGTACTCTTTTCTCGCCTTCCTCATCTGCGATCGTAGTTTTTGCAGTCGGTCGCATTCGCAGGTCTTTTGAGGGGAATGGCCATTTTCATTATGCGCTCAATTTCACGCGTGATCCCTCTTGCTATGACATCTACATCATTACCTTCCAATAGATCCACTGATAGATGGAATTCATCTCTTAGTTTTGCCCAATCTGCCCTGCGTAAGTTATATTTTTTTCCTTGTGTCGTTAATTTCATTGATTTGCAACCTACCTTTGGCCAGATCAAACAGAATCAAGTTGTGGTCACTTGTAGTTTCGTTTTCAACCACCCTCCAGTTTCTGGCTAGTTTTCCTGCCAGCTGGTTGGTCAGCGTTACATCGATATTCGATTTTGCACCGGCTCTATTACTAAACGTTGGAGCATTATTAGGGCAGTTCCTGACTTCCAGGCATAACTCATTTAACAGTTCCTCTACCATTAAGCCTCGTTCATCCGTTGTATCACTGTACCAGAGTGGGGAGTGTGCATTTATATCTGCTGTTATAATTATCTTTTGATCTTGCAACTTAGTGCAAATTTTTCTTATTTTATTTAGATAAACATCTATAGGGTCCTTATATTGGCAGTACATCGATACCAAAGTAACGCTACACCACCTGGTATCAATCTCTGCACATGCTGTGTGCTCATCACAGTATTGCGATATTTTGGTTACAGTTAGTTCTTTATTTAGTACAATGATTCCTGCCATAGGTTTAGGTCCACTTACTATGGTTTGTGAGGATACTGGCATGTGTGGTATTTGTCCGCCCTTAGAGTAAGGCTCTTGCACACAGATAACATCCCAGTCATGTTGCGCAGCAAGATTCCTTAGCTCATGCAGGACCATATTTGTCCGTCTTGCATTAATTTGTGCAACTTTGATTGTACCTTTCTTCAATGGGTGTTTAGTGTAAACATTACTCTGAGGCCATGGAAGTTTCGCGTTGAAAACTATCCTTCCATGAGTCATCACAAATTGTTTATATGTTTGGTCCGGGTCAAAAATCTCATTTCTGTTGTTGAATAATTTTTTTAACTAGCGTCAACAACTGGGCTGGATCCGTGGGTAAGTTGCTGGCCTTGAGTTGTATTCTGTCCACTGCTTCAAGTTGGGGAAAGGTGACTGTTTTCCCTGCTGGGTGCAGCATCCTAGTGAGGTGCCTAAGCGCCATTGCCAACACATGCTCTTGTTCTAATCTGCTAATTTTTACCGTGTTCTCAAGGTCTATGTATATTTTTGTGGGATCTAACGCAGCTCCTTTTTCAAACTTTGTTTGCAGTGATATTTTAGGGTGTGTAGATTGCGCTGCTGTCAGGCTTGCATCGACCAAGTTAGGCCCTTTACACCAACCAAGTCCTGCCCTTCTTCCTGGGTAAGGAGGGGTGGTAACAGTTTGCGTGATTGTATCCTTCAGTCTGGTTTTTATTTTTGCATATTCTTCGGTCTGAACTGCAATGTCTTTCGCTATGTGTTTCATCTCTACGTATTCTTCAGTCTGAACTGTAGCGTCTTTCGTTGTGTTTTGTGTCTCTGCGAATTCTTCCGTCTGTACTACTGAGTCTATCATTTTTGGTGCTAAGTCTCGACTGCCTTGTTTTTTACTTCTAAAGTTTGCCGCTCGTTCTGCATCCCTGCGCTTCCGTGGCGGATTTTAATTTTTTCTCTTGTTTGTTATTACTATCCCATGTTTATCATACATAAGGGGTTTTTCAATACCTTTTGCTGTTTTAACTTATCCATAATCTATTCGGCTGATCATACGCTGATGAAGCATCTGATAGTTTAGACACTCCTTCGCTTTCTTTTTGCACGTTTTACCTCTCTTCGCACATGGGATGCATACAGGAACAATGTTTTTCTTTTCGCATTGGTCTTTCTTGTGTCCAGTCGCACCGCAGTGGCCGCATGTTGAGTCAGCCTGCTGACAGTGCTTGCTGACATGACCCCAATCACTGCACCTTACACAGTTCGGTACTGTAATGTAATCCTTAGCCATCACGGCCGAAAATTCAATGAATATTTTTTTCTGTTCCAACAACATAGTTCTAACTTTTCCGCTAACTTCCACTACATGATGGACGGTAGCCTTATTTCTCGGACCTGTTTTAAATCTTGGTTTGAAACCTTCTACGAAATCAGTTCTGGCTACTTTGTCTTCAAAATTTTGCTCATAAACAATATCTCTCAATTTCTCTGTATCGATGGAGACTGGTATATCATATAGAATAACTAACGGCTTCCGCTTCCTGGGTAATTCGTATCTCATGTCAGTATTAAGTGTCTGGTTATCGAGAATTTTCTTTGCATCCTGCGTGGTATTTGTCTCAACAATTGCAGCTTGCTTTGTTGTCCTGACTCTGTTTATTTTTATTTTATCTTTCTGCGGCCTTAGTATCGTAGTGACCTTCTCCGCTACTTGTTTAGGCGTCTCCCCTTTTTTAGAAGAAATGAACACTGCACAAGTCGCTGTTGGGGTTATCATACTTTTTGGTGTGTGCCTTCCACCAGCAGCTGTGACAGTAGCATAGCTATGTGTGGGCTGCACACCCCTGCTTTCCTTAATTTCTTGTCTTAGTCTATTATTTTCGTTGATTAACTCCTTCAGTCTTCCCTCCATGTGAGATGCAGCGACTGCCCAGGACGCAAACTTATCCTTTAGCTCTCTTAGTTTTTGCTCTGATAATTTTTGGCCCTGGATCTCATTTAGGTATTTAACTAGCTCCTCGTACCTCTCACCAAATGCCAAAGGAATTGCATTTGGAATGCAGTCACTAGTATCGCTTATCGTATTCATTCCATTACTGAGCTCCATCTGCGACTCCTAATATGTGGGTTCATCACAAACTAAATCCATTTTGTTAACCTGCAGGTCAATTCTCAAGGCCGAAGCCTCACTGGATCTATCTCACAATAAAGCAATTATTTACAGTACCTGTACAATGCTGAAGCTGCAATGTCAGGCGTATCCGGACACTGGTAGAAACACAGAATCCACAAAACCCAAAACCAACACTGCAACTACACTACAGGGTAAGTGGAATTGCTCTTTATGCCAAGCTCTGCACATTGTTTTGAATCTTTTGATGCATATCTCACCAACCATTTGTCACAAAAACATGGCTGATGTACCATTTTAATGCTGAAACTGCGTTCTTCAACTTTGATAATAGGTCTTGATAAATTTGATAGTTTTTAGCAAATTTGACTTTGTTGCAAAATAAGTCATGTTTTGTACCTGTTTCATGATCAAATGTGAGTTTATTTTTAACTTCTGTACAATAATTGTGCCCAAAACTACAACATAATTCAATAATTAACCTTTCCAATTACTTATAGTGCAATGAAATGATACTAATGCTAATATTTTAAGATCTACGAGATGTTTATACTGTTAATGGCACTAAACCCCATTTAAAAGCTTTTGCCTTGATAAAAATATGAAGAGGACACCACAGAGATGGGGACTTTTCAAGGCATGTTTCTTAGGTAGTAAATAACATCTGTTCCAATTTTTAGGTCTACATTATGTTTTTAAGGTTCATATGCATATTGCCCGGGGAGTGGCGCACAGAGCTCTCAGCCAGGTGCTGACTCATGTGTGCTTGTTTCAACATGTATCTCAACAACCATATGTTACAGAGGGATGAACAATACACCATTTTAATGCTGCAAGTCTGTACTACAACTTTGATCATAGGTCCTGCTAACTTAGACAGTTTTTCGGCTATACAGAGATAATAAGAAAAGGGTTATGTTTCGTAGTGCTTTCATGATAAAATGTGACTATAATTTTATTTTAAAATAATAATAGTGCCAATATTACACTTTTATGCAGTGGTTGGCCTATCCTAATTACCAAGGGTATAATAAAACATTACTAAGACTGGCATTTTAAATGTTACAACCTGTTTATACTGATTTGGCACTCAATCCATTTTAAGTCCTTTTGACCTGAAAAAAATTATGATGCCGGCACTCCAGAGGTGGGGACTTTTCAATACTTGTTTCTTAGGTACTAAGGAACGTCTGTTCCAAATTTAAGCTTTAAATTTTTTTTTTATTTTTTTGTGGTTCAAACCTAAAATGCCTGGACTATTATTACCTTCTCCAAAATGCAATTCAAAAGAACTGGGCAAATCCCATCTCTCTGCCTGACACCAGTTGTTATATTATATTCCTCCGAGATCTCTCCAATAAATTTCAATTTTTAATTTGTTCCAGTGAGGGTCTGTCTGATTATGTTTACCGATTTTAAGTCAACACCAAATATCTGTAAAATGTTCAGTAATGAGACTCAGTCTACTGGGTTGTAGACTTTCTTGAAGTCCATACATGTATTATGAACGTTTATATAAAAATTAGCATTATCAGTTCATAGGAAAAAATGATCTCAGTTTTCCCCCAATTTTCCAGGAAACTTTTCTAATTTTTCTTTTTCAAAAATCCTTATTTGAACCATTATGAAGATTTTTTGAAAAAAAAAAAAGTTTAGCCAACCGATCCACCCATTTTCAAGTGATGCACTTACCAATGAACAGCAATTCATTTTTATTTATATAGATTATTTTGAGAAGAGCTTTTCAATTTCTGCTTGAAGCCCTTCATATTTTTTGGTATTCTTAAAGTCATCATCATATATCATGTATTTCAGAGCTTCATTGGTTAATTACTTAAAAGAGTGAATTTTTCACTGATACTTAAATCTCTGAATTTAAAAATATCCTTAATAAGAAAATCATTTCTTGATTCATCAGGCTTTCTCCCAAAACAAACTGAACTCATCATCAGCTTGTTGTAAGTCCTGCCATTAAAAACTGCAGCGTCAATAGCTGCTTGAGAAGACTCAGAAGCCTAGTGCCAGTAAATTCTACCTTAAGAAATTTAAAGCATCTAGGAAGTTCACTTCCTGCCTCTTCTGGGTAGTTGCCATGATGCCGGCAAGCTTACCTTTCCAAAAACTGCCTAAAATGTAAGATGTGTTGTCTTGTTGTCTCTGCTCTGCCCTGCTGGCTACTCACCAGACATCGACTGAGGGTGCTATCTGCCTGGAGTGGAATCTTGCTGATGAGGTAACGCTTCACTATAGTTGGTTATGGTGGGCAGCTATGCTTGTTTAATGTGGCCTTGCTTTGCTCATTGGAACCATAGAATGCCTTGATAAGTTGTAAGGACTAAACCTGCTATACCGGGGCTAATATAGAGCTTAGATACCTTAGCTCAATACCTTGTAGAAAATTCTGTTAAATTTGATTAGATAATTTTAAATGACCATGTGCCTTCCTGTAATATTTAACTGTAAAGAGTATCGGCCGCCACTAAGTTTTTTGACCCAAAAGCTTAGAAAAGGGTTACTGTTCAAGGTTAAAACATTTGAAAAGCCCACTTGTTGAAAAATTTAAAGTTTATTCAAAAGCACATCTAGAAAAACAGCATTTACAGTCAAATAGGCTATCGAATCAATCATTTCCAAAAAATTGCAAATTATGGAGAGAGAGAATATCACCGACTGAAACCCCTATTTAAAATTTTACAAGTTCATAGTCACTACTCCTTTCTGTTACTGACGATGAAAACCCAATATGCCCGAGACACGTCCATAATGCAAGTTGGTTATTTCCGGCTATTACCTAGTTTTACCCGGCACACGCACCATACCGAGCGCAGGTCAATTTCATATCACGTTCCCAGGATACAGACAGATCCCCTCTCCTGGGTCACCACCTATATACCCTCATCCGCATGCTTGAAGTATACTGACGCTTTCCAAAAATAATATAAAAGGTGTAATTATAGAATATGTTCTAACTTTACTCGTGTGTAGCCTGACCTTCAAGGATTATGAAAATTATTTAGCAAAAATTCTCAAATAATTAGCTTTTTTGTAATTAAATTTAGTTTTCAAGGGCACTGATAAAAAGTTTCCACAAGGGAATTTGTGAGTCCCCAAGATGTGTGTTAATTCAAGCAATTTTTTTTTAGACAACCCTGCTGAATTTCAAATTATCATGATAAAATTAGTGTCATCGTGTTCTATAAAAATTCCTGATTCCAGTGGTGTAAATTTTATTATGATCGATGGTGAAATAGCAAAGTTATTAGCTAATCAAAAATTGGGTTTGAAATTGGTTTCTAGTTACAATTATCAAGTTTTGCTTATATCGAAAAAGTGAAGTTAACGGAATTTTCTTTGAATTTAATTACGTGTTTTGACAGTTGTTTTATTTATGGAAATGGCTTCGTTTAATTGCAAATAATTCTTGAATGAAATCACATTGTGATTGATGACGAAATAACTTTAAAATGTATATAAAATCTGTTCTACTGCATGAAATGTTCTGAAATTTTAATATGTTATAAAAGATTTTTAGTTCTTTTAGAAAATCTACTTTTTAGTCCAAGAAATTACTGAAAACATATGATAAAAAATGTTAGAAGTGAAAGTGTTCTCCACGAGGTGTTTAAAATTTTATTTAAGCTATTTACACGGCTTGAAACTATGGAATTTTAATAAATTTAACTTTCTTTTAAATTATTATTATTATGAAATTGCTTTATTGAATCAAAAAGTGTTAACAATTGGTGAAATTATCACGCAACCCAAATCTATTGTTTATATATTGGATAATAATGGATTACCCTATTCCAGGTTAGTGTAATGATTCATTACTATTAAAAGTGTTTATTTAGTGCTTGTATTATATGTTGAGTGACTTTACTGTTTTTAAAATGGTCTATTTATTGAGTTGGCTTGCTGTATTGACTTCTGCATGAAACGTTTCTCGCTTGCTGTACTTGCAATGAAAATTATATGTTTACTGGAAAGCTTACTCCTTCCCTTATGCTTTAAGCTAAGCAAACTAGAATTTACTCAAATTCTAAGGTGCTTACAAAGTGATGCTAAATTTTTCTGCCAGTGTCTCATCACCTATGATCCTCAAAAATTCTGCTTCTGTCACAACTGTACTATCTCTATTTGTTGGATGGATGTAGTGGGTGTTTCATTCTTATATTAAATTCATCTCTTTACTAATTTCCTTAGAATCTTGTCGCGCGCCTGACGTTATATTTAAAAATAACTCAGTTCTTACGCTTTTAACAGATTAACGTTTATTGTTCCCAATTCTTATTCTTCTAGGAACTACATCGGTCTTAAAGTATCCGAAGAATGCAAAGTTCTTCAGCAGTGAACTCGTAACAAAGCAACCGTTCGGCCTGTACGTCGCTAAACCTCCAGCTATCTCTTGATCTTCCTATTGCCATGGCAACTTACATTTCCTTGCTATAGGAGTAAATATATCATTTTTTTGTTTAATTTCATGGCACAAAAATATGGTTTTCATATTAAATTATTCTGTTCTGTCACATGCCTCCTCAAGTTCACCATGTCTTTGCTTAAAAGACATTGGTAAACTTAAGAAAATAACCTTGCATCCAGTGATACTCTTTCCTCTGTTCCTAGTAGAATTTTTTACAAAACAGTCTCTTCTTAATACTAACAACATAATGACATGAACTAAATAAAACATGGATTGTCTTGAAATATCTAATAATGAAAACATACATACATACAGCATTCTAGCTTAACATCACACAAATGCAAGTCCTGTCGCGGTATTGTCTTGAAATATCTAATAATGTAAACATACATACATACAGCATTCTAGCTTAACATCACATTACCATGACATCAAAGTAAAATGTAACTGACTACATCTTTCCAAGTCAAAGCTACACTTTCTGATCTAAGTAGTTTCATTTCTTTTAAACTATTGATCAGGCAATCTTTTTGGGCAAAAATAAAAATTATTAATTATTTTCCCATGAATATAAAAATTTCTACTGTCTGTTTCAACCACATTTGTATATGTGTGTAACAATAGATTAGTTACTTTGAAGTAGTTATTCCTTAAGTAAAAGGGTACCTGGACCAAAAAATTATTTCTATAGCATTAAACTATTGGACATGCTTCCTTTTTATTTTATTTCTTCAGTACATTACATTATATTCTCCCCATAAGTAATAACTTCTCTCCACTTTACTTCATCTTGAATATTCATATCTAGGCTATGAGATGTAACAACAGAGTCATTTATAGGTTCTACCTGGACCTCAGCTATGTCTGTGTTAACCAAATCCCGAACCTTTCGGTATCATTTAAAGGCAATGCCTAGATAGTGGCCTTATTTACAGGAACTGAGTCTTGACTGTGCTGTTGTACCCTCTCTATATGATATTTTACTTTTTTAATTCATTACACATTTATTCTATCATAGTAATACCTCGTTTCTTCTCCACTCATTCTATTCATTCTAATGCTCCGGTATACCTTACAAACTATATATTTTTAAAAGAAAGTCTTAATAGACAATAAACTTTTATGTAATGGTATGCTGTGGTAACAGCCGAAGACTGCACATCTGATCGAGATCCTCAATATTGGTAAGTGACAGCTTCCACTTAGTGGTTATAAACCTTTACTGTCATTACAGTTGAATTGTGCGCAGCCACAACAATCAGTACTATTTACAAGTGTTTTGTGGCACTGAATAACAACAATATGCTAACTATAACTTAATTATAATAGGAAATTCCAATATGATAGAGTTTATATTTACACACCTGTGCCTTGCACTAGTGTTAAATCTTTTCATTCACCTTAAACTAAGTGATCATTTTCTGAGTTGTAGATTCAATGTCCTGATTGAATTTGTACACAGGATGAGGCAGTAAGCATAGCTTACTCCTCTACAAAAAAAAGAAAACCTTTTTTTCTATATTTCCAGTTCACCTTTTCCCAGTTATTCATACAGTTAAAGGAGGAGTATATCTCAAAACTGTTAATGAAACTAACTGGACGTACTTCACTAGTACCATTAAAAGTTGAGACATAAAATCTTTCTGGAGCTGCTAAAATTATTTTTTCTTGTGAAATGGAAATATTATGGTTTTGAATTGAATCAAGCTTATTCTTTATCTCCTGTACTGCAGTGCCTTGGGTATGTGTAATCTGTGTTAATTTGTTCACTTCTGCTCCTATGTCTTGTACTGTAACTGTTATTTCAGTTTGCAAACTGTGAAATTCAGATTTAATTTCTCGTGTTTGCAGTTGCAGAGTCTCCTGACCTTCCCTAATTTGTTCATCGTATGTCCTACAGACTTTCTGTAAACCTGAATTCATTTCCTGTTCTATTTGTGAGTGGACGTTATCACACAGGGAAATGTGGGTAGTAACTTTATCATCAAGGGTGGAAATGTTTTGAGACCATTTAGCTTCTACACCCTTAATACTCTGTGAGAGGGTGTATGATTGTTGGTTTATTTTTTCCTCAAAGTAACCTAACTTCTTGTTTATTTCTTGCATGATAACCTGATATTGGGATAATTTATTACTTAATTGTTTTTCAAAGGTGTTTTGTAACTCAAAAATCTTTGCATTTTGACTATCTAATTTTGAAATCAATAGGACAAGGAGCTCATCTGTGGAAGGTTTGGTGGTTTGTGTGCTGGTACAGGCTGTTTGTTCAAGCCTTTCATTTGGCTGAGATTGATTAGAAAATCCCAGAAAATCTTCTCCAGGAGTGGATGTAGAAAATTGAGTCACATTCAAAGAATCCCTATCCGGACTATTCAACATAATACTGTTGGTGGGAAGGTTTATATCTGACATTGTGTTAGTAGGAAGATTGGATTCTGTATGTGAGTTAACCTCTTTTGCCGGCGATAATTCACCAGTTAATCCTCTCTCCATGTTGAAGAACCATAGAGACAGGTAGATTAATATTCAGGAACTGAGAAAAGTTGCTGCGAAAAAATAAATAAGTAATTCTCGTAATTACAACAGGAAGATTATAAGAAGAAAGTACGATCTTAGTAAGAGAGTTGCCCACTATTTAATAAATAGTACCGTTTGAATAAGGCACGCGAGTGTTCAGTATAATTAAAACATACCAAAAGAGCAAGAAATGAAATGATTTAACAAGTTCTATTCAACTCCAAAGTTCGTAAATATTCCGACTTCAAAATGAAACCATGAAATTAACTACAAAGCTTCACTCTTGGAAGGTATTTTATAGTCATTTACACTGGTAACGCCTCATAAACATATACTTAACTTAAACGAAAGATTCGTAAACAAATCTCGTCGACCGCAGACAGATGTTTACTCCAAAGACTGTAGCTTCGTCGTGTCTGTTATCCGCGACCAGATGTTCGTCGTAGATATGCTTCAACAGCCAGAGACGAAAATAATTATATCAATCGTTCTCGTCGTCGTAAATTCCAGCGATTCTTCTCGCGGCGTTGTCGAATCTTTGTCGTAACTGTTAACTGCTTTTCCTTCCGTAGCCAAGTTGCTGTTGTTGATACACTTTTTTCACTGCCGAGTCAACTACACGTCGCCATGTCGCGCGCCTGACGTTATAATTATATATTATAAATAACTCAGTTCTACGCTTTTAACAGATTAACATTTATTGTTCCCAATTCTTATTCTTCTAGGAACTACATCGGTCTTAAAGAATCCGAAGAATGCAAAGTTCTTCAGCAGTGAACTCGTAACAAAGCAACCGTTCGGCCTGTACGTCGCTAAACCTCTAGCTATCTCTTGATTTTTCTATCGCCATGGCAACTTACATTTCCTTGCTATAGGAGTAAATATATCATTTTTTGTTTAATTTCATGGCACAAAACTATGATTTTCTTATGAAATTATTCTGTTCTGTCACATGCCTCCTCAAGTTCACCATGTCTTTGCTTAAAAGACATTGGTAAACTTAAGAAAATAACCTTGCATCCAGCGATACTCTTTCCTCTGTTCCTATTAGAATTTTTTACAAAACATTTTACAAAACTCTTCTTAATACTAACAACATAATTAAATAAAACATGTATTGTCACGGTCGCCATGTCGCGCGCCTGACGTTATATTTAAAAATAACTCAGTTCTTACGCTTTTAACAGATTAACATTTATTGTTCCCAATTCTTATTCTTCTAGGAACTACATCGGTCTTAAAGTATCCGAAGAATGCAAAGTTCTTCAGCAGTGAACTCGTAACAAAGCAACCGTTCGGCCTGTACGTCGCTAACCTCCAGCTATCTCTTGATCTCTCCTATTGCCATGGCAACTTACATTTCCTTGCTATAGGAGTAAATATATCATTTTTTGTTTAATTTCATGGCACAAAAATATGGTTTTCATATTAAATTATTTTGTTCTGTCACAATCTCTTGGTTTTTTTGAATATTCAACTCTACCTTTGCTATTTGACACCTAGATTTGGGCTGTGTATGATTGGAGAATCATACAGGTTTTCTTATTGCCATATTATAATGAAATATTGAATCCCCAAAAGTTCATGTTTATTGTAATGCAATTAATACTGGAGTTAAATAAAGTTGTGGATTTAACATGATGCATGCAAGCATGCATGCGAGCAAAAGCAAGATTTCTGATCTAGAAACATTCTAAGTCAGTTAGCCACCATGAGTATTGGAGAGTATTAGCTGCAAAAATCGTGACAACCTGAGGCAGTACTTGTCACTTCCATAAGCCAGAATCAAGTGAGAAAGAATGCTAGTTATTTGTTGCAAAGTAAACTCAGCTGATCATGCAATTCCAGCCATGTACCAAATTAGGAATAGTGCAATCAAGGAAAAAGATGACCATGACCACAAGCTCGTACTGGATTTCATGGATAAGGGAATGGACAATTTTTTTTATGTGGGAAAGGGTGTCAGGGATTGGAACAAATTACCAAATAAAGTGATTAATAATATGTCAATAATGTAAAAGGAATTTAAAATTCATATCACAAAAGTAGATGGGGAAGGAATTTAACACTCAAATTATATAAGTAAATTAAAAAATAAAATAAAAAGTGGTAATTAGATTTCTAAGGGAATTTCACTGAAGCATGTGCTCCATTGCAATTATATTAATAATAATACTTCTGCACTGAGAAAGTGAATAAATAATCTGAACTAATAACATATATTTTCTATATATTTAATTGTTGAAATCTGCTGATTAGTTCCTTCTTTCCTGCCAAGCTTGTTACAAGCAGGCATTGGTGAAGACAAGGAGGAGGCCGGCAGACAGGACTTACTCTTAAAACTTTGAAGAGAAAACTTGTCAACTGGAGACTGACTGTAAACTCTGATTCATTTGGATATCAGCAGATGTAGACAGTTCACTTTTCTCAGGAAAAAAGTGCTATAACTTTGACCAACACTTTCAGAAAAAAAATTAAGAAGTAAAAAAGAAAAGCTGTGGGGTAAAAGTGAATCATTTACTTTAATTTTGGAGTGGGAAGTACTCAAAATTTTCCGCCATTATTTGCAGAAAGTTGTCAGGCTGTCGAATGTATTGTAACCGCAGATAACAATGTCTGATAAAACTCCCAGCATACCCATTCATAATTTTCCCTCCCTTCTTTAGAAGTTGCTTTTCCTCCACTTTTTTTGCTTTGACAGAATTAGTAAAACTGTTAAAGGAGCAGCAAACTGTGTTTTCCTGCTAGATATATATCACTACCTAGTGCCGGTTCTTCATTGTTGTAGCACCTATGCACATGTGAATGACACTTCTGTCAGAAGAAATTATTCCTCAATAACTTGTACCATTTATTGTCTCAATGTTAATAGATAGACAAGTAGATTCTGAAATAATTGCTCCAGTTTATTGTTTATGTATACGTATCTTAAGACCTGAAAATTTTAATGTCTTTTGCCTGTCTGTGATATACGTTCATCTAAGATAAGTGGTGGTTCATATACATATGATTGTTAGGAAAAAGGCTCCCAGCCTCTTTCACACAGAGGGATCTAGGCTTAGGCAGAACAATGAGTCGAAAGGAGAGGTAGGAGACGCTGTTTGTCTGATGGTTTCCAGCTGGAGATATCCCATGTGTTTCAGCCATTGGAGGATCTAGATGGTGACTTTGATACTGTTAGGTTGGACTGAACAATCTGGGATGTTGTAAAGTAAAAGGGAGTACTTTTCATGGGGTATGTAAATGCAGGAACATACTTTTACTTGGAAGCAGTCATGTGAGGGGAATCAGTGAGATGGTTCAGTCTGACTTGGGGCCAGATTATGAAGTCTGCAGTATTTTCAAACCAAATGCAGATTTTGGAAGTGTTGCAGCAAATGTGGAAGAACTAGGGAAAGATTTTTCAGAGGAAGCTTTTATTGTAATCGTGGGAGAACCAGGAAATAGTCTCAATAAGGACCTCAATTATTCATTTGCGGAAGACATTGCTCACATTTCCAGGAACACACGTCAGACAAAAGTGGAATTGGTGGGCTTCTTTGAGCATTGTGATGAACCGTGGATATGGCATAACATCAGGTGTACAAATACATTGTTGGAAAGGGTTCTCTGGCATGAGATCAGGGGATGTCATTTGAGTGAAAGAAGTATTCCTGTTATAAGTGGTGTTAAGTCACAGCCTTTTTTGGGGTAAATAATACAGATGTGTTAAGATGTCTAAAGAAAATTAATGTCTCTGCTGATCAAAACTTATTGAAATTAAAAATTCCAACTGACATACCAGTATGTTCTAATAAGGTAAACAATTTAAAGTCATTGAATAAAAGTGTTCAGACCACTATTCTCCATCAAAATATAAGAGTAAAATTGATGACATTACCTTATGCCTTGAAGAGATTCAAAATTCCAGAAATTTTAATGTAGATGTTTTGTGCATATCTGAACATCATTTGTCTGACACAGGAATATCTCAGCTGTCCATCCCAAATTATAAACTAAGGTCTCATTTCTGTAGATGTAAAATGGAGAAAAGGGGAGTTGCCATTTTTGTTAAAACTAATATTCAATGTGTAAGCATCTTAGGATTTTGGTTAAATTCTGACCTCTCACCTTTAGACATTAGAGGGAAAGTTTACTCTGTAGTAGAAGATAGTTTTCATTTCATGTTTAGGTTATGGGAGTAAAGCTTTGTATAGCATAGAGATACCGTAACCAAACACACTAAATAAAACCCTTTTAGGAATAATAAATGTCTCCATAGGTAAATAAATGCTCTAAATAAACCTTTGATAACAAAAAGAAAACATCAGTTTGGGAGGGAGTAGCTTAAATCCCCCAAATTCAGTTTCACATAAAAGATTTTGAAATAGGTTAACTTTGCAGTGAAAAAACCGATTTGAATGCAGTAAAGACTGTCAGTAGTTGTTAAATGCCGGATATAAACTGGGTATAATGATAAACAAACTTTTAATCAACTGAAAATTAAATAATCAGTAATAATACTACCTTGGACTTAAGAATTTCTACTTTGGAAGCATTTTGCCATTTTTAGATCAATTAACGAGCAAGAAAGTAACTCAATAGTAAATAAACCAAATAAATCAATTTTCTGTAGTGATATTAACACCTTTTACTAACCTTTAATATGATAATCCATAATAATCCTGTTCAGTGCACAAGTAATTTCCAATATTTGGCATTTCACTGTTTTCACACACTTTTGAATAAAATAAAGTAATTGTAGGGAAGTAATCATGCGATTAAAAGATAAATCCACTAAAATTTCGTAGTTTCAGAACGTTTAAATAACTTAAATCAATTTTTTAATACTTCGTCAGTTGCACCTCACTCTTAATAATTTTTATCTCAAAATCCTAGAGAACATTCGAAATAAAAAGTAGATCTCCGGAAAGAACCAAAAATCTAATATCACATATAATTATTTCAAGTAATTCTAAGCTATAGAACAGATTCTATAGAGATATTAAAATTTAGTTTTCATGCCTGACATGTGGTTAACTCATAAATTAATTACAACCGTTTACGACAAGATACAGAGATGAGACAACTTTCAGAATACGTGATTTAATTCAGAGAATCTCGTGGTAATTTTGTATTTGCAATAAATGTAATAGAAATAAAGTTATAAAATTAAAACTGAAATCACACTTTGGTTACGTGGTAGTTAAACTTTCCCTGCACCGATCTTAATAAAAATCACACCAATAAACTCAGGAATTTTTGTAGAACACAGTGATAATAAAACAATTTGCATAAACCATGGCATAAATAAAATGACGAAAAGTAGATATTTCCAATATAATAGTAGTTCCCCAGGTACGAAAGTAGTCCACTCATACGCTGGGAACTTTTAAACCAAACACTTAACGTTAATCACTAAATATTCATTATTTCACAATTAAATATGTCGAAACACTGTCACACCTAAAGTTTTGGATAACCGTTTAGTTACTGAGATATTTCAGATCTAAATCGTCTATGTGTGAGCAGAAAGTCGCGTTCTGGCTCTGACGTCAGCGAGGGTATAAATTATAGGTCGCGGTGACGTCTATTGTCTTTTCCGGGTTGCAGTCGTGTGAGTAAGATGAATTAGGCATGTGTTGGTAGGTTGGCAGTTCCGACGTTCAGTTGGTAGCTCAGATCTTAGGTTGGCATTGCTGGAGTCGGCCATTATGGCTTCCAGTGCGTGGTACTCATTCTCGTAATATGAACTTGTAAATCTCCATCGGGGTTGGTCGGTGTTACCTCTCTCCATAATCTGTAATTTTTGGATCGATTGTTCGATTAGCCTGTGCAACTTAAGAATGCTGTTTGAACTTTGAATTTCTTTTAAATAAACGTGAAGAATTTTTGGAAAAGTGAACTGTTTCATTTCTGTAACTGCTATCATACCTTTTCAATATTTGGGTCATTAAATATTGTGGCGACCTTTTAGCATTCTCGTTGTATCCTGGCAACATGGTCAAACTAAATTAAAATATGCAACAAACTTTCCTTGGACAGTAAGGTGCTACCAAGACTGTTAGTTAAGGTACTTAGGCGATACTCAACCCCGGTATGCAGCTTTTGTCCTTACAAATGCAACTGTGTAGATGTAAGTAAGTATTGTATAGAACAACATTCTGAATGGAGTGTTACAAAACTAGAATATGGTAAGGAACAGCTCATAGTAATAGCAATTTATAGGCCCGCCTCAGGAAATTTTAGACTTTTTATCTGCATTAGAATCTTTACTGCTATATGTCACAGACAACAAAGAAATAGTTTTATGTGGAGATTTTAATGTCGACTTTCTTAATCACAGCAATGAGAGGCTAGATATGGAAGCCTTGATGTTGTCTGGCATTTGTTAATTTCCCTAAACTTAACTTAGTCCACAACCCGAAGGTTGTTTGGATCCTCCCGAATGAGGCATACTAAGCCATTTTCTGAGAGGTAGGACAGCCAACAAGAGTACAAAACAATAGCAGGACCGCAATTGACAATTTTTATGGATATATTTAGTACAGTAATTACAACATACTACCAATAATAAATGGTATCTCAGATCATGATGACCAGCTGTTATGTATCAAGTCCAGAAACACACTTACACAGATAAAGAAACACTGGGTATATAGAAGAAATATTAATGATAACAATATAAAATATTTCAAAGACTCCTTAATTAATGAACACTGGTCAGAAGTGTACATTGGACAGGGTGTTAATGCAAAATTTGATTCAGTTCTTAATATATTTCAAACACTTTTCAAAGGTAGTTTCAAAAAAAAGGAAAGTTGTCAACAATCCAAACAGTGAATTGGGTAAGGGATGGATAACAAAGTTTATTAGAGTATCTAGTAAAACAAAAAGGGATCTTTACTTAAAAGTAAGAGAATCAGATAATGATACACTGAAAGCTCATTATAAACTTATATTCTAAAATACTTAGAAATGTAATAAGAAAGGCCAAGAACAGGTATATATCAGAGAAAATTCACACAATAAAATAAAAACTATATGGAATATTATAAACACTGAAACAGGAAAATCTGTAAATCACTCTAAAGACATAAAAATAGAACAAAATGGATCTCTTCATAGTGAAATAGGGGAAGTTTGTGAAATATTTAACAAACATTTTACTTCAGTTGTAGAGAAATTAGGCATAGAAAAGCAATCCTCGCATAGTACCCTGAGGCTTCTTCAGACTGCTTTCCCAAATAGATTTGTGGAGATGAAATTGCCACCAGTAATAGTCTCAGAAATAAATAAACTCATGAAACAATTTAACACCCAAAAATTCTTCCAGCTATGACAATGTTTCTAGTAAATTACTGAAAAGATGTTCACATTGTATCAATCATGTACTTGCCCACATTTGTAATGAATCCTTAATGCAAGGTCTGTTTCCAAATAGACTAAAACATGCAGTTGTAAAACCATTGTTTAAAAAAGTAGAAGCAACATGTGTAGATAACTATCGTCCCATTTCATTACTTTCTGGATTCTCAAAGATTTTTGAAAAAGTCATGTACCATAGAGTAATAAAACATGTTACAAAATATAATATTCTCACTAATTCACAATTTGGGTTCCTAAAAGGACCATCCATAGAAATGGGTATATATTCATTTTTAAATAATACATTTGAGGATCTAAATAATAAAATGAGCCCTGTAGGAATACTTTGTGATCTTGCAAAAACATTTGACTATGTAAATCATGAATTACTTTTGGAAAAAAATGGAATAATATGTTATTTATTACCATAAGGTAAATGGTTTAAATCATACATGGAAAGTCAAATGCAAAAAGGTTCATTTTTTTATTCTAAAATAAGTAAAGATGCCTCATCTGGGAGAAAATAAAACATGGAATTTCACAAGGCTCTGTCCTATGACCCCTCATTTTTTTCGTTATACATCAATGACCTTCCTGGAAAGGCATCTGACAAAGTTAAGATTGTTTTATTGGCAGATGACACTAACCTGTCTGTGAGAAAAACACCAAACAGTAATCTAGAATTTAATGTAAATGAAGTACTTAGTGAAGTAGCAAATTGGTTTAAGGCAAATCCATTAAAATTAAATTTTGAAAAACACCTTATATTAGGTTTAAAACAAAAGATTATGCACAGCCAGATTTACAAGTAAGCTATAGAAATAACACAATCTTAGAAACAAAGAGTATAATATTCCTTGGTATTGAAATAGATAAGAAACTCCGTTGCCACGAACATATCACTTCACTACCAAAGAAGTTAAGTAGTGCAGCCTTTACAATACGAACACTTTCTTTAACAGCAGATTTAGAATTAATGAAACAAATGTACTCCTCATATTTCCATTCAGTGATGTCATATGGCATATTTTTTTGGGGAAACTGTTCACAAAGTAAAAAAGTTTTCATAGCACAGAAAAGAGCTATTAGGATGCTGTGTAGGGTAAAACCAAAAACTTCTTGCAGAGAACTTTTTAAAAAACTCAATATTCTTACAATGCCTTCTCAGTAAATATGTTCTCTCATGTGCTTTGTCATAGAACATTTGAACCTGTTTACAACTAATTCACAGGTACACAATTTAAATACAAGAAACAGAAATAACTTGCACAAAACACAAACATCTCTGTCATTAGTACAAAGACAGATAATTAATCCGCTGTTAGTACTACATAAACTGACTGATCTGTTATCCCTTCCTATGTGAAGTTTTGCTGTTTGAAGAACCAAACGTGTTATGCTCCTACACATAACCTCCAAGTTGTGAAATTTGAGTGACGACGCTTGTAAACATTGGTGACAGAAAGCCTTACCTGATGAGTAATCACTTACTTTATAACGAGCGATGTTCACTTCCGAAAGTGAAGCAATAACAGTGCAATAACTTCAGTTTATCAATATTCAAAATTTTCCGCACCCTGTGTTAGAAACTTGTCTTTTCAGTATTATATATATATATATATATATCTCTTCATATCAACTTGATTGTTAAATACATTTCTGATCATTATTATTATCGTGTGTAATTTCAACTCCTGGTTTGAATGCAATGGCACCCATTAACAAGCAAGATATTTGTCCGTGTTGCCTCAAACCAACTCTGAGTAAAGTGATACAATGCAGTAGTAACTGTTCCCGAAGGTTCCATCCTGAATGCGTCAGAATGAGCAAAAAAGAATACTCTTCATTCGCAAAAGGCGAAAATAATAACTGGACTTGCGACAGAGATGATTGTTTATCATCAAATCAAGACACGTCGGCCTCTATGTCCGAGAATATCGCTCTGCTGCTGCAGAAAGTGTCGTCTCTTACTACCAAAAATGAATTCAAGGAGGAAATGGACAGTGTCAGGAAAAACATTGAAAAACTCTCTAATCAGTTTGCTGAACTAGAACCACGTCTTAGCAGTGTAGAAGCAAAGGTTTCAACTTTGGAAGTAAGTGTTGAACTTCTTAGTGATCATCTGTCAAAAAAAACTAGTGATTCTGAAGAAATAATAGCCGAGTTCAATGACAGGTCAAACAGGACCAAAAATGTCATTATCTTCAAGGTTCCAGAAGCTAGAAGTAATGACAAAAACACAAGAAAAGCTTTTGAAAAGTCCAAGATCGAGTGCATCATGTCAGCTTCTGGTGTCAATATAAGTGATCTTGTAACATTCTTTCGGTTGGGGAAGAAATCTACCTCTGGCCAAAGACCACTCAAACTAGTACTAAGCTCCAAGGACGTTGCTGTAACATTCCTGAAGGGTTTTAAGTGAAATGAAATTGCATGCAAAGACCCATCTCTTTCTGAAATCTCAATTGGAAGTGACAGAACTCCTAAGGAACGATTGTTCTTAGTAAATCTACGTGCTGAACTCGAGAAGCGCACCAAAGAAGGTGAAACTGGCCTCACTATAAAATACATCAATGGAGTGCCCAAAATAGTGAAAAGTGCAAAAAACTAATTAAATCCAATGGAAAAACCAACATAAATATGTACTATCAAAATATTAATGGAATTCGGACAAAACTTAAAGAATTAAGATTAGCCCTAGCTACATGTACTTATGATATCATTATACTTGCTGAAACCAATCTTTCTCCAGATATTTCTAATGCTGAACTTGGATTCACAAATCACTCTGTGTACAGGACCAAACTAGTTCTAAAGAGAGTGGTGGTGGTGTACTTGTGGCAGTGAACAACAGAATGCCTTCTAGATGTATTAGAACAATGTCTCCACTATCAGTGGAGTCTATATTTTTATCAATTGATCTGTTGCATGATACACACATTTTGCTGAGCAGTGTATATATCCCGCCCAGTAAGCCTCTCGATGTATATGCCAACTACTGCCAGGTGGTGGAAGAAGTGATAGCAGACCAACAGGTAGAACCATCACATGTGATTCTGGTTGGTGATTTTAACATCCCACATGTTGACTGGATAAAAAAAGAACCACATTTTCCCTCTGCCTCTCCTCGAATGCTTTGTGAGCTAGCTTGTTTATTGGATGTTGAACAGTGTATCCATGTCTTAAACTCTAGGGGTGTGTTATTGGATTTAGTATTTGCCTCTTCCAATGTCACTGTCAAGGAAGACACCTGCCCTTTGTTGCCTATTGATATCCAGCATCCAGCATTGAATATTATTCACCCTGTAGAATCTACCTTGCCTGACCACCAGTGCACTTTTGTTCCTGATTTTGCAAGGTGTAATCTTGGAGAAGTTTTTGATGAACTTCTTTCTATAGACCTATCCAATTTTGAATCCCTTGACTATCCACCGATACTGACAATCTGTTCATAAAATTCACTGACATATTGAAGTCAATTGTGCTCAAGTATACACCACTGAAAAAAACTGGAATGTCAAAATTCCATGTTGGTTCTCTACAGAGCTTATACAATTGGTCATAGAAAAGAAAAGACTCCACAAAGCTTATAAGCAGACCTTTGATTATGAGTACTATGTCCTGTTCTCAAAATTGAGAGATCAATCTCGTCTCTTATCCAAAAAATGCTTCAATGACTATGTTGAACATGTGCAATGTACTATTCCTGGCAATCCCAAATTATTCTGGAATTTCATCCCCAACACTAGCAAAGCTGAAGGAGCACCAAGCACGTTAACATTTAATAATCACTTCACTTCCCACCCACAGCAAATGTGTGATCTGTTTGCACAATACTTCTCTTCAGTATTTACACCTCCATCTTCGTCCACTTCCAATATCCATTTCAGTACTAGTAATAGTCTGAGTACACTTGCAGTCACTGATGAAGATGTTTATAAAGCATTGGGCAAGCTAGACTGTTCAAAGAGTTGTGGCCCTGACCAAATACCACCTAATGTTTTGAAATACTGTAGAGTCTTGCTTTGCCATCCTTTAAAATACTTGTTTAACAGGTCTCTAAAGTCAGGAATTTTTCCAGATGTATTTAAGCTTGGTCATGTTGTTCCTGTGCATAAATGCGGATCAAAGGAAGATGTTAAGAATTATAGACCTATTGTTATACAATCGGTGTTAGCAAAAATCTTCGAGAAGTTGGTGCTAAACAAAATCTATCCCATGTTTCGTAACATAATTACTCCAAAGCGACATGGTTTCTCTCCTGGAAAATCAACAACAACTAACCTTGTGATTCTTCAAAATGAAATAATTAGAGCATTTAGTGAGTGAAAACAACTCGATGTCATATATCTTGACTTTTCAAAGGCATTTGATAAAGTTAGCCATCCCCACCTTCTAAGTTCTAAGTTGAAGGAATATGGCATAGTTGGTAAATTATTGGAGTGGTTTTGTAGCTACCTCAGCAACAGAAGGTTGATTGTAAAGGCTTTTGGCTCATTGTCATCTGCTTTCGCAGCTACTTCTGGAGTACCTCAAGGTTCACACCTAGGACCATTGCTGTTCAATATATTCATAAATGATTTAGTTAGTATTTTTGCCAGTTGCCTTTTCTTTGCAGATGACATTAAGATTTTCAAGAAAATCATTACTCGAGATGACTGCTTAGATCTTCAGAATTGCTTAAAAGCTATGATGAAATGGTATCAACAAAACAGTATGCAACTTAATGTTAATAAATGTTCCTGCATTACTTTTCACCGCACTAAATCGGCATTACATTTTGAATATGAAATGGAAAATCAGCTACTGAATCGCTGCACAACTGTAAGAGACCTAGGAGTTCTTCTGACGTACAATCTCAGTCCAGAAGAACATGTCCACAACATATGTGCCAAGGCCTCCAAGTGCCTGGGCTTATTGGCACGCACTTCCAGATTTATTAATAATATCCAGACACTCAGGCTCTTGTACTGTGCCCATGTCAGACCCATACTTGAGTATTGCAGCGTTGTATGGTCGCCTCATCAGATCACACTAATTCAACACATTCAGAATCTTCAAAATAAGTTTCTTAAGGCTTATAGGTTGTCGCATGGGCTTTCATTACAAAGACGTTCCGTTGGTTGCTGTTGGAACCTACCTTGGCCTCCATCCTTTGGAGTCGAGACGGAATGTTCATGGTGTCCTTTTTCTGCATAAACTAATCTCAGGTGTTATAGACTGCCCTGAAATTCTCAGACATGTTTATTTTCGTTGTCCGTCTGGTACACGGTTGAGAGAACTATTTGGTTGTAGACATCTGCGCACAAACTATGAGGCTAGCAGTGCCTTAGAACGGATACAGAGGCTAGGTAACAGAATACCTCCTGAACTTGATTTTTTCATTGACAGTGTTGCTGTTTTCAAGCAAGTACTCATACGTGAGTGGAGTCAGCAATGATGGGCTTAGTCACGGTCTATTATTCCCTGTAATAATTTTTTTTTTTTTTGTAGATTTATGTTGAGTCTTATTATTAGTTTTAGAATAATTAATAATTTTCTTCTGTGTAATTGTTTTTCTAGTTTTAATAATATAAAACTATACTTGCTATTTTTTGTTATCTTCTTGTTTCACTGTAACTAAATTGTTCATAAATAGTGATAATTGTGTTTAATAAGTAGCTATCATAAGATATATTAATGTAAAATGGTTTTTCCGTTGGAATAAATAATAAATAAAGAGGATTTAATTATTCTGGAGTACATCTGTTTAACATTCCATGAGTATAAAACACTTTGCAGATAATAAAGATATATTTAAAGACAAACTGAGAAATTATCTTATTGGCAACTCCTATTCCATTCAATTTTTTTTTTTTTTTTTTTTTTTTTTTTTTGTAACTGCTTTACGTCTTTTTTTAACATCGAGGTCTTTAGAGATGGGAAAGGATGGGGGGCAAGGATGGGGGCAAGGAATGGGAAGGAATTCGGCCATGGCCTTTTGAAGGAAGCATCCCGGCATATGCCTGGAGTGATTTGGGGAAACCATGGAAAACCCAAATCTGGATGCCCAGACGGGGATTCGAACCGCCGTCCTCCCCGAATGCAAGGCGGGAACGCTAACCGTTACACCGCCCCGCTCAGTTATTCCATTCAGAATTTGAACAAAATAATTAATTGTATTCAATATGACCTTTTGCAAAACTCAGTTGTAAAAATTAATGTTTATTTTTATTCTCTTTATTTGTCTTTCTAACATATGATTGTTTCATTATGATTATGACTCATATTGTATGTATGTGTATTAACGATAACATGTTTGTCATCCCAGAGGTCCTTCCTTAGCAGTTATCCATGGGAAAATTGAAAAATAAATAAATAAAGAAGGAATTTTTGAATAATAGGAAGATGAATAAAGAGCAGTTACAGCAGTTGTATAGCATCAATATCATATAGGAAATTGTATGCAAAAACGTTTAAAACATATTTCAACCCTGTAGCTTTAATACTTTCAGAGATAGAGAATTTTAAAATGTTTTGGATTGCACCTAGATAGAAAATTGTAAACAAGCCAGTCTATATACCAAAAGATAAGGAAGGTGGAGCAGATCATGTTAAAATAAGAACCAACCCCATAGCTTTGATAGGTGAGAGTGAATTTAAGTTTCACCACTTAAACAATTTTTCGCAGCTGAACAACCAGGGTTGGAGAAATTTTTATCAGGATTGATTTTAATGTTTAGATGATATTACTACCTCTCACAAGACTTTCAGGACGATCAGAGGAAAAATAAGGATTCATGAGAGAAAAATCCCCAAGAGGTTGTGTAAGACTGGGGATCAGCTATAAGTAGGTCCCTGGGAATGGATTCCAATTAGTCTTTAGATAGCACTTGTATTGTGAGTTTGTGGCTGAGCGTGGTCGGTTAGGTGCAAAATATGAAGAAGAAGCTTGGCAAAAATAGGACTGGATAGGCATTCACCTTAGATTTTCAAGTGATAGAACAGAACTGGTCACGCTCTTGATGTAACTGAATATTCAACAGTTAGTGGTTATGAGGAGTTGGTTGGGGCTTGCATCATGGGTCATAACTACAATCAAATTATTTTGGAAAAGAAGTTTCAATGCTCTATATTGGTCTCTGTATTTTAATGGAATTTTGAAGAATACATTGTTTTGATATTTACTAGGTCTACAGTGCATCATTATTTAAAACCTACCTTCTCCTGCTCAGGTTACCAGCTGGATGGCAGTCGAATGACAATTTAATTTAATTTAATTTAATTGCAATGGAGCACAGGCTCCGGTGGCAATTTCCCTACACACCCATCTTCCCCCTATCCTGCACCTACCTACATTTGCCCTCTACAAATTTTATTTTTAAATTCTTTCAAAGTTTTTGGTAAATTATTCATCATTTCTCTTGGTAACTCATTCCAATCCCTGACACCCTAACCTAAAAAAGAGAATCTTCCCACACCCTTGTGCCTGAAATCGAGTGCCAGCTTGTGGTCATGGTCATCTTTTTCCTTCCATGCACTACTTTTCATACCTATTGCAATATCTTTCCATGCCTCATCGCCAGTATATGCCCTGTACACTCCCATGACCCTCCTAATTCTCCTCCTGTCTTGCAATGAATCCCATTCCAGCTCCTTTATCATATCCGTCACTGATTGCATTCTGCGATAATTTCCAGAAACAAATCTAGCAGCCCTTTTTTGCACCCTCTCCAACTCCTGTATTTGATACGTAAAATGAGGGTCCCTTACTACACTACCATATTCGAGCAATGGTCTCACCAAAGTTTTGCATAGGCCACACTAATGGTCAGCATTCAGGATAAGCTGTTATGTACTGAGCCTGCAGTCCTAAGATAGTCCGTGATATGTGAAATCAAACCATGTGATGGTAGATCTGATTGACTGCCCTCGATTATGTCGTCCACAACGATAAATGTGTGTTATTTAAAATAGACATTTCCTAATTTAAACCTGTAAGCTTTGGGAGTGAGGTCCATTGTTTAGCACACTGTAATACGTAGCTGGTACCAGGCTGTGAATTTTGTGATTTTAAATAAACTGTTGTGGATGTGTATTTGAATCAGAAACCATTATTTGCAGACTTCCTTTAGAGACAAATCTGTCATAAGATGATTTCCCAATTCCCCTATTGATGATTTCCCTTAGGGGATGGTGAACAAGACTATCTTTTGAACCTGTGCATAATAAATTTTCCATCGGTAGGAAAGGAGGACATTTTATTAACAAGATCATCACATGGCAATGATAGACAATATCATTATAAAGTAAGTTATTTTAGGGTCGGGCAATAATGATATAATGAAATAGTTAAATAATCAGACAGTTCATTATTATTATTTCTCAGATTCTCAACAACATGTCTTGTGAAGATGAAGTATGACTTATTTTACTCAAGAGACCCCCCAAAAAATACAGCCAGTAAATAATTGTGGAAAGAGACATGATGAAACATACCTCATTTAACTCCTGGCCCCTGGGCAACACAATATTGAAAACACATTGAATATCCATCTAGTAGTTTTGTATGAATTGTGGCAGTTAAACTGAGAGACTGGCATTAAACATAAGTTTCTCCCCACTGAGGAAGTGTTTACAGCCATAGATATTAATATGTTACTGTTATATTAAATATAGTGAAAAAATAAAATTAATAGATACTCACTGCCTTGTCTGAATGAAAAGGTTGATTGGTTACAAATGTTACAAGCCTTGAAGGATCAAGCTTTTTAACAAATCTGACCAGTTCTCTGGAAAAAAAAAATTAAACAGTTAATTGTGTATTTTTATTTGAAATAATTAAATCAAACCATTAATGGTTGGAAAGAAAAATGCTTTAAGGCAATAAAACTACGGAAGAACTGGGAAATTCTACCCTACACTTAGTACAGATGATACCAGCTGGAATTGACATAATGTGCAGCACAATATTTCAGTATTGATCCGTATTCTTGTAACTAGATAATACACTTGGTGAGAAAGTTGGATATGATCACACTAATGCTTGCTGAATGTCTAGGAAATCCAAAGCCTATACAGCTGGGGGATGATGGAAAGGTGCCAGAAAATACTGAAGGGCAAGGGAATGGAAACAAACTGGCAGAAATTGTAAGCACACACAAAAACATACTAGGGAATGAAATCCATATCAGTTGATAGGTACAAGTAGGACTACACAGTTGGAGGCTGCAGGGGCATAATAATAATGAGATGAAAGACTATGAAAATTCAACCAACACTATCATGGTCCCACATCCTCCTTCTGAATATTCAAGCTCATTCCTATTTTATTGTTCCTATCTCTTTGTCTGTCTAACTTTCTATTGGCCCCCCCCCCTCCCCCATCTCATCATGATTCCCCTTGTCTCAGTATCTTCTCAATCATCTTCATCCGCTAAGGTTTCTAAGTCATTCGACAGGCATTAGTGTAATCACATCCAACCTCCTCACTAAGTGTCTGACTTACTTGCAAGAATAAGGTTCATTACTGAAATATTATATTACATGTGTTACCAGTTACCATCATCTATGGTAAGTGTTGATTTGAATGTGATGAACTTATTGTGGCTGTTATAATAGGTATTTCTCCCCCCTCCCCCCTTTTTTCTACTTAAAGCTAGTGTAAACAGTATTAATTAACCAAAAGTGTCAAAAAGATATATTATTTGGAAAATAACTGGGATTATTTATTGCTTTTCTCTGTGGTTTAACATGCTGTATCATGTTTTTCTTGTGTGTGTTTTGTCTTATTGGTGTGCGTTTTGGTTCATTTGTTGGTTTGTAGGGCCTGGTAGTGATCATTTAATTTAATTTAATGTAATTGCAATGGAGCACAGGCTCCAGTGGCAATTTCCCTACACATCCATCTTCCCCCTATCCTGCACCCACCTACATTTGCCCTCTACAAATTTTATCTTTAAATTCTTTCAAAGTTTTCGGTAAATTATTCATCATTTCTGTTGGTAACTTATTCCAATCCCTGACACACTTACCTAAAAAAGAAAATCTTCCTATACCCTTGTGCCTGAAATCGAGTGCCAGCTTGTGGTCATGGTCATCTTTTCCCTTCCATGCACTACTTTTCACACCTATTGCAATATCTTTCCATGCCTCATCGCCAGTATATGCCCTGTACACTCCCATGACCCTCCTCAACCTCCTCCTCATTTACTCCTCATTTACTTTGGTGTGACTTGCTTTGTTTGATGATTTGTTTATATATGTCCGCCTTTGTGTTTTCTCTCATCGCAGCCATCAACTTTGGTATGTGGTAGGTTAATTTCCCTTTCCTTCATTATTTATACCACCTAGAAACCAATTCCATTTTCCTTAGTTTCAGCGTAGTTCACATTAATGAATTAAATGCTGTCAATAGAATTGATGTTTTATGCTTTCCCCAAAAATGTCTTACTGTCAGTGCTTTTATCCTTCACAAATAATCACACTGCAAATATATTGATATATCATTCTCATACTGTTTGTTATTTGCTCTGTAAAAATGATATTCAGTAATGATATTACACCATGAGATATTAAAAGGAAATATCAGTTACAATGTCAGCTACAAGCACCCACTTAAAAAAAAGAACTGGTTAAGTATTGGAAGGTAATAATATTGTGTAATAAAACTAATAGTTCCATCTTCATTATACACTTCAAAGAGTAATATAGAGTTTTCCTTGGAATTTGGGAACTAAATGGGTTAGAGAAAGTAGTTAATCCTAGATCACCATACTATTACAACAACTTTTCTGCCACAATAGTTTATGAGGTCACACTATGCTGCTCCAAATGACATACGTACTATGATTGCAGTTAGAACTGTCACTAAAAACACCTGCATGGAAAACAGATGTTTCTTCAGGTGGAAACAAACTGCATGCACTAATTCCTTTAAAAAAATAATCATAAACTGTTCAATTGACATAATTAATACCTATTTATTCCACACTTTCTAATCAAAAAATGATTCTGGAAAAATTAAAAATGTATTAGATGACAGAAAAGAATTGGGGAATATTAACACGATATTTATACAATACAGCTGCTTGGTCAAGGCTGCATTTCAACCTAACCACAAACACTTGTTTAAGTGGCATTCTGTAATTTCAGGTATTGTTATATAAAATTAACCTATATTTTTCACTGTAGCTAAATTATTTAATCAGGAGATTTATTAAATATCTTCATAAGAAAATTGGTAAATATTTTTTATACTAAGTAGTTTATTCAAAATATTAGATATTTCATTTTATCACAGTTGTTGGTGTTGTCTAAAAGAAATGAATACTCTTAATCTCATATAATGTGATACCTGACATTATGAAATACCACTTAATCAAATAGTTGTGACTAATGTTACCTAACCCTGAATGGTAAAAATTACTGTACAACTATATTGTGTAATGACTCAATTGGGTGACGTTCTGTTTGTGCATACGTATGGAGCCTAATGGCACGTTTATCTAATACTGAAGAAGGCTGTTGCCGATATATTGTGTATTTGTTTGTCCGCCTTTGTGGTTTCTCTCATTGTGGCCATCAACTTTGGTATGTGGTGGGTTAATTTTCCTTTCGTTCACTATTTATATGGCCTAGAAGCCGCTTCCATTTTCCTTTCATCATAGTTCACATTAATTAATTAAATGCTGTCAATAGAACTGATGTTTTATGCTTGTCTGAACACCAATTAACAATAGGAACAGGTATGTCACAGTTAATTGAGTTTAATTTATCTTCACATTACTGTACAACAAACTTGGAGACAGGAAGAGTTGTCACTTATATTAGAAGTGGTTATAGTTTGATGATACAAATATTAGCAAGTATTGTCTTGATGAATGGCTAAATTTCAAAAATGAAATTTTCATAATAGTAATTTTATACAGAGAACACTCTGGAAACTTTTCTATTGCTCTCTACCAATTTGAGCTCTTATTAACATTTTTAAGCAGAAAAGTATCTAACATAGTATGTATGGTGATTTTAATGTAGATTTTTTAAATATATTACCCTATAAAGGCATGTTGGAATCATTAGTTAGTTCTTTGAGTTTAACTCGGGTAATTAATTTTCCCACTAGAACAATGAATAAGTCACTCAGCTATAATGTTTTCCTAGATACCTCAAATTCAGTTATGCAACCAAGCCTTCTAGCCATGTATCAATGGACTTTCAGATCCTGATGTCCAGTTATTAACCATCAACACTTCAATTGGAACTAGCTACAAGATGGTATTTAAGGGTGCCATTCCAGAAAGGCTTAAGTGTGCTGTAGTTTAACCACTCTATAAAAAGGGGGATAAGTCAGTTGTATTGAATTACCATTATATTTCATTACTAACAGCCTTCTACAAAGTTTGTGAGAAAGCAATGTACAAAAAAGAGTTTACCAACACCTTAAAAATAATAATATTCCAACTAAATCACAATTTGGTTTTCAAAAGGGGCATTCAACAGAACAAGCTGTATTTCCATTCACTGACAATATTTTAGAATGAATAAATGATAAATTAATTCATGAGAGAAATTTTTGTGACTTATCTATGTGGGAATCATGAAATTCTGATACAAAAATTAAAGTACAATTGTATGGACAGCATAGTTAAAAAAAAAAAAAAATGGGTTAAATATTACCTTCTCCATAGAAACAGAAGGCGTCACTGGAGAATTTTAAGACTGCCCTATTTGGTCCACTGTTGACTGAGAGGGAATTTATCAGACATGGAGTACCTCAGGATTCTAAATTGGGGCCACTGTTGTTTTTAATATATACTAGTGTAAGCCACCGTTTTTTGCGTATTGTCACGGGTCTAGAATAGTTCCGGTTTCTAGGACGAAAGATTATGACAGGTTGACGTGATTTAACCAAATATAAAATCTGTTGAGCTTGAAGAACTCAGAAGCATTAATAGAGGTAGGTATTAAACACGAACAGGGGCAATAGTGCAATCGTATAATTGCTTAAATAGAAACTTACTTGTATTTGACACTTAAAGTTCACTCTGCAAAATGTCTGTTTGCTTCGAAAGCATCACATTGTTGTTTTTTTGTTTGTTTTTTTTTTGTTTGTTTTTTTTTTTAATTGAGACTGGTCAAACACTCATAATGTAGTCATCAGTCATAGTATCTGTAGAAGCCAGAGACCTTAATACACATTCCATATTATTAAACAGTTGAGGAATTCCGAAGAAATTAATTTCCATAATACTCGATTCGGTAACATATTTGGTCTGATGCACACTTAAAATAACCTAATAACTCACGTCCAGTGAACATGAACAAAAGCCATTAACGAAAGTGGTCAGTAAAATACCTAAAAAGCAAATAAACAGTAATGCATAAACTTTGGTCAAGCAACAACATTAGTGAAAATTTTAATGAGATTGAAATTTTTCCAAGCCAGAGTAACAATTGTCATTCGTGGTTACAGCAGAGACCATGAGTAATTTTTTTTTATAGTTGCTTTCATTAGCAACATGTTACTGAAAAGCAGAGCCACTTTTTTTCAGCCACAAAATTTTTCAATATTTTTTAACTATGAAAAGCTACGAAAAGCAAACTTAATGACTGTATTATGGCTATTAATTTGGTAGCAGCTGCTTAGCTATTAAATTGTGGACATAACCACGAATTTCTTATAATGGTATCTCTGGTCGTTGTTCTGCAAGAGAAGGCTGGTTCATGACGTCATCATTTTCCAGCAAATAGCTATTGAGGTGAGTACCTTACGAAATTATATATTAGATAAATGATTGACCCTGTTTTGTATCTAAAAGCTGAAAACTAGTCCAGTTTACACATGACCCATACACAGGGATTTTAACATTATTGGCTGAGTATATATATACATTAATGTCCTTTGTTGTCACAAATTATACTTTATTTGAAACAAATAGTAAAAAACACAATTATAGCACTAGAAGTAAAAATGATCTTCACAAGAATTACAAGGCATTGTCATTTGTTCAAAAGGGGTCTGCCATTCAGGGAATACATATCTTCAATAAGCTCCCAACACAAATTATATGTCTAGCAGAGGAGTAGATAAAATTCAGGAAAAAATTCAAAGAATTTTTAATTGACAACTGTTTCTACTCTGGCAAAGAATTTATTTGTAAGGTGTCTACAAAATAACTGAAGGTAGTTTGTGTATTAATGTACCAGATGTGCTATGACTATACATCTTCGTGTGTGTATTATTTTGTTATTCAATTGTTTAACTGTAAATTAACAACTTTCCACATCCCACAGAGCCAGTCTCTTATATTGGCATCAATGGAAAACGAATGTATTGTATTGTATTGTATGGAAGAGGCTCTCGTAAGGCCATGCCGTCGTTGATTAAAGAAAATGGGGAATTATCAGAAACTAGCATCGAGAAAGCAGAAATTTTGAATAATGTATTTAAAAAAGCTTTCTCGAAAGAAACTCGGAGGAGATTCCGATATTAACAGTAGTACCAACAAAATTATGAATGATTACGTTCTCGATGTCGAGGGAATAACTAAACTGCTTATGAATGTAACTCCCAATAAGGCTCCTGGACCAGACGGTATTCCTACAAGATTCTACTCTAGATACGCAAAGGAAATCGCGCCATATTTGATGAAATTATATACCGCCTCCTTGGATCAAGGAAAAATACCAGCTGAATGGAAGACCACCATCGAAAGTCCAGTGTTTAAAAATAGGAATGTTAATGATCCTTAAAATTATAGGCCGATCTCCTTAACCTCAATATTTTGCAGGATTTTAGAACACATCATCTATTCAAATGTTATGCAGTTTTTGGATGAAGGTGAGCTTTTAAACCCTGATCAACATGAATTCAGAAAAGCCCGATGCTGCGAAACACAACTTGCTCTTTTAATTCATGACTTGAGCCATATTATAGATGAGCAATCCCAGGTTGATTTAGTTCTATCAGACTTTAAAAAAGCTTTCGACACAGTGCCTCACACATAGGTTACTTAGGAAACTTTAGAGTTACAGCATATCTAGACAAATATGCGGCTGGGTTGCAGACTTTCTGAAGGGCAGAACACAGTGTGTAGTTCTCAACGGTGAGCGTTCATCACTTACTGAAGTGAGGTCCAGGGTACCCCAGGGAAGCGTGATAGGGCCTCTGTTGTTTCTCATATACATTAATGAATTGTGTGACAAAATAAGGGGGATGAAAAGATTATTTTCCAATGATGCTAATATCTATCGTGAAATCACAACCCAGGACGACTGCACTTTGTTACAAGACAATATTATGAAAATAATTGAGTGGTGTAAAGATTGGCAGTTGGAGTTAAATGCTAAAAAGTGCCAAGTCATGTGTGTAAGTAAAAAGGTGACACCATTTAGTTCTGAATATACAATTAATGGTACTGTCCTTAGAATGGTAGATTCCGCTAAATACCTAGGGGTAACAATTCTCAATAATTTGTCATGGAATGAACATATTGAGAATATAATTGGGAAAGAAAATCATATGCTTCGATTTCTAGGTTGTAAGTTAAATCAATTGCATACAAGTCACTAGAATATTGTTGTTCTGTATGGGATCCCCATCAAAAGGGATTAATGGAGACATTAGAGATGGTCCAAAGAAGAGCCGCCCGATTCGTGACAGGTATATATAGATGAAGGGAAAGCATGAGTGTGATGTTGAAGGAGTTAGGTTGGGAAGATCTGGAGCACTGAAGGCGTTGCTCTCGACAGAAGCTAATTGAAAAATTCTTGACTGACGTATTTTGGAATGACAGTAAACAAATATTGCTACCAGCAACATTGATATCTCGGATGACCGCGAAAATAAGATAAGAGAAATTGGGGCTGGAAACGATTCATTTCTGTACTCATTTTTTCCACGAGCGATTAGGGAGTGGAATAGAAAGGATTTACCAGGCGACTAAACATAAAATCCGACAGGAGCAGTTATGGATAAAGTTCTCTGGCCATCCTGATCTGGGTTTTCCATGGTTTCCCCAGATCGCTCCAGGCGAATGCTGAGATGGTTCCTCACAATAGCCCATGGGCGCCTCCTGCCATATCCCATATATCCCTTCCAAACCATTAGTTTTCCGAATAGGTACAATGCACCCTCCACCACACACTTTTAGTGACTCATGGAGTAATAGTAATAGTATGACATCATTGTCATTAGCAGGAAAAGGAGTTAATTATTTTGGGATACAACTGTTTAATAAACTTCCCAAGAGTATAAAACAGTTTACAGAAATAAAAATACACTTAAAGAGAAATTATCTTATTATAATTTTTCCACCCCATTCAAGAATTTGAACAAAATAATTAATTATATTCAATATGACCATTTGCAAAACTGAATTGTAAAAATTAATGTTGATTTTTATTCTCTTTATTTGTCTTTGTAACATGTTTTCACTATGATTATGACTCATATTGTAGGTTTCACATCCAAGAGGTACTTTCTCAGCAGGGATCCATGGAACAAGATTGATAAATAAAATGAAAATAAAAATGTATGGCCACTGTCAATTACATGTTCCACAACCATCGTCTTCTCTAGTTAGTTGTAACAGGACATTGTTGCATTTGTGTAGTAACGATGGAATGTTTGTACTTGGGCGGCTGGTATGGTATATGTACTGCTGATTGTAGCCAGCTCACATACTTGTCACTACTCTGCTTCACCCTTGAGGGCAGCACTCTTCCATGCCTTAATATGTACCTCTCTAGCTGTTTCCTTAGGAAAGTTCTGACAACTTGATGTGTGAGTGGAGACTTTCCCGGCGTAGTGATGAAATATAATCTTCACGGGTGTTCAGCCGGATGGTGTCAAAGTCCGGCTGAACACCCGTGAAGATTATATTTCTGACAACTTGTTTGGCTGTGCAGATAATGTCTTTCATAAGGGATGCACTCAGTTCAGGGGATAAATTCAGACCCTTGGACATGACATTAGCAGTAGCTGCATCGAGCTGCAGTGTGGTATCCAAATTTTGATTAGGGTGGTGCACTTTGGACAGATGGCTGAATTTATAAATATGCTTGTCCACTGTTCTTTCATAAAATAAGTTCCTCTGTGCCATCATAGTTTCATTCTCTACAGTCCCAAGAATCCAAAGACACTAAAAGTGGTTATGTGAATTTTTGTTCTGCTCAAAACAAATGTAACAGACATGTTTCCAAAAAAGTGCCCAGACTGGCATGATGTAACTTCGATGTTTCTGATGTGGTGAGGTACTGTGAGGAAGGGAACATAATTTCAGAATACCAGTGTCTCAGAAAGAACATCAAGAAGATATGAGATTCTGTTTTCATTTAAAAATAGTAATAATAATAATGAACATAGTAAGAATAAATTAATTACAGAAATGATAACAGAATTTCAGTAGATACTAAGCAGTTTCTAATTGGAGTTAGACTCATTATGCATCCATTAACTCTGAATAAAAATAAAAATTTCAGATTCTCTTTTTGACAATTCCTCAAAACAGCGGCATGTTGATGGAGAAGGTGAGCAACAAGGTGAACAATCTATTACCAAGAATGATTCATGTAGTCTCCTTGTACTTACTTGTAGTAGGGACCAGCACTCTTGTTTGTAGTACGTGCTTCATTAGAAAGTGACCACATTATGACAGATGGCCTATTTTTGTCTCTGTTTATCATAGCTTGCATTACTTCCATATGTCTGTTTAGCATAGAGTCATCAAATACCCTGTCAAAAATAAAAACATTAACACTATAATATAATGTAACACAAACCTAAAATATAACCGTGATATACAATTCAAACTTGCACTACTTGGAACTTATGCCACAGTGACCACACAACAAAAATTTCTGACCCATTATTCAATCTATTATCCACAACTCAATATATGAACATTCCTTCTTCCTCAAATGACTTTTACCTCAGTAATATATTTCCTTGAAATATCAGTACACCCAACATGTTATCTATCTGTAAAATCCTAACCTTTATCTCAGACTAATCTCTCCCCATAAACACCTATAAGCACAATTATAAACTCTATATTCTGTGTAATAGATATGACACATACATTCTACTACTTCCTCGTCAATGAGACAGAACATACAACTAGAAACTACAAGCTCCCCTAATTACTCACCTTTTTTGGAAAGCACGAATAGTCCAGTAACAGGGTCGTAAAAAGGGGGTCTCACAAACATCACATGACATAGAAGATTTTTTTTCTTATCTTGTATATATTGGTGAGAGTATGCAGAAACCAAGTTTTTGACCTCCAGCACCCTCGGCACAATTTTCTGTGGCCAAAAAACATCAAAATTTTGGTACTTTTTTCAGTTTTTCGTCTATAACTCCTTCCTGATAAGTCCTATCAAGAAATATTCTATTTTCAATTTGAAAGAGGACAAAATTTCCTACAACTTTTGTATTACAAACTTTTTTCTAAACTCAAAATTAAGCGAGCTACAGTTCTTCGAAAATCAGCCAAATTTCACACTTTTCCTAAAAGTTGGGTTTTTACCTACTTTGCAGCTCAAAATGACCTGAAACCCCTGTATATATAACCGATATATATGTATTTCTGTATGACATAGTATATATATATATATATATATATATATATATATATATATATATATGTACTATACTTTGATTACTGATGGTCCATTCAATAATCATATAGCATTGTTGGCCGGGAGATCCCGAAGGATTGTTCGGCCGCCAGGTTACAGTGTTATGGATAGGCCGCGCAGTGCGCTTCTTGTGGCTATCTAACCTGACCAAGTACTAGTACCCCATATAGGGAACCTACAGCTTAAGGTGGAATTAAAACCACAGAATCGTTCTGGCTTTCTCCATATTACACAGCAAGCTGTGGCAGAGGTAAAGCTCGGGTTAATGGCCTTTGAAAATTACTGCTGAGAACGGGATTTCGGTCTTCAGTCAGATACCTTAACCACTGAGCTACCATTTCGTTCTATTACCTGATGGTATTTGTACCAGTTTGAAAAACGGATTTGCAAAACTGAAAACATAATGTTATGGCACTAAGTTTATTTATGCAGTCAAAATTAAGTCATAATAAGTCAAAAATTAGTCATATATCCATTTCTTTTCCGTTTTAATGGATTGAAACAATGTGTTCCATTTGAATTTGTTCCGTACAACAATGGAAAAAAATTGTCGCTATATAAAGCATTTAAATCTCTTCAAGATACTACACCCAACACAAAATTTTTTGCTATGCACGGATGATTGCTCCTGCATAAGGTTATGTGGCATAGTAGTAAATACCTTGGCTGCTTCTGTGGAAAATATGAAGCCTATTTGTCAACGAACTATAGATCCAACATCACAGTTATATTTGACGGATACCGAAGTTATGCTGCGCAGAGAGGAATAAAGTCATCTGAAATGATTTGTAGTTTGAAAACATCAGTATTTCAGCAGGCATCATTTTCAGTGAGGAAACAAGTGCTACAGTGATGCAGCAAATGAGAGCAGCAAGAACTCTGTAATGTTGATACTAATGCAAAAACTGAAAAAGGAGGCATCCAAGGTCAACAGGCAAAACAAGATGCTGCTGGATTGATCGTTGACGCAGCAATTTCCCAAGCAGCAAAATTCGACAGTGTGATGATTCTAAGTGAGTATACTGGCTCTCTCATTTTGCTAATGGGTTTTGGTACCACGAGTTTGAACCCACACACATCCTCTTCATCCATGCATTTGCTGGATGTGATAAATATCAGCATATTTCGGCTATGGGAAAGAAAACTTCTACTGCATGATTCAATACCAACCATATCTGAAAGTAACATGCATGCTAACTTCTCAGAACTCTAACCTCCAGAGAACATTTGGAGAACACGCAGGGGAACAGATCATCTTGGAACGGTACGGAAAAATTGCTTGTGGAACATTGAAAGGCTCAGATATGAAATGATTAAGAAATCTGCCCAAAAAATGCAATCAGACTAGCACGGTTGCCACCAAAATCAGATGCGGCAACGTTTCACTCAATATGCACGTACCACCAAGTAAAGGTTGGTTGGGTCGAGAAACGTACCCATTGCCGTGAGGATGAAGGAAAGGCTCGTCCAGTCTTATTACAGTTACAATAATAAATGCATTCAGGAGGACGTCGGTTCGAATTCCCGTCCAAGCATCCAGATTTGGGTTTTCCATGGTTTCCTAAAATCACTCCAGCCGAATGCCGGGATGCTTCCTTCAAAAGGCCATGGCCGAAATCCTTCACGTTCCTTGTCCCCAGTCCCATCGTGCCACTAATGAACTCGACGTCGACGAGGCGTAAAGTCATAAAAAAAACAATAATAAAAGGCGATGCACTTGAGTTTACTTCAAAGGTTGTATCATATTCCTTCCAGAAACCTTGTTCTCCTCCATGCAGCTGTTGCTAATCAGGACTGCATTGTTCAGCTGCTTTCAAAAATTGCTCTCGCCTGCCTCGTGAAAGTGTTCCTGGAATGTAGTAGATGAAGGAGAGGAAGATTTCTTCGACCTCGAGGAAGCTGTTCCTGATGCAATGGATGAAAGAGACACAATTCATTGATAAGCTGGGACAATCCAAATGGAAAAGAAATTTATTTATGACCATTTTTTTAACTTATTTCGAAATTATTATGACTTTATAACTTTGCGTCATAACATTATGCATTGTTGTTCGCTCTATTATCTTCAGTAATAGAGCGATCTGGTAGCTCAAGGCGTCTGACTGGAGATCGAAATCCTGGTCTCAGCAATGATTTTCAAAGGACATTAACCCGACCTTTACCTCTGCCACAGCTTGCTGTGTAATATGAAGTAAGCCAGAACGATTCTGTGGTTTGGATTCCACCTTAAGCTGTAGGTTCCCTATATGCGGTACTAGTACTTGGTCAGGTTAGATAGCCACAAGAAGCGCACTGCGCGGCCTATCCATAACACTGTAACCTGGCGGCCGAACAATCCTTCGGGATCTCCCGGCCAACAATGCTATATGATTATTGAATGGACCATCAGTAATCAAAGTATAGTACATAGTATATATATATATATATATATATGTCATACAGAAATACATATATATCGGTTATATATACAGGGGTTTCAGGTCATTTTGAGCTGCAAAGTAGGTAAAAACCCAACTTTTAGGAAAAGTGTGAAATTTGGCTGATTTTCAAAGAACTGTAGCTCGCTTGATTTTGAGTTTAGAAAAAAGTTTGTAGTACGAAAGTTGTAGGAAATTTCGTCCTCTTTGAAATTGAAAATAGAATATTTCTTGATTGGACTTATCAGGAAGGAGTTATAGACGAAAAACTGAAAAAAGTACCCAAATTTTGAAGTTTTTTGGCCACAGAAAATTGTGCCGAGGGTGTTGGAGGTCGAAAACTTGGTTTCTGCATACTCTCACCAATATATACAAGAAAAGAAAAATAAATCTTCTACGTGATGTGATGCAAGTGAGAACTACCCCGTTACTGGACTAGAAGCTCAAGCATTACCCTCTAGCCATCATGATCTCCACCCCATGAACATGTAACTGAACAGAAAGCCGTCTTTCATCAGATTCCCTCATTGCAACAACTGCGATTCTTCCAAGTTTCTCATTGCAAAAGCATCAACCCATATTCAGGACTGTCATTCTGTCCATCTGTATTAGTGGTAAAAATGTGGGAAAAGGCACCAACTAAAGGCAGTACATATGGACCAGGTGAAGAGAATTTATTAGCAACAGGAGAGCAAGAGTGACGCGCGGGTCACATATCGATCTGAGCTGCCGCTAGAGACTTGACAGGTACCCCAATACGTTCTTCAGGCACGGAACTTAGCGAAGTCAGATTGCACAACACGCACAGCAGAAAATTTGCTAACAAGGAAATGACAATGGTGCAAGTTTACAATATAGGTGACAAGTAAGCAGAACGAATTCCAGGACAGTTACAAAGAGGAAGCAGACAGCGGAATCATGTCATTACCACGAGAAAGCCAAGTGAAGAGGAAAAATGAAATGTCTATATATATATTAACTAAATAAATAGTTGGTATAGAGTAATATAGAAACAGGCAATAAGCAGAAATAATCAGTAATTAAGTGTTGGGAGTAAAAGAAAATGTGTAAAATGAATTAATTAAAGACAAAGTATGAAGCGGTGCTATTAGCGAGAAAACAGGGCAGTTATTCCACCTCCAGAATGGAAAAATGAAGGTGAAGAACTATATACATATAAGGAGAAGCAAGATAGACGCAAACGTGTTGGAACAGCATGTTTGTTTGTGTGTGTGAAAACAGAAAAAAAAACTTTACTCACTTTTCAGAACCTGTGAGGAAATAGAAGTACATCGCAGGAAGCACAAGTATAGACAGAGACAATGAAGAATGAATGACGGAGATGCTGATAGTAAGTTTTAGTGTGTTACAGGAAGACACGTAGCAGCAACACGAAGGAGAGCAGGACGAAAACATCATGCCATCTATTCAGCACGGCAACTAGAGGCTGCTGCAAAAGTAACAAGATGGGTGACCTTGGTGATGACGTCACACGGGGCGCGCCAGGAGGTGGGACGCTGATGTCACGGCCAGCCGGTGCCGTGTCAGCGACTCGACGAAGTAAACAATGGCATGGGACCAGCAGCGAGACATGTATGTGTAAAAACACATTTAGACAACTGGTTCTGCAGCTTTCATAAAGTGTAGCATCGCTTACTCGTTAATTACAAGCCTTCTGTGACTGCTTCATTTCGCACTCTTCCTTTTACATATGGAAGAGGTGTGTCTGACCTTAAAACACTTGTAGGTATGCTTCCAAAGCAGTTGACTGCATTAATTTGTCTCCATCCATCTGTGGTTCACAATGAAGACAGTTGCACTCCATTAGCATCCTGCAGCAAGAATCTGCAACATTCCTGTCACATATCAGTTATCACTAAGTTTCCAAGCTTCAGTCAGATGTAGGTTGCCATCAACGCAGGAATTATTTAAGTTTAGCTGAATTTCTAAAGCCACTTTTACACGTTAACCCTAAAAGGAAGAGACCTTGAATTACACACAAAGTTTCAGACATTTCTAACTACATTAACCATTGGTGCCATTTATGTTCTGTTATGCCCATCTCGATGGTTCTTAACATCTGACTGATGAACCCTTTGCTTCATTCAAATAAATTGTGTATAGTTTCAAAATTAGATAATCCATTAGTGGATACAGTGTGCCTTGTCTTGGCATGAGACCAAATGATACTTTTTATCCCACCCACACCTATTTTTTCTGATATGTTTCTGGTGTACAGGAGAAAAGTGAGAGATTGTGGTGATTCTACTTGCTTAATTGTTGCTCTCGGTGGTCTGTCTCTATTTCCATCACTGTGAATAGCTGTTTTCTCTGATGATTGAGGGTCATGGGAATGTACAGGGCATATACTGGTGATGAGGCATGGAAAGATATTGCAATAGGTATGAAAAGTAGTGCATGGAAGGGAAAAGATGACCATGACCACAAGCTGCCACTCGATTTCAGGCACAAGGGTGTGGGAAGATTCTCTTTTTTAGGTAAGGGTGTCAGGGATTGGAATGAGTTACCAAGAGAAATGATGAATGATTTACCGAAAACTTTGAAGGAATTTAAAGATAAAATTTGTAGAGGGAAAATGTAGGTGGGTGCAGGATAGGGGGAAGATGGGTGTGTAGGGAAATTGCCACCGGAGGCTGTGCTCCATTGCAATTAAATTAAATTAAATTAAGATTGTTTTCAGGAATTTTATTTCTTCCAGCAAGCTGTCACCATTGCTAATAGAAGTCACCCTACATGGGCAGTGCAGTGATAAGCAAGTGGGTTTAAGAATAGCAGTGCAGTGATAAGCAAGTGGGTTTAAGAATAGCATTCGCCAGAGCACTCTCTTCGAAATACATAACATAGAGGTTTGCTGTCACCAGTGAGAGCAGAGACCAGTAGCTTCTCCATTGTGTTCTTCATAGTACTTCTCTGAGTATAAATGAAGTATAAAGACATAAACAAATAGTAAAAAATGCCATGATCAAAGTAACAAAACATCAGATCCAGACATTGTTTAATCAAATTATGAGTGAAGAGAAAGAAAACAGAGTAAACCATGATGTAAGAATTTAATGTTGTTGAACTCTGAATGATCTATACAAATTCAATCACATTCTTGTCATGATAGGAACACCGGGTCACAGAGCAGTTAAGACACTTGACCAGCCAGTAATTTGATGCTCCAGTGGAACTGGTGATAGGACACTTGATGTGAACCATGCAGACCTCACTGCACCTGACTGAGTTTTCTTGATCACCTCTTGTACTCAATTGGTTGCAGATGGTGTTCAGTGGTAGCACAGGGTTAGCTGGTTCGATTTCTAGTGATAGAAGAATTTTCATCATTATGACTTGTCCAGCAGAATAGGAGATGTGCTGATACATAATTCCTAATCACCAGATAGTGTACTTAAGTCCTGGGTTAAAACACAAATTTCTCTGCAGTGAGTATACAGAGAGGGCATTCTACACTGTTAATGGGGATTAGTGCATCAAATCAGGGCACTAAGCTTGGTGGCCTCTAGTTGTCTTTCGGAATGGGTCATCTCTCATCCACAACACAAACAACAATCTTCACGAAGATGCATACCATCACTTTCATAAGAAACCATTCCATTTCTGATCTCCCTGGGACATTCTCTTGGAGGGGTAAACATACCTCACTCCCCACTTGGATACGAGTATGGTACCCAAAGAAGAAGATAAACACATCATTCCCTCTGAATTCACTGAAGTTACAACTGATGTCATATCCTGTACACAATTATCTCTAACTACCAGGGCATTGGTTGCCTACATTGGAACCCTAATCCATGGCTCATGCTTTGTATTTGAAAGCATTAACTATACTTGCAATGTATGGTTGATAGGCCTGATATGGTTGAAGTTTTTCTTTTGGGGTAGATAAGATTCCTCTTGTATCACTCCACAGCTGATACATTAAATAAATGAATTTATTAAAAATGATGTTTGCGAATATTTGAGCTCATGAAGGATGCAGTGGTGGACATGCAGTCCTGGCATCTGCCAGCCGAGACCCAGGTAGTCTCAGGGTTAACAATGCTGCACCCAGAATCTGCAGAGAAGATAATGATTGAAAATATGTACAGGGTTCCATATTTCTAAAACTATTTAGGAGAACCTGCAAAGTATTGTTGGCAGAGTGGATATGTTTGATGTGAGAGTACTAACGTGGGAGAGACAAAGTTAACCAAATGGCAAGGAGACAGAATTATTTTCTGAGTAACCTTCTGTCATGTTATAGAAATGAACCCATGGAATGATAAGAATGAGAGTCATGAGCACATGAGTGTTGAACAACAAATGAGAAGCAGACCTACATTATTATTAATTGTTATTAAAATTTGTTTCTCTTTCAGCCTATGGCAATGGAAATACTGCTAATGGTGGAGGAATATTTTGAGAGCAGCTGGACACAAAGCAAACATTGTCATCTGCACTGTAACTTTGGAGGTAGAACCTGAATGAGTTTCAACATAAAACATCATCTGAAAGTTGAGATGCATGTACATGTAAACATTATCTCAACCACAGTAACATAGCCATGTATTTGTGCCACCATATTGAGGCAAGATTTCTAAATGCAGTCATTACATTGATTACTGTCAAATGATATGCCAGTGAGCAAGATTAACTGCAAGCTGACCATGCAAGAGAGCAATATGGTAATACCTTCAAGTTATTAATTCACCCACCAACCTTCAAAAATTGAGCATTAACCATTAAAACCTTTCTGATACAAATCAGATAATAGAATATCATGCTCTGCCAATTGCTTACCTGAGAAAAAGAGATATTCAGTTTTGTTCATATTTTGAAAGTGATTGTTGAGTATTACTTTCATTTTGAATTATATTGTTCCATGCCTTTTAAATGTATCAACTAATTGTATTACTTTCATTTTGCATTATTGTGTTTCAGATCATTTAAATACAACAATGAATTATTATCCATTAATAACAACCACCCATCTCTAGAGACCTCGCTGTTAAGAGACGTTAAGCAGTTAAAAAAAAAATAACAACCAATCTATAAATTCACCCAAAGTTAAATTAAAGTTCATTAAGTCTTTGTGAACTTGTCAACATAATTTGGCATTTTAATTAATTAAAAGCAATCTCACCCCTTCTATCCATTATATTGCATTATGTCCATTGATTATGTAAAAGGGATTATTTTAAAATGAATGAATTACCATGGCACATATTATTCATGATAAAACAAAACTAAACAAGGCAAGTGAACAAAATTATTAATTTCACATTCATAAGGAAACATTTTAGTCTGTAACATTGCAAAAAGATCAAACTGTACACCAGTTTCACCACAAGGCAGTGGTGTTCTCTTCCAATTTACCCCTCACCCACCCCCTGCTCCCAGAGAATGGGTGGCCTCTTTCACCATTTTCACCAATCTGAAGGTCTCCTTCTCTGCCAAAACCTGCCATTGAGGGCTTTGGGACTGGGTGCTTACCTGGAATTAATATGCTATCTCTCCAGCCTATTGGAACTATGACCTCAACCCCCACAGATGCCAGACAAGAATTATCCAACTGGAGAATATAGAAGGTGACCCTATTTCCTTTGAGCCAGGTTAATGGTCGCATATGATGTTACAACCAAAACAAATTAAGTTTCCGAGTAGTACAGTATGAGTAATGAGAAAGTACAGAATGAGGAAAGAGAAAATCAAGGATATGATCAAGGACAAATTGTAACAACAAACTATAGAGAAATCCAGGTTACAGTGCCATGGTCATGTGAAGAGAATGGAAGAGGCAACAATTGGATAGTGGAAACAAAGAAACTGCTGTGAGGCACTGAAAATACGATTCATGTGGTAGGTCGGTAAGGGACCACATCTTTCTCCCTGCCATATGTCTCGCCTCTCACATGATTAAGGCTCATGCCAAAATATTGTGTATTTGTGTTTATGTTTTTGTGTTCTTACGTCTTCTTCTTGCCCTCCTTCCTTCATCTGTGATAAGTGATGAGAATGGAAGAGGAGAAGACACAAAGGAAGATGCCATGGCACTGAAAGGGAAGAAATCCAGAGGAAGTCCAAGGGACAGATGGTTGAATGGTGTTAAAAAGTGTGCTGAATTAAGAGAGGAAATTGGCTGACAGAAGAAGAGAGATGGTGGATGAGTATGAAGTTTTGGAGAAGCTTTTGTTCCAAGCAGTCTCTGCCAATGGTTGAAAACTGTTCATGATTACTATGATCATGGTAGAGGGCAATGGAGTACTGCCCCAACAAGAGATCCATTCTCTCATTTCAAAAACATTCCCAGAAATTTCCTTGGTTTGTTCCTTGCCTAACAGATCCTTAAAAATAACTTGTTTTCCTCCAAACATCTTACCATTTCTGATAATTTATAATGCATTATCCTCATTCGTTAACTGTAATCAGTCATTCTTGATCAAACTCATCTCATATTGCTCTAATGTAAAAGTGATGATTTTATATATGGGCCCTCTTCTGCAGGATCAGTTAGGCACAGGTTGCAAGTTTTTTCAAACCTAGTGCAACATTAGGTCAGGTAATAGAGGATATAGGTTCACTTTGTAGGAGTTACACTAAAGACGATAGAGTAGTGACATTGGGAGGTGCGGGGAATGGTATTGATAGAAACGCGAGTTATAGTAAAGAGTGTGACCTGAGGAAAGTGGTGAAGGAGGCGCAGCATACCAGGATGCAACTCATGCAGGTCCTAAGTCGCCATGACCAGCCATAATTGAACTGTGCTGTGATGCGAGAAAATGTAGAAACAGAAGGCATTAGTTCTGTTTTGGGGGTTGTGCCTGTGAACACCATTGGTAGGTGGGGTTTCACTAGGCATGGCCTACAGTTCAACAGGAGGGGCAAGTGGGTACTTTCTGAGTTGTTAGCTAAAGCTGTTAGGGAGACCATTTCCAGTGATGATGGGGTCAGGACTGTGCCTTTTTTAGATTAGGGGCTGTTAGTGAAGGGATGCAGATAGATGATCAAAGTGATGATAACTCTAGATCCACAATGCGAAAAAATCACAAATGTTAAAGGAACAGATGAAGTTGCTGAAACAATAATAAACTGCATAAGGGAGAAAACCAGTATACCGGGGTTGTAGTATCAGGTTTCGGCAACTTAACTGAATCTTGACTTGTTGCAAGTTCTTCTAAATTCGCATTAATAAATTTAAATGACCATGTGTCCGCCTGGATGATTCAACTGTAAAGCTTATCACCACAAAGCTTATTTGAACCAAAAGCTGAGGAAAGGTTACTGTTCACTACGAAAGCATGTAAAAATCAGCTTTGATGAAAAATTGGAAGTTTATTGCACAGTCACATTTTGAAAAATAGCATTTACAGTTGAGTAGGCAATTGAACTAAACGTTTCCAAAAATTACAAGTTATGAAGAGGAAGACGTTCCTGACTAAACCCCCTTTAGAAAATTTTTCGGTCCATAGTCTATGCAAACATTAGTCACTGGCGAGAAAAAGGCAACATGGCGATGAGTCGACCATGCTGCCACTCAAGTTCAACCCAACCGGAAATCATCCTGGTCTAACCAATAGGCACACACCAACACGATGAAACACGCGCGCACATGTCAACCATCATAAATTCAGATATCTGTGAATATTGCAATTCGGAAATAGGTGACACAAACCATATATTTTTCACTTGTCCAAGATATAAAGACCAAAGACCTAAATTCTTGAAAGATCTTAACAACTTTGGTATACCTTTTCCAACAAGTATTTCTTGTCTGTTGCATGGAAACAATGTGATTGTATATAATTGTTAGCCAGTTTTATAAAAGCAACAAACATTAAGATTTAGGCAAATAAGTCCTTTTTATAATGTGTTAATTCCTATATATAAATAATAATTTAATGTGTATATAAAAATCTCCTTTATATTTTAATTATACTGTAATTATTGTTTGTGCACGGAGAGCCTTGTACCCCCCACTGTTGGTACAGGGTCCTCTATTTACTTGTTTTACTAATCCTTCATTTTGTAAACATGCATGCATTTTTTTGAGAAATATTCCAGCTGATGTGAAATTACTAGTTTATTATAATTATCCTGTAAATTTGTTTATCTGTACAATGCTTGACTCATTTGTACCAAGCCAATTATCTATATAAATAGCTGATGGCTGTATAGTGCCATTTGGCACTTCAGGCCAAATAAAATAAAATACTACGCAAAAGATTCCTGGATAAAGACAAAATCGAAAGACGAAACCATAAAGACAGCCAGACAGCCTGAGCAACCTAATTTATACCCTCAGCTGCATGATATGTGTAATATACCGCTTACCAAAAAAATAGTCTAAAAAGATGTGATTATAGATTGTGTTCAAAATTTTCCAGAGTGTAGCCTGGCTCTTAAGGTTTATAAAAAGTATTTGGCTATAATTCTAAAATAATTAGCTTTCTTGTAAATGCATTAATTGTGTGTGCGCAATGGTAATAAGTTTCCGAAAAGCAGTTGGTAAATCCCTGAAATACAAGTTAATTTGAGCAATTTTTATACATCCCTGCTAGATTACAAATTATTGTGTTAAAATTAGTGTCAACGTGTTCTATGTTTGCTCCTGATTTCAAAGGAGTAAATTTTATTATTATCGGTAGTGTATTAGCAAAGGTATCTGTTTACCAAAAATTGGGTTTAAAACTATCGAGACGCCATAACGTAAAAACCTGTTTCTTTTTAAAAATTATTCCACTGTTGTTTATATCGAAAAAGTGATATCTTATGAATTTTCTTTGAATTTTATTACGTGATTTAACAGTTGTTTTATTTATGGAAGTGGCTTAGTTTAATCACAATTTAATTTCGAAATTACCACGTTTTTGTTTATAATGAAATAACTTTAAAAATTAATTTAATATTAGTCCTACTGCAGGGAATGTTTTGAAATTTTAATATGTTATACTAGATTTTTCGTCCTTTCAGGAAATTTACTTTTTAGTTCGTAAAATTACTGAAAACATGTTGTTATTAAATGTTGAAACTGTAAGTGTGCCTAACGAAGTGTTTAAAATTTTATTTAATCTATTTACACGGCCTGAAACTACGGAATGTTAGTGAATTCAACTTTCTTTCTGATTATAATTATTATACAATTACTTTACTGCTTCGAAAAGTGTGGAGAATCTGTGATATTGTCACGTAACAAAAATCGACTGTTTACAAATTGGATAACAGTGGATAACCCTATTTGAGGTTAGTTTAAAAGTGATTTACTCTTATAAATTGTTTATTTAACGCCTATATTGTGTGTTGAGTGACTTTATTGTTTTTCAATCAGTTTATTTACTGAGTTAAGTTACAGTATCGGCTTCTGCATGAAACGTTTCTCTCATACCCTGTAGTTGCAAACTGAACATTTTTATGTTTACTGTAAAGCTTAGGGAGTGTGCATAAACCACGTAGCTCCGTAGCTCCATTTATCCCTCCTGTGAACCCCCCCTCCCCCCCCACGTAGCCCTGCGTGGCTTTTGCTTCTACTCCCCCCCACGTAGCACGTAGCTTTATTCCCTTTTGATTCCAGAAGACATTTTGCACTTTTTTCTCTTGTCAGACTATTGTAAATTACATACGGAGATAATTAAATGAGGGAAATAAATATTCACATCATGCTGTTGTGACTTATATTCCTCATTTTAACTGTGAAAAATGTTATGAAAGGAAAGCTACGTGGCCTGGCTCTGAACCCCCCCTTCCCCACGTAGCCTAGCGTAGCCTTCCAGCCAACCCCCCCCCCCCCCCCCCCGGACCAGGCCACGTAGTTTGTGCATGGTCCCTTACTCCCTCCCTTATGCTCTATAGCCAAGAAAACTAGAATTTACCCAAATTCTAAGGTGTTTACAACTGGGTTAGAACTGGGAAGGAGGAGGTAAATGCTAAAAATATACAACCAGTAATAAGGGTGTAATTAGTGAACTGTAGAAGTATAATGAACAAAGTAATCGAATTTGTAAACTTAACAGAGATACATGAACTACAAGTAATAATTGGGGTAGAGAGTAGGTTAAAAGAAGAAGTAATAGACGGTGAGATTTTTCTCGATGGTTACAAAGTGTACCGAAGAGACAGGTGAGCAACTGGTGGAGGAGTTTTCATACTAGATAACAAAAACTACCACAGTTCACTGGTGTTCATAGATCATTACCATGAGTTACTTGGGGTAAATTTCTGGAGTAATAAAAAGAAAAAAACTAGGGTGTTGGCTGCTAACCACAGTGGAAGAATGACAGATGAAGCTGAGGTTCTTGGAGAGAAATTAGATTTATACTCAGATTTCAGATGTGAGAATAGAATAATCATTGTTGGTGGGGATTTAACTTTAGCAGGTATAAACAGGGTAGGAAATAAGATTAATAACAAAAGGGTACAGAGATTTGCTAATACTCCAATAAGGAAAGGATGATTTACACAAGTAGTAGAGTGGAACACTAGGGAACAAAATAGTTTGGATATATTCTGCAAGCACCTTAGAATTTTGGCAAAGTCTAGTTTCTTAGCTTCAAGTATAAAGGAAGGAAGTAAGTTTTCATTTAAACATATAGTTTTCATTGCATACAAAGGTTATGGGAGGAACGTTTCATATAGAAGCTGATACCACAACCTAACTTATTAAATAAACCATTTTAAAATCAATAAAGTCACTCAACATTTAATAAAAGTACTAAATAAACTGTTTATAATAATAAAGAAACTTCTAAACCAACCTGGAATAGGATAATCCATTATTGTACAATTTGCAAACAATACATTTTTGTTACGTGAGCATTTAACTATTTCTGAACACTTTTAGGTGAAGTAAGTAATTTTATGATAATAAGAATTCAAAAGAAAGCTAAATTCACTAAAATTCCGTAGTTTCTGACCGTGTAAATAACGTACATAAATTTTTAAACACTTTGATAAATGCACTTCACTTTTAATATTTTTTATCACATATTCCTAGTAATTTCCCGAAGTAAAAAGTAGATTTTCTAAAAGAACCAAAAATCTAGTTTCACATATTTAAATTTCAGACCATTCCATGCAGTAGAACAGATTTTATACAAGTTTGTAAAATTATTTTGTCACTAAGCACACGTGGGTCAATTAAGAATTATTTGCAACTAAACCAAGTCATTTCCAGAGATAAAATAACTTTTAAAACATGTAACTGAATTCAAAGAAAAACTCTGATAATTTTACTATTCTGATATAAATAATACTTTAAGAGTTATTAACAAAAAGCATATGATTTATTATTTTTTTTTTTAATCTGCTTTACGTCTCTCTAACGGCGAGGTCTTTAGAGGACGGGAAAGCATGGGGGCCAAGGAATGGGAAGGAATTCGGCCATGGCTTTTTGAAGGAAGCATCCCGGCATTTGCCTGGAGTGATTTGGGAAACCATGGAAAACCCAGACGGGGATTCAAATCACCGCCCCTCCCCGAATGCGAGGCCAGAACACTAGCCGTTACACCACCATCCTTGGTCATATGACTTCAAAACAGTTATTTTAACAATTCTTGTCTAAGCTGTAATTTCGCTATCTCCCCACCAATCTTAGTATAATTTACACTGTTGAGCTCAGGGATTTTTGGAGAACATTTTGACACTAATTTTATTCAGGTAATTTCCAATTCAGCAGAATTTCTAAAAAATTGAATAAATTCAAACGTTGAGGTAATCCCCCAATTGCGTTAGGAAGTCGTATAACTACGCAAAAATAAATAAAAATTTAAACTAATCACTCGAAATTTCTCACTAAACAACATTTGAGCATCTTGCAGATAAGACTACACACTGTCAAAGTTTGAACACTTTTTATAATCTAGATCATTTAGTGCAATATACACACTTTTTGCTAAGCGGCAGTATACATGTAGTGTGCAGCTGGCATCTATAAAAGCAGGAGCCCCAAGTTGGGGGAAATCTTGTCTTTCTTTATGGTTTTGACTGTTGTCTTTACTCTGGGAATGATAAGTAAGGTAACTCCGCGTTATTCGGTTTGTTGTGGGACAGTGTTGCTGCTCTAGCCTGTACTTGTAGTTCAGCCATGTTGGGTGCACTTGTAACAGATTGTGATTTCAATGACTAATAAGAACTTTTAAATTTCAAAAGGGGTTTTGCTGTTGGTATTATTTCTCTCCACAACCTACAATTTTCTGGAAACGTTTGTTCGATTGCCTAGTCAACTGTATAATGCTAATTTTTGAAAATCTGACTTTTAAAATAAACTTTAATTTTCTTCAAGTGAACGTTTTTTGGTGATTTCATAGTAGACTTGAAACCTTTTCTAAGTTTGTGGTTTAAACAAATTTAGTGGCATCCTCTAAGCATTTTAGTTGAGTATCCAGGCAGGCACATGGTCAATTTTATATTATTTCGTCATAATTCAACAGAACTTTCATCTTAAGTGAACTACTAATTAAGGTACTAAGGCGATACTACCAATTCCGGTATCAGTCTGGTCCCTTACAATTACTTATAAAGCCCGATGATGACCTTGTGGGGTGTTAAGTAACTGAAAGAATAAGTGTTTATGCAGCAGTTCTGAGGGTAATTAGAGGATTCAGCAGCCAAAATTGAAGGGGCAAATACAGTAGATACAATTATAAAAATAAACAAATTTCAAATTTGAAGTGATATTTCAGAAATTGTTTTAGCAAATTAAGGAAGGCACAAGTACAGTAGAGTCAAGTTGGGAGGAGTTCAAGGAGACAGAAAATAAAAAGAAGTAGATAACCTGTGTACTATAATATGGAGGTGAGGAGGTGAAAGAGGTAGTAAGAAGAGAACATAACAGAGTTAAGAGACAGCAGGGTAATAGCGAATATTTAAAACAACTAAATAAAGACTTAATAAATATGAAAATGCCCTCGGTACACTACTTTCAATCATCATATCTACCACACCCCCACAGCTACCGACATGCAACCACCACAGTGCACGATGGGGGACTTGACGCTACTACCACACAAACATGAGTGATCTGTGCTATGTAGTTGTGTTTGCAATGTGAAATATAGGGAGACATGTCTTTTGCCGAAATATGAAAATGCCCTGTGTCAACCGCTTTTAACTACCATATCACTTATGCCCCCACAGCTACTAAAATGCAACTATCATAGTTCATGATGGGATACTTGTGGCTACTACTACACACAAACATGAGTCATTTGTGTTATATACTTTTGGCTGCAGAGTGAAATATACGGACACATGTCTTTGGTCGAAATATGAAAATTGGTGCACACTGGGAGACTTGAGGCTACTACCAAACACAAACACCAGTGCTCTGCAACATGTAGTTGTGGCAGCAAAGTGAAATACACAGACACACATCTTTGATCGAAAAATTAAAATGTTCCAGATTGACCACTTTCAGCCACCATATCACCCATATTCCCACAGCACCCGACATTTGGCCAACATTGTGCATGATGAGTGCCTCCAAGCTACTACCACATACAAACACCATTGGTCTGTGCTATGTAACTGTGGCTGCAAAGTTAAATATATGGACACACGTGTCTGGTCAAAATATGAAAATGTCCCAGATTGACCAGTTTCAACCACCATACCTCCCACACCCCCACAGTTACCGGCATTTGGCCAATGTTATGCACAATAGGAAACTCCGTGCTACTGCCACCCACAAACACCAACGGTCTGTGCTAGGCAGTGGAGGCTGCAGAGAGAAATCTATTTATATATATATATATATATATTGGCCACAGCATCTTCACAGATGATAGTTGTAGTGACTTAGTTATGGCTAGGGTTGAGTGCATCACATCTTCTTTTGTGGCTGAATAGTCCGATGGCGGCGTGACAGATTTTGCCACATCTATCGCACACGAAAGAGGGATCCGGTGGAAGCACTTCCCTGTTACGAAGCTTTTTCAGCTTTATTTTGTCCAACCATGTTCTGTCATATTTGGACATGCCGGTGGTAATATGTCGACGCCATAAGGGTCTCGTGCTGGCGCAAGCTTCCCAGTCAGAAGTGCGCATGCCGAAGCTCTCCAAATCACGCTTGCAGGAGTCCTTAAACCTTAACATCGGGCGCCCTACAGGTCTCTTGATATTAGCAATCTGACTGAGCATGACTTTCCGTGGTAATCTCTCAGGGTCCATTCTATGAACGTGGCCAAGCCAGCAGAGTTGTCTTTGTTTTAGGGTGGCAGTAATACTGTGACACTTCGTGGTAGACAGAACACTCTCATTGCTCATTTTGTCCTGCCACGTGACTCCAAGTATTGTCCGCAGGCAGCGCATATGGAAAGCGTTCAGCTGTCTCTCTTGCCAGGCGTAAGTGGACCATGTCTCAGCTGCGTACAGTAAGATGCTCAGGACACACGTCTGTTATACTAGAATTTTGGTGGAGAGAGTTAGCTTGGAGTTTTTCCAGACACGTGTGGACAGCTTGCCAAAGGTCGTCGCGGCTTTGCCAATTCGTGCATCAATCTCCTTTTGAATGGACTGGTTGGATGTGGTGATGGAGCCGAGATAATGGAAGTGTTCTACTACTTGAAGAGGGATGCCTTCCAATGTTATTTTAGGAAGACGGTCTGTGCCCTGAACCATGACAACCGTCTTCTTGGTATTGACACTCATCGAGAACAGATGACATGCATGATTAAATCTGGTGAGAACCTCCTGAAGCTCATCTTCGGTATTAGCGACAAAAGCCGCATCGTCAGCATATAGAAGTTCACGAACAATTAGTTCAATACGATTTTTAGTAGATCTCAATAGACTTATATTAAAAAGTCTACTGTCACTCCTTGTATGCAGATGTACTCCAACGTGACAGTTTTTAAAAGCTACTAAGAGTAGAACAGAGAAGAAAATTCCAAAGAGTGTGGGCGCTAAGACACAGCCCTGTCGTACACCGCGGTTTACTTTAAAGGATGCAGAAGCTTCGCCATCAAATACCACAGAACCTCTCATGTTATCGTGGAAGGCCTTTATTAAAGACAACAGCGTAGGTGGGCAGCCAATTTTGTGCAGGATGTCGTAAAGGCCGGTACGGCTAACAGTATCAAAGGCTTTATTTAGATCGACAAAAGCCAAGTATAAAGGCACACGATGTTCACGGCATTTTTCTTGAAGTTGGCGGACAGTGAAGATCATGTCACTCGTGGAGCGGCCGGCGCGAAATCCGCACTGAGATTCGGGGTAAACACGTGAGGCGAGGGTTTCCAGTCTTCTCAAAACGACGAGAGCAATAGCTTTTCCAGCAATGCTGAGGAGGGATATACCTCTGTAATTGTTGCAATCGCCTCTATCACCTTTGCCCTTATAAAGGGTAAATATATCTGCATCACGCATGTCCTGTGGTATTGTACGCTCATACCAGCACCGCTTTAGGAGTTCATATATGACTGGAAAAACACAATCAAGTTTAATTATTTCAGCCGGTAGGTTGTCACGACCTGTACTTTTTCCCAGTTTGAGTCTCTTCAGTGAAAAATGAAGTTAGTCCTGAGAAGGTAAATCATCAAGTTCTAATGCAGTAGGATAAGTAGGTAAACTGTCTAGTGCTTCAGGCTTTATGCTGACTGCCCTGGAGTAAAGGTTGGTGTAGTGTTCTGACCATCTTTCCAACTGCTTCTGCTTGTCAACAATAGGTTCCCCATTTAAGTCTTTTAGGGCGGCACGTTTCCTGGTTGTGGGCCCGATGGCACTCTTGATGCCTTGATACATGCCTCGGTAGTCCCCGCTATCATGGTACTGCTGTATGGACTTGCAGAGGTTTGTCCAATACTCATTTACGCAACGGCGAGTGATACGTTGTAGATCTGCTTTAGCTTTTTTGTATTCCAACTTGGCATGATCACTGGGGCTGTTTATAAGTGTTATATGAACTGCTCTTTTGTGCTCAATGTATGGACGTAATTTGTCCTCGTAATCAGCAAACCAGTCATTCTGAGACGCATCTTTTGTTCCAAAGGTTCTAAAAGCAGTTTGTAAAAGTTTTTCTTTCGCTAGAAGCCACATGTCTTCGGCGCTACCTGTGTCCCTCAGTACAGCATAACTGAGATTCTCTTTTACTTCGGCTGAGAATTGTTTGTGTAAAGCGTCATCATGATTGACTGGGATCTTAAACATAATTTTGCGGCGGTTGCTTTTCGCTGAATGGATCTTCTTTGGAATAATGCGTGTTTTAGCCATTATCAGAGAGTGATCAGTGTCGCAGTCTGCACTGTGATAGGTTCTGGCATTGAGAACGTCGCACAAATCTCGCCTGCGAGTGATGATAAAATCAAGCTGATGCCAGTGACCTGATCTTGGATGTTTCCATGACACTTTGTGAGCAGGCTTATTCTGAAAATAGGTGTTACATATGCAGAGGGAGTGTGTTGTGCATAGTTCCATTAGACGCTGCCCATTTTCATTTATGTTTCCTATTCCATGGCGGCCAATACAATCCGGCCAGTTATCAGAACTGCTGCCAATTCTTGCATTGAAATCACCAAGAATAAAAAGTTTGTCAGAGAGATGTACTTTTGCTAGACATGCACGTAAGCTTTCATAGAAAGAATCTTTAACTTCTGGAGAGGCCTTTAATGTAGGTGCATAAGCTGATATTAGGGTTATGGGACCCGAAGCAGTTGTTATTCTCAAGGACATAATTCTCTCTGAAATACAGATGGGTGCCTCGATGCAGTTAGACAAGCTGTTGCGAACTGCGAAGCCCACCCCGTGCTCGCGCTTTGGACCATTGTCTCTACCCTTCCAGAAGAAGGTGTAATTTTGTTCACGAATAGAGCCCTCATCCGAAAGCCGAGTCTCTTGTAAGGCAGCGATATCAACTCGCAAACGCATCAGTTCCCTGTCGATGATAGATGTTTTCCTCAGTTCAGGGATGCCATCAGTTGGGGTGTCAGATCCTGGTAACATGGATCTCACATTCCATGAGGCGAATCTCGTTGTCGTTATCAGGTTTTTATATGGTTTATAACTGTTTTTCTTTTTGCCAGGTGATTGCTTCTCTCATCGTTGTTACAAGCACTGTGACATGCTTGCTGCTCCACACACCTATAGAAGCGCAAGATGAGGGGCGGATCAGTACCTAATTGGCTGGGGGCTGCCCAGCTTGAGGCGGGCGGTAACTGATCAATTAGCCACAATGGACTATCCCACCGACAGAAATCACCCCTGGCGCTCGTGCGCACACCCATCAGCACAGAGCTTATAACCGGTGACTGTGACTCCCCGTGTTGTTTCCGCACCTTGACAGGTACGTGTGAAGTGACCTCTCCACGTCACTACATCGCCTGGGACAGTAGTTAGTAGCCATGAACTTGCCCAGCATTCGTGACTTTCTCTCGACCTCGACAGCGAGTTCTGCAGGGGCAACGGATCGCCACGTGCAGAGCCATCTCGGTTGCAGGAGTTGCCGACTTGTTCGGGTAGAACCCTAATGTCGCCTACGGTACTCCGGATCCGTTGCCTCATCCGCCAGCAGCGCCGTACCGAAGATCTTCTTCTCCGCCGTTGTTGCCATTGAGGACTTCACCCGTAACCCTGGGCAAGGGGACTGCGATATACCCCGCAGAACCCCGTAAACAATGAAATCAAAGGTGCTAAGTAATGAAAAGGAATTAAATCAGAAAAGGCAAAAACACAAATGATACATAAATTTTGGGATGAGCCTTTAATTAGCAGGAGAACATTATGGGAGGTTAGCACCCACCTCCCATAATATTCTCTTGTTGACAATGGGTTCATCCAGAAAATTTCAGTATCATTTGTGTTTTTGTATTTTCTGTGTGTTCATGCCCCACATCCATCATCTAAAGGTAAATGGTGACTCATTTCCCTATCCTAATCTTATATAATCTTATATATATATAAAAATAGACGTGTTTTTTCCTGTATTTCACTTTTCAGCCACCACTACCTAGCACAGATCACTGATGTTTGTGGGTGGAAGTAGCATGGAGTTTCCTGTCGTGCACAACGTTGGCCAAATGCCGATAGCTGTGGGGATGTGGGAGATATAATGATTAAAGTTGGTCAGTGCAGGGCGTTTTCATATTTCGACCAAAAATTCGTATCTCCGTATACTTCTGTTTCCTGCCACAACTACATAACATAGACCTTTGGTGTTTGTGTGTGGTAGTAGAATCGTCTTTCCTGTCGTGCACTATGGTTGTTAGATGTCGGTACCTATGGGGGTATGGGAGATATGGGGGTTGAAAGTGGTCGACCTGTGGCAATTTCATACTTCTGAAAAGACAAAAGTGTCATGGTGTATCACTTTTCAGCGAAAACTATAGATCACAGATAACTGGCGTTTGTGTGTGGTAGTAGCACAGAGTCGCCTTTCGATCACAACAGCGGCCGAATTTCAGAAACTGTGGTTGTGTGGTAGATATGGTGGTTGTAAGTGGCCGACCAAGGATATTTTCGTATTTCGACTGTCTGCGCATATGTCACTTTTCTGCCACGACTACATAGCATAGAGCATTGGTGTTTGTGTTTGGTAGTAGAATCGTATATCATGTAGTGCACTATGGTTGTTAGATGTCGGTAGCTATGGGGGTGTGGGAGATATGGGGGTTGAAAGTGGTCGACCTGTGGCAATTTCATACTTCTGCCAAAGACAAAAGTGTCATGGTGTATCACTTTTCAGCGAAAACTACAAATCACAGATAACTGGCGTTTGTGTTTAGTAGTAGCACAGAGTCACCTTTCGATCACAACAGCGGCCGATTTTCAGAAACTGTGGTACTGTGGTAGACATGGTGGTTGTAAGTGGCCGACCAAGGATATTTTCGTATTTCGACTGTCGCCGCATATGTCACTTTTCTGCCACAACTACATAGCATAGAGCATTGCTGTTTGTGTTTGGTAGTACAATCGTATCTCATGTAGTGCACTATGGTTGTTAGATGTCGGTAGCTATGGGGGTGTGGGAGATAAGGGGGTTGAAAGTGATCGACCTGTGGCAATTTCATACTTCTGCCAAAGACAAAAGTGTCATGGTGTATCACTTTTCAGCGAAAACTATAGATCACAGATAATTGGCGTTTGTGTGTAGTAGTAGCACAGATCCACCTTTCGATCACAACAGCGGCCGAATTTCAGAAACTGTGGTACTGTGGTAGATATGGTGGTTGTAAGTGGCCCACCAAGGATATTTTCGTATTTCGACTGTCTCCGTATATGTCACTTTTCTGCCACAACTACGTAGCATAGAGCATTGGTGTTTGTGTTTGGTAGTAGAATCGTATCTCATGTAGTGCACTATGGTTGTTAGATTTCGGTAGCTATGGGGGTGTGGGAGATATGGGGGTTGAAAGTGGTCGTCCTGTGGCAATTTCATATTTCTGCCAAAGACAAAAGTGTCATGGTGTATCACTTTTCAGCGAAAACTATCGATCACAGATCTCTGGCGTTTGTGTCTGGTAGTAACGCAGAGTCACCTTTCGATCACAACAGCGGCTGAATTTCAGAAACTGTGGTTGTGTCGGAGATATGGTGGTTGTAAGTGGCCGACCAAGGATATTTTCGTATTTTGACGAAAGGCATATGTCTCCGCAGATTTCACTTTTCTGCCACGACTACATAGCATAGAGCATTGGTGTTTATGTGTGGTAGTAGAATCGTGTCTGTTGTCGTGCACTGTGGTGGTTAGATGTCTGTAGGTATGGGGGTGTGGAAGATATGGGGGATGAAAATGGTCGACCTGCGGCAATTTCATATTTCTGCCAAAGACGCATGTGTCACGGTGTATCACTTTTAAGTGAAAACTATCAATCGCAGATCACTGGCGTTTGTGTATGGTAGTAATACAGAGTCTCCCATCGATCACAACGTTGGCCGAAATTCGGCAACTGTGGGAGTGTGTAATATATGGTGTTTGAAATTGGTCGATCATGAATATTTTCGTATTTCATCCAATGACTTGTGTGTATCCGAAAATTTTACTTTGCTGCCGGAACTACATAGCGCAGAATACTGGTATTTGTGTGTGGTAATAGTATCGAGTCTCCCATCGTACACTATGGTGGTTAGATGTCTATAGCTGTCAATATGAATTCTTTACAATCACGAACGAAGTCGTGGGTACCAGCTAGTATATATATATTAAACATTGGATAGGATAAAAAACCACCGCTTACCAAAGAAGGGAATTCCAGCGGCGTTGGTACATGAAAAAAACAAGAACACACAAAGAATAGAATTTTCGAGCATGGCTCTTCCTCAGTAGAGGTGAGATGGCTGCACGCAAGCGCTGCCAGCAGCCAACTATATATATATATCAAAATAGACGTGTGTTTTCCTATATTTCACTTTTCAGCAACCACTACCTAGCACAGATCACATGGCTTTGGGTGTGGAAGTAGCTTGGAGTTTCCTGTCATGCACAACATTGGTCGAATGTCGATAGCTGTGAGGATGTTGGAGATATAATGATTAAAAGATGCACAAGAGAAGTAAAGGAATTGGGTTACAAAACTTTGGTAAGACCATTGCTCGAATATGGTAGTGTAGTATGGGACCCACATTTTGAGTATCAAATACAGGAGTTGGAGAAGGTGCAAAGAAGGGCTGCTAGGTTTGTTACTGGAAATTATCGCAGAATGCAATCAGTGACAGATATGATAAAGGAGCTAGAATGGGATTCATTGCAAGACAGGAGGAGGATGAGGAGGGTAATGGGAGTATACAGGGCGTATACTGGCGATGAGGCATGGAAAGATATTGCAGTAGGTATGAAAAGTAGTTCATGGAAGGGAAAAGATGACCATGACCACAAGCTGGCACTCGATTTCAGGCACAAGGGTGTGGGAAGATTTTCTTTTTTAGGTAAGGGTGTCAGGAATTGGAATGAGTTACCAAGGGGAACGTTAAAAGAATTTAAAGTTAAAATTTGTAGAGGGCAAGTGTAGGTGAGTGTAGGATATGGGGAAGTTGGGTGTGTAGGGAAATTGCCACCGGAGCATGTGCTCCATTGTGGTCAAGGATATTTCCATATTTCGGCCAAAGACATGTGTCTTCGTATATGTCTCTCTGCTTCCAAAGCTACATAGCATAGACCATTGGTGTTTGTGTTTGGTAGTGGTATCGTGTCTTCTATCATGTACTATGGTGGTTAGACGTCGGTAGGAATTGGGGTGTGGGAGATATGGTGGTTGAAAGTGGTCGACCTGCGGCACTTTCATATTTCTACCAAAAACATATGTGTTATGGTGTATCACTTTTCAGCCAAAATTATCTAGCGCATATCACTGGTGTTTGTGTGCAGTAGCAGCACAGAGTCAACTGTCGAAAACAACATTGGCTGAATTTCGGTAACTGTGGTAGTGTGGGATATATGGTTGTTGAAAATGGCGAATCAAGGATATCTTCGTATTTCAGCTAAGGACATGTGTCTCTGTATATGTCACTCTGCTGCCACAACTGCATAGCATTGACCATTGGTGTTTGTGGGTGGTAGTGGTATCGTGTCTCCTATCATGTAGTAAGGTGGTTAGATCTCGGTAGCTATCGGGGTGTGGGAGATATGGTGATTGTAAGTGGTCGACCTGCAGCACTTTCCTATTTCTACCAAAAACGTATGTGTCATGGTGTATCTCTTTTCAGCCAAAACTATCTAGCACAGATCACATTGGTGTTTTTGTGTGGTAGTAGCACAGAGTTACCCGTCGATCACAACATTGGCCGAATTTCGGTAACTGTGAGAGTGTGGGAGATATGATGGTTGAAATTGGTTGATCAAGAATATTTTCATATTTCGACCAAAGACATGTGTGTCTGTATATTTTACTTTGGTGCCTGAACTACATAGCACAGATGACTGGCGTTTGTGTGTGGTAATAGTATCAAGTCTCCCATGGTGCACTATGGTGGTTAGATGTCGGTAGCTGTCAATCAAAATTCTTTACAAACACAAATGAAGTCATGGGTACCAGCTTGTTCAGATATATATAAGAATGGACTTTAAACTTATTATTTGAAAACTGCAGGTTTATTTCATAAGGTTACACTCATACAATATCTTAGAACAAATTCCTGATCTGAATTTATTGTTAATAGCTAACTTTCTTTTTTTCTCCTTTCATTTTTTCTTGCTCCTTTTTCTTCCCAATGATACCAAAATAGCTTATGTCCAGTGTCAACTCTGCACAAACTAATCTTTCTATGTATTTATTTGATGGAAAGTTATAAAACATAATTCTGTAAGCTCAGGTCACCAAATATTTAACTATACCATCACACAGTGCTCATCAGATGTGTTATTTAATTTATTATTTCTCTGAAATACTATTCATTTTTATGTATTAAATTTTTATCTGTTTCATAATATTTTCTAACAGGATATCGTGAATTAATTTGTTTATTGTACTGCAGGTAACGTATACCTACCTATATGTGAATGTGTGTGATGGGCTATTTTTTTGACATCAGTTTAATATTCTAAGGTAGAAGTGAAAATATATCAAGCATTTACACTGATGATGATGGAATCACAGTGTGGATGTATGATGATTTAGTTGTATCAATGAACAATAAATTGTGTTTACATCGATATATGGGAATTCAGGAAGGATTAATAGATACCAGAACTTTGTAGGCAGTTCACAATGTATAAAGGAAGATTATTTAGTGGTTCTTCGAAGTGAATGCAAACATTATTAGCAAAGACTGATTCAGAATCCGAGAAATACTTTATCGTCAATGCACCTAAGAAAAATCAATCTTCGGACATGAAACTTTATATTAAATCTGACTGCTGCCCTTTTTGATGAGTATAATTTATGTGAACAAAATAAATCATTAGTGACAATATTAACATGAAAACCAGAAGATAGGCTTTACATTTCTCTCAAGAAAGTGTACATTTGGTAATTCAATATACTTTTTCTCACCAGAAAATATGCTTCCCCATCTGGCAGCCAGGACAAAAATTACTAAAATTTTTAAAATGCAATCAGCTACAATTAATTAAGTTTCTTATAAGCTAGATTGTACATCATTGGAAAATGCGTGTGTATAAGTCATACAATGGTGATGAGGCTTGAATAGATATTCATAGAAAAATAAAGGAAGGAAGAGATGGTGACACTTGGCATTTGATCTTAGGTATAAGGGAGTGGGAAAATTATTCATTTGTTCGTAAGGGAAGAAGGGACCGGAATAAATTATCAGGGAAATGCTGAACAATTTCGCTGAAACACTGAAAGAATTTAAAATTTATGAATTGTAAATGTACATAATTGGTGAAATTGCCATGAAAATTTTCAGATTTAAAAGAAATCATGAAATTGAAAAGTAGGTGTGAAGGGAAATTGCCACCAGAGAGTGGGCTCCATTGCAATTAAATTGCATTAAATATTGTACTCACTTCAGGTCAACTGCTGGACTCTCTGCAATGATCATAATTCCAAGACGGTCAGCAATATCTAATGCTTCTTCAGCATATGGATAGTGAGAAGTGCGATAAGAATTGGCACCTGTCCACTGGATGAGATTATAGTCTCTTATTAAAAGAGAATTATCCAAGCCCTTTCCTCGCAGCTATGACGAAAATATCAAATACTTAAAAAATGTAAAAGAATATAGAAACAAATTCTAAATACATATTAAGAAGGAACATATTGCATGTACAATTAAAAATCCAATCTCTATGTTGCTATTCATAAAATACAACAAATCTGTGATTAAATATTCCCATTACATTGCCGACTTGTTTGATACTCACATTAGAATCTTCATGTTTCCCAAAGCCTCGGAGGTAACATGGTTGTCCATTTATATGTAAAATGTTGTTAAACACATGAACAGTACGAACACCTATTGGCAACCTGTATATATCGACTTCATCAGTACCAAAATAAAGTGTTACCTGAAATAATAAAGTATAAGAGTTATTTAAAAAAAAAAAAAAAATCTAGTTTAATAAAGTCAGATTACCGAAGTGATGTTAAAGAATGGTACAGCCAAGACTGTGACCAAAGACAAAAGTAAGAGGTTCCAAGTTGCAATAAACACCAGAAAACTGATTCAAATATCAGAAGAGGAAAGAAGGAAGAGATCAGATAGAATGAAGAAATACTGGGAGAAGAAAAAAACGCAAGCATCCAAGAAGTGATTGATCTGACGTACCCCAAAGATGGGTGATTCGGAAAAAAAAGTCATAATTAAACTAAATAACAAATAAACTACCTGTAGTTATTCATAAAACATTAAATGTATGTTAGGATATCATTTGACAGTCAACTTGTAACTACTGAACTATTTAATTAATTTAGTTTAATTTAATTACAATTATGATGGACAAATGCTCCAGTGATAATGTCCCTACACTCCCGCCTTCCCGTGTCTTAATTTTTTTTCTTTTCCTACCTGCTCCTGCCTTTTATGAACTGCAACATTGAACTCCCTCAGTGTTTTTGGTAAATTGTCCGTTGTTTCTCTTTGTAATTTATTTCTGTCCCTGACTCCCTCAACTGCAAATGTAAATTTTCTCTTACCTTTGCATCTGAATACATGTGCTAGCTCATGATTATGGTCATCTCTTCTGCTCCATGTAGAGCTCCTAATCCTTCAACCAATATCCAGCAATACATTATCACTATTACAGACCTTGAACAAACCAAACACTATTTTCACCCATCTTCCAGTGACTCCCAACCCAGCTCATTCAACATATCAGTTACTATGAGTCATATTTTTAAAGTAAATTCCATTATCGATTGTTGCCATTGTAATCCAGCAATTATCATTGCACATATGCGCATTCAGCTCTCCAGTTGTTAAGCAACTTTTACATGAAGAATAAGATTTCCAGTCCTTATGTGCGGTTCATGGTCAGCGATTGACACACTGAAGGTAACTGACCAGCTATGCTGATGGAGAAATATGGTCTATTATCCATTTCTTGATTGTGAGAAACACCAAACAGGCTGACATTCATCACCAAATTCAGATGTGTATGGTGAAGGTGCCATGACTGATATAGAGTGGTCAGGAGATAGATAAGGAAGTTCAAAGAACACCAAAACTCTGTTTAGGATGAACAGTGTAATGGTCGGTTGTCTCTGGTCAATGATGATTTGGCGAGTGTCGTTGAAGAAAAAATTCGTAAGGAAGGATGTTTACAATTTTTGCTTTTTTCACAAATTTTGTATTGAGTTCTTTACAAAATTGTGACAGTTCAATTACAGTTTAGTAAAATGTGCTCACAATTTGTGCCCAAGATGCACACCAAACAGGTTTCCAATTGCATTGACCTTTTTCACACAGCAGTTCCTGGACCATATTGTGACAGGTGACAAGACGTGAGTGTGTCATATGACACCTCAATCAAAGCAGCAGTCCATGGAATGCAGGAACACTTCATTGCTAATGAAAAAGAATTTCAAATAAACCGTGTCAACATGATTGATCATATTTCAGTCGACGGAGTTAATTGCTCACCACGAACAATGACTAACAATATTACATTGCATTTACAAGTTGCTTAGCAACTGGAAAACTGATAACTCATGCAACCAACAAGAAACACAGCACTGGAACAGCAATAATTGATAAAATATGCCTTGTAATTACATTCTGCAGAAAATTCCTTCCCTACTATGTAATCATAGAGAATCTTTACCTTTTTTATCCATATTAGACGACCCGTGCGAAAATTTTGATAATAAGATACGTTGAATAGTGTGGTTGAATGTTGTAATGTAGTGAAAAGTAGAACCGGAGTTTTGTAGCAAATATTTATTTCTTAAGTTGAATAGGTACGCATCAAAATACTTACAACATATTACGAAACTTTAAAACACACTGTGTGTACCACAAACTGTCAGTGACCTTAACAGAATACAAACAACCTGAACGAAATGCACACGGCATATCAACATCTCTGTGATATGTGCTGCTGTGAAAATAAAACGTTTATATTGTAATTCTATAGCAAAACAAAAAGGTTTCCCCAATATCCGAAAAGCTACTTATTCTAAAAAAAATAAGTTTATGGACATCTCTGTCATATCTGCTGCTGCAATCTAGGGACATGGCACTGAAGTGTCACATACGTGAGACCTCTTTAAACATCAAATTCAAAAAAAAAAAAAAAAAAAAAAAAAAAAATTCTTAACTTATGATTTTACCTAATTGGAGGCCTTAATCTTTAAAACAATATCTCATTTATCAATTTCAGTTAGGTACCGAAGGAGGTGAATAGCTTGTAATAATAATAATTATTATTATAGTAAAAACGCTTTGTAGAAATAATATTGATGCTTTTGCCCTTTAACGGCTGAATTCCAAAAAATTACTTTTATAAAATTTGTTGTGACCAAAGCAGACATCTTGGTCTCATTTATCAATCAATTATGGTTAGGCATCAAGTGAGGTTAAAAAAGTTTTAGAAATGATGATATTTTTGCCCCGTCTTTTTTAAAATATGATGTGACCAAAACTGATACTTTATTCTTTAAGATGATACCTCATTTATCGATTTCGGTTAGGTATCAAGGGAGATAAATGGCTCATGACAGAAAAATGTGTTGTAGAAGAAAAATTACTAATTTTGTTCTCTAAGGGTCGAATTTTGAAAAATCCCTTTCTTAAAATATAAAGACCTTAGAAGACCTGAGTTTTTAAAATGATACCTCAATTTTGTTTAATTATCAAGAGAGATAAATGACTTGAGACTCAAAAAAAACGCATTCACGAAATACTGATATTTTTAACCTATAAGGGTTCAATTCAGAAAAAATCCACTCTTAAAATATGATGTGACCACAGTGAAGACCTTAGTGTTTAGAATGATGCCTTATTTATCTATTTCGGTTACATATAAATGCAGATAAATGGCTCATGACACAAAAATGGGTTGAAAAACCATTAATACACTTTCCCTTTAATGGTTGAATTCCAAAAAATTTCTTTCTCAATTATGATGTCACCAAAGCGGATACATTATTCTTCATAATCCTACTTCATTTATCGATTTTGGTTAGATATCCAGGGTAATAAATGGCATGGGACACAAAAAACGCATTTCAGACATATTGACATATTTGCCCTTAAGGGTCGAATTACGAAAAATCCCTTTCTTAAAATATTATGTGATCATGGCAGAGACCTTAATCTTTTAATATGATATCTCATTTATCTATATCAGTTAGATATCAAGGGCAATCCCCCAGTGATAATAGTCTTACGAAAATAGAAAATTTGATAGTTTTATTATCATTTATAGATCTTATGATTTGATTTAATCAAAATACGTTGCTTAGATTATACAACATAACAACTCTTAGACTAAGAGCTGAATAAATAATGAAGTAAAATTCCCATATTGTTTCTCTTATAATTATTGATCCAATTATTCAACCAATATGATTAATCAATGAATAGGCTATTAATTTACGTAAAGATGGTTGATTTAATCCACTCCCACATTCACTGATGTAATAGTAACTATTACTACAATTATATTTATTTTTAAACAATATGATATTACTGATATTTGGGATAATTTTTGCCAAGTTATTAAAATAAAGCAATTCAACCTTATGACCTCCAGAAATCATATATGGAATGGTGCTGCCTCAATTTTAATTAGTAGTCTTGACGAAATTATTAGAACCATAATTAAATAGTTTTCTCAACAACAACAACAACAACAACAACAAAAACATTTTATTTATTTGAATAAATAAAATTACTAATAGAAGTAATGTTCATGCTAGAGCCTGAATAATAAAATATTTAATTGATGTTTCGTTCAAGGCTGAGTTTTTTGATCTTGTCAGTATGGGGATAATAGATAGTATGTTAATTTCTAACCCTATTCAAAATCCAAGTCAAGAATTGGAGGAAACGGATAATATAGATCCTATCACTAAAAATGAAAGGAATAATATTATTATTGTGTTGTTGTGCACTAAAAAGAAGAGAATTAATATTTCTATTGATGGGGTATGAACCCATTAGCTTTATTAGCTTATCTTTTTAAATATATTTAGGTCTATGAAGCCCATAAGTTTTTGATAATTGATGAAATAGTTTAAATCTATTAAATATATACGGGATGTGATGGCCTACATTATTTATCCTATCAATATAATCCTTTATTCAGGCACCTCATTTGTTATTTTATTTATTTAATATTTTAATTTGGTATTATGTACGATTTTAAATGGGTATTATGTAAGATTTTATTTATAGACACTTTTAATTAGGTCAAATATTATAAGGTAGAGAAATTTTAATTGGAGGTTCTATGCTTGCGGTAAGTATAACAACATATTTATTTTATATAATTATATTATAATATCTAAATTAGCTCAAGAAAGATTTATATATTAATAAATACTTATATATATAATATGTGTGAAGTCCTATTTGTAAGGTTTAAAAAGAAATATTTTATATAAAAAACCTATAGGTAATTATATATATTTATATATATACATAACGTTCATTATACTACAAAATGATTAAAGATTATTTTAATATAGAAATAATTTATATTAAGTTATTTAACTGAATAATATATAATAAAGTAGTTATTTATTATAATATAAATTATTGATTGTACATTTTATATTATTAAATAGTGTTATATAAATTTTATTGTAATATAACACTACTGTATATTACATAAATAACTTATATTATATAATTAATGACTAGCAGAGTTCTCGGCGTTGCCCGGTTTAGTTGTTGTTGATTTACCCATACGCTGTTTTTATTCATGCAATGAGTAACATGTTCCAAGTTTCATTCAATTTGGGACATCAATTTCCGGAATTAAAGCATAGCTAGATTCATGCCCACCTTACCAAGAAAGAGGTAAGTTTAATTTGATTTATCCGTACACTATTTTTATTCGTCTGAACAGATTCATACTTACCAAGTTTCAGTGATTTCGTATCGGCCATTTCCGGTACTAAGCTAACCGGTGATTCAAAGAACGGGATGGTTTGGGTGCTTTGATACGGATTGTCAGTTTCATTTTAGTCCAGGTTCACATTTCAACCTAATTACATTTGCCAATGTTACTACTCGAAAATCGAAACATTATGCACATTATTCGAAAGTCGAAACATTATGCACATTATTACATACCACATACATAAAAATGTATCTGGAATGTATTTGATTATTACGGCATTACGCAAAAAATTTTATATTTTGAGTGGATTTTCAGAATTTGAAAGTTTGGGTTCAAAATTAAAATTTTACGTATATCTAAGGCCATTACAACACATTTACTTTAAGAATAATCAAGCATTATCTGAAAACTGCTGAATATATTTTGAACGAGTTTTTGTAGCGCCAAACATTAGATGTGTCTGATTTTGCTGGCTCATCTGCCGCTGGAGTTAAAAAAATTTCTCATTGAGTTACCTCACCTTGCACTGTAGTTCAAAATTAAATTCTATTTCGTACCTGTATAGTTGAATATCAGGTATTCACAGTTGTGTATCAGTTATTCAGAAATAAGAGAGAAATAAAACCAAGAAATTCTCCGCCGGAAGATGGAGCCGGAGGCAGGCTTCGAAATGTCGCCCTACATTGACGCGCTACCTCGGTGGAAAGCCTTAGAAGATTGACACACCGAGAAAGCTTACATTCATTCAAGAAATTCTTTACTTTCGATTTATTTCAGGGCTTTACAGACTATGGCACCATGGTTATCATATAAACTGCATTACGAAACAACGCAATAAACTATAAAATGAAGAAAAGCTGCTTTGTTGTCCTAAACTGTTTTTATTTGCAACACTAAAGGCTTAATACAATGTTCTATTTCTATAAAAATCCATCAGCCTACGCATTAATTATTATGAACACTATGACTCTACTTTCAGCTCCAAACGCCCGATATTTTTGACTGCCATTCGATATATCGAGAACTTAAATAGATTATAATACGACTGAATGCTAGATGATGTCAGAAAGTTGAGCTCCGGGCCGAAGAGGTATGCGTCACATCTTGAGTAACAGTTAACGTAATAACCACATTAGTAAACAATTGAATAAATTATCAAATTAATAAAAGCTGTTAAAAGCCATTTAATTAATAAACAACGCTATAAAATATAAAATCAATAAAAGCTAGATTTCATCAGAAACACGTGCTTATAGCGCACAATTTCAGCTTAATATAAAAAAACCATCAGCATATATACCAAAAAAAGTTCAGTTGTCCTAAGCCATTATTATTCTCTGCACTAAAGGTTTAATAAATACTTATAATGATATAAAACCATCAGCGTACGTATTAATTACAACGTTGCAATTCCGTGAGGATTCCTATGTAATACCACAATAAAAATGAAAATTTAAGAATTATTTTTTTTTTATATATCTCGATTACACGTCTCGTTAAATGTTTTCTCACAGCTGACATGGTTAGATTGAAATGCGGCCTGGACGTGAAAAAAAATTTGAATAAGCTAAATCGACGATGTATTCTTATCTAACTTGACGAGACACATTGAAAGAGAATAGTAAACTATTGGGTTATCTTGCTTTGTTCTTGAGATACTGAATCTCTAAACTGAGGTGGTTAATTTGAAACGTAACATGGACCAGAAAAAAGTTCGACAGAGTCACAAGGCACTACAAGCTGGATAAGTACAAAGGGTGTTTTGATTTCTTTCTAGTGGTTGTGGTCAAGTTGGAAAGTAGTTTGAAGCAAAAGAAAATCGTGATGAAAAGGAAAAAAAAAAAACTATACCTATAAATAATTTTTGACATTCGATATCTCGAGAACTAAGCGAGATACGTAATTTGTTATTACTATCTTTCTCAATCAGTTATATAAGAATTCATCATGAAATTACGCCATCACGGTGGACGTAGAAACTGCTTTACTGAACAATGCAATACATTATAATATGAATAAAAGCTAGATTATGTAAAAAAACTCAAGTGTATAGCACAGAATCAGTTGTCATAATGGGTTACTTTCCAACAGTAAGGACATAACCCACACTTCTGTTGATGTTAAAAACCATTACATTACTAAACAACGCGATAAAATATAAAATGAATAAAACCTAGATTACGTCAGAAACCCGTGTGTATTGCGTATAATTGCAGCAAGCCCCTGAAATTTTAGCTGAGATTCAGTCTTTTATGCAAATATAGAAAATCCAATACTGAAAAACACAATCAATAGTTTACTGATATTTAGGTAAATTTTTCTTACATTTGATTTAATACACTGAATATTACATTCTTCACAATTGATATCACAGACAAATACTAAAGCTGATGGTCAAAGACATTGCCAGAAATCGGGGGCAAAGAAAATCTCTACTGATTTTTCGTTCTTAATTCCTCACATTCAATACGGCCATCGATGGCGTTTAAAAACTAAACACCCCGTATTAAAGGAAATAATATTTCAAGTTTTGTTCAGTGTGGAGTATGAAAAAATGGTTATTATTGTAAATTGCTCATTAAAGGCTATGATCAGAGATATTGTATTGTAGTTGTGTGTTTAGTACGAGGGTATGCGGCATCTAGTGATTCCTCCTGTGGAATTCCTCACCATACGTTCAGAATCATATATACTGTTTCTATATGGTATTTTTTTGTCACAAACCTGTATCTTCCTTCATACTTAACCGAAATCAATGAATGAGGTGTCATTTTAAAGCATATGGTCTCCACTTTGGTTACATCTTATTTTAAGAAATAAAGTTTTCGGAATTAGACCCTTTAAGGGCAAAAATGTCAATATTTCTAAAATGCTGTTTTCTGTGTTATGAACCACTTATCTCCCTTGATACCTATCTGAAATCGTTTAATGAAGTATCATTTTAAAGATTAAGATCTCCGCTTTAGTGAAGTCATATACTAAGACAGAAATTTTTCGGAATTCAACCATTAAAAGGCAAAAGTATCAATATTTTTGAAATGCGTTTTTGTGTCACGAGCGATTTTTCTCCCTTAACATCTAACAGATATAGATAAAATTGGTATCATATTAAAGACTGAAGTCTCCTCCGTGGTAACTTTATATTTCAAGAAAGGAATTTTTCGTAATTCGACCCTTAAAGGGCAAAAATGTCAATTTTTCTAAAATGCGTATTTTGTATCTTGAGCCATTTTTCTCCCTGGATATCTAACCAAAATCGATAAATGATGTAGGATTATGAGAAATATTGTCTCAGCTTTTGGTGACATCATATTTTAAGAAAGAATGTTTTTTGAATTCATCGCATAAAGGGAAAAAGTATAAATTTTTCTATAACGCATTTTTGTGTCACGAGCGATTTATCTCCCTTAATAACTAACAGATATAGATAAATGAGGTATCATATTAAAGAATAAGGTCACCGCTGTGGTAACATTATATTTTAAGGAAGGAATTATTCCTAATTCGACACTTAAAGGGCAAAAATGTCAATTTTCTAAAATGCGTGTTTTGTATCTCGAGCCATTTTTCTCCCTGGATATCTAACCAAAATCGATAAATGACATAGGATTATGAGAAATATTGTCTCAGCTTTGGTGACATCATATTTTAAGAAAGAATGTTTTTTTAATTCATCGCATAAAGGGAAAAAGTTTAAATTTTTCTATAACGCATTTTTGTGTCACGAGCGATTTATCTCCCTTAATAACTAACAGATATAGATAAATGAGGTATCATATTAAAGAATAAGGTCACCGCCGTGGTAAAATTATATTTTAAGGAAGGAATTTTTCCTAATTCGACACTTAAAGGGCAAAAATGTCAATTTTTCTAAAATAGGTTTTTTGTGTCTCGCACCACTTATCTCCCTGGATATCTATCAAAAATCGATAAATCAAGTAACATTAAGAAAAATATTGTCTCAGCCTTATGACATCATATTTTAAGAAAGAACGTTTTTGGAATTCAACCCTTAAAGGGAAAAAGTATAATGTTCTCTATAACGCATTTGTGTGTCATGAGCAATTTATCTCTCTTAATATCTAACAGATATAGATAAATGAGGTATCATTTTATAGAATAAGGTATCCGCCGTGGTAACATTACATTTTAAGAAAGGAATGTTTCGTAATTCGACCCTTACAGGACAAAAATGTCAATTTGTCTAAAATGCGTTTTTTTATATCTTGAGCCATTTATCTCCATGGATATCTAACCAAAATCGATAAATGAAGTAGGATTATAAGGCGTAATGTTTCAGCTTTGTGACATCATATTTTAAGAAAGAATGTTTTTTGAATTCATCCCATAACGGGAAAAAGTATAAATTTTTCTATAACGTATTTTTGTGTCACGAGCGATTTATCTCCCTTAATATCTAACAGATATAGATAAATGAGGTAGCATATAAAAGAAAAAAGTCTCTGCCGTGGTAACATTATATTTTAAGAAAGGAATTTTTTGTAATTTGAACCTTAAAGGGTAAAAATGTCAATTTTTCTAAAATGCGTTTTTTGTATCTGGAGCCATTTATCTCCCTTAACAATTAAACAAAATTGATAAACAAGGTATCATTTTAAAGATTGAGGTTTTCGTAATGTCTTCGGTTCAGTTACCACATTTTAAGAAAGAAATTTTTAAAAATTCTGACCTTAGAGGGCAAAAGTATTAATATTTTTACAACACATTTTTCTGTCACCAGGTATTTAATTTCCTCGCACAGCAACAAATATTTCAGATATATTGATACGTTGTGTGCATTTTGTTCAGGTTTAATTTATTCTGCTAAGGTCAGTGACAGTTTTTCATAAATACAGAGTATTTTAAATTTTTCTAACTGTTTCGTAATATGTTGTAAGTATTTATTTCTGTACCTATTACAGTAAAAAAAAAAAAATGTTTGCTACAAAAGAACGGTTATACTTTTCATTATATTACAAGCATTCAACCTTAGTATGCATCGCATTTTATTCGCGAAATTTTCACACGGGTCATCTAGTTTCATTTAATGCTCTTACATTATTTAACGTTGAAACATAGTACATGCCAGACAAGTAAATTAGGGTTCAAAGTTTTAAAACGGTGAAAACCCCATCAAAATCTGCTCCGTATATTCTGAGTTCTTATACTTCAAATATGTCCGGTTTTCATTTTATAGATATAGATATACAGAATATGCATTTATATTATTTAATATTTTTATAAAATAAAAAAATAAAAAGATTAAATGATATAATTATGTATTTAGACTAAAACCTATCATTAGTTAAAATCTATTATCTACTTACATATTTATATATAGAGAATATTTATTGTGTTGTTGACAAGAGCTAGATATTCTAATTATATTTGACTGTGAATCAATGGATTTAATTAAAAGTTCTGGAAATATTTGATCCAGACGGTTTTTTTATATTTATATTAAATTTATTGATATTTTATTTATAAAAGTTTGATTCTTGCTTTGATTTTAAATATTTAAATAATAATATAATAATTAATAATTAAATATGCAAGATTTTTACTTAATGTTCATTATGCAGTAATTTGAATTAATTATCAAGTGATTTTAGAATTAGTATTTGTATTTGGTATTGGTGAAGTTTGTGCCAGCAACTGCGGTTATACAATAAATACACTTTAAAATTATTAGTTAGTAGTTATTTAAATTTACGAATATAACTATATTATTTTATGGGTAAAATTTTAATTTTATTTATTTTCTAGAAATTAGGCTATGAAATTCAAATTGTAAACTAGGATTAGTTACCCTATTATTTTAAACATTAATTTGTTTAGCAGAGTAATATTAGTTATGTTCTTGAAACTCAAAGAATTTGGAGGTATTTTATCTATTTAGAGGAACCTGTCCTGTAATCGATATTACATGATTTTATATACTTTATTTATTGGTTTGTATATCTCCGTTATAACAATATTTTATTAGAGCTTAAATTTTCTGTTACTTTAATTGGATTATATTTCAGGTCAAGATACCGCTTATAATAAAGTAGAGATGGGTTACAATAAATTTATTTAGATGAATAATATTGCTTAATATTTATTTGAAGGTGGATTTAAAAGTAATATTAATAATTGTGGTAATGTGATTTAAGCTCTAAAATGTATAAACGTCGCCCATCGTTAAATAGACGAGTTAAGTCATAACATAGTAGGTGTACTGAAAATTGTGCCTAGTAAGAATAAGATGATGATAGTTTAATATTTCACTTACAATGAATTTAATCTTGTGCAATTCCAGACATCTTAAAATAAAAATATTATTTGAGTTTTTTATTTCTATTGCTTATACTAATATTAATTTTATTCAATTATGTTTAAGTACATTTTATAGAAATAATTTTATTCATTATAGTTTATTAGTAAAGTATTTGGTTTATTTATTTATATAAGCATTTATTTTATTTATTGTACCTTTTTTATCAGGGTATATCAAAATATATGTTTTTAAATACTATTCTTGATTTAAATTGATTTAAATATAAAGTTAAGTTAATGTTGTATATTTATTTTTAATTTATATTTAGTGGTGATATGCCTTTTGCATTTAAAATATCTAGTTTCTTTAGATAAAATTTAATTTTAACAAAAATTTTAAATATTTCTATATATTAATATTTTATGATTTTTGTTTTATTATTTAGCGGATTAGCTCTAAATTCATTTATAATGCGGTTAGCATTCTCGCCTCGCATTCGGGAGGACGGCGGTTCGAATCCCCGTCCGGGCATCCAGATTTGGGTTTTCCATGGTTTCCCCAAATCACTCCAGGCAAATGCCGGGATGCTTCCTTCAAAAGGCCATGGCCGAATTCCTTCCCATTCCTTGCTCCCATCCTTGCCTCCCATCCTTTCCCGTCTCTAAAGACCTCGATGTTAAAAAGAGACGTAAGGGAGTTAAAAAAAAAAAAAAAAAAAAAAAATATTATAATGTTTATTTATTTTTATATTAATAGGCTTTAAATCAGCTATTTATTTGCTTATGTTTTAGTTCGTAAGATAATATAATGATTTTATAAAATATTTAAATATATTATAAAGATAGGTTTTAAAATATTTTTGTATAAGTTATATTATTAAGTAATTTGATATATAAGGAATTAAGCAAAATCAAAAACATGTCTTTTTGACAATAATTTAAAGTTTGACCTGCTCACTGATAAATTAAAGACCATACAAATTAGTCTTTTAATTAAGGGCTAGAATGAATGGTTTGATGAGGAATTAAGTGTCTCATATCAATTAACTGAATTTAACTTGTAAGTCAAAAGGCTTAAATTTCTTTCTAGGATGATAAGACTCTATAGAACTTTATTATAATTATTATTTATTTTGTTAGTTTATATTTAAATAAAGCTACTATTTAGTTTGTTGGGGTGACATAGAAAACTTTCTATTATATAAACATTGATAAATGTTTTTGATTCATAATTTATGATTATAAGATTAAGTTACTTTAGGGACAACAGTATAATTATTTTAGAGAGTTCATATTAATAAAGTAGTTTGTGACCTCGATGTTGGATTAAGATAAATATATGGTGCAGAATTTATATAATTAGGTCTGTTCAACCTTTAAATTCTTACATGATCTGAGTTCAGACTGGCATAAGCCAGGTCGGTTTCTATACCGAATATAATTATTTTTATTATTATGAAAGGACCATGAAAATAGGATAATCTTAATATTTTCAATATTGCTACTACTTTGACAGATAAGTGCATTAAATTTAGATCTTAACTATGTAATTTGATTTTACATGTAGTATTGATATTATATGATTTATTTATATTTTTAATTAATTTGATTTTATTATTTATTTTAGTTTTATTAAGAGTGGCTTTTTTTACTTTGCTTGAACGCAGGGTGTTGGGGTATGTTCAGTTTCGTTAAGGTCCAAACAAGGTTGGATTTGTTGGTATTCCTCAACCTTTTAGTGATGCTATTAAATTATTAACCAAGGAACAATCTTTACCTTATAAATCAAATTATTTTATGTATTATTTTTCACTGGTTTTTAGTTTAATAATTTCATTGTTTTTATGGATTTTGTTACCTTATTTAACTTATATATGTTCATTTATATATGGAGTTTTCTTTTTTCTTTGTTGTACCAGTTTGGGGGATTATACTACTGTAATTGCATGGTGGTCTAATTCTAACTATTTTTTATTGGGTTCATTGTGTTCTGTTGCACAAACTATGTCATATGAAGTAAGATTAGTATTAATTTTATTATCTCCAATTATTATGATTAGTAGATATAATTTATATTATATGTATTTATATCAATATAACAGATGATTTCGTTTATATATATTTACTTTATTTTTGGCTGGATTAACTTCTTGTTTAGCAGAAACTAATCGTACTCCTTTTGATTTTTCTGAAGGTAAGTCGGAATTAGTTTCTGGATTTAATATTGAGTATGGTGCTGGTGGATATGTTTTACTTTTTCTTGCTGAGTATACAAGTATTCATTTTATAAGAATGATATTGACATTAATCTTTCTCAGTGGAGATTATTATAGTTTATTACTGTTTTGAAAATTAGTTTTGGTTTCTTTTTTATTTATTTTGATCCGGGAGATTTACCTCGATTTTGTTATGAAAAATTAATATATTTAGCTTGAATGAGTTTCTTACCTTTATCTTTAAATTACTTTTTTTTAAATTGGGTTTAAGATATTAATTTTTTCTACTATTTAGTCAAATAAATTTAGAAGATTTAAAGTGAAAGTTAATAGAAGATTTAAACTTCTAATGTATCTTTTCAAGATATATGCTTTGGAGGAATTAACTATTTAATTACTTTATCTCATAGATTTGTTATGTGGATGTTTGTGTTAAAATATGAAAAAAATATAATTGTTAATATTTGCCCTGTAAAAATATACATCACTTCTACTGGGCATTTACCAATTCATGTTAGTATTATTACAATTGATACTACACTTCAGAATAAAATTTGATTGTCCGGATAAAATTCAATTCCTCGAAATTTCGTTTTATTATAAAATGTTATAATTATTAAAATTCTAATTGATATTACTAGGGCTCCCCCTAATTTAATTGGAATTGATCGTAAAATTGCGTAGGCAAATAGGAAATATCATTCTAGTTAAACATGAACCGGCGTAACTAATCCATTAGCTGCAATAAAATTGTCTGGGTCTCCTAATATGTAGGGTCTAATTAATGAAATTATGGTTAATTCTGTAGTTATAATAATAAGAGTAATTGAGTCTTTAAATGTAAAATATGGATGAAATGGAATTTTATCAATATTTCTGTTTAATCCTAGCGGATTACTTGATCCTGTCATGTGCAGGTAGAATAGATGAATTACTACTATTGCAGCAATAACAAAAGGTAGTAAAAAAAATGTGAAAAATCAATTTAGTGTGGTATTAAAAACTGCAAATTCCCCTCAAATTCATTAAACTAAATCTGTCCCTATATGCGGTATTGCTGATAATAAATAGGTATTTACTGTTGCTCCTCAAAATGATATTTGGTCCCATGGTAATAATATCCTAAAAATGCTGTTGCTATTACTATAAATATAATTATTGTTCCTACTATTTAGGCTTGTAAATATATAAATGATCCATAAAATAAACTTGTCCAACATGAATATATAAACAAATGAAGAAAAATGATGCTCCATTAGCATGCATTGTTCGTATTATTCAACCATTATTTACGTCTCGACAGATATGAATTACTGCTATTTCAATATTGGGGATTTATTGTATCACTAGGAATAGGCCAGGTATGATTTGTACTATTAAACATAATCCTAATAGTGAACCGAAGTTTCATATAAATGAAATATTTGATGGTGCTGGTAAATCAATAAGTGAATTATTGATAATTTTAAATATAGGATTATTAATTCATAAGGGTTTATTCATATATTTTCCGAATTGGTCCTGAAGCAAAGTTAGTAATTTTTATTACTGCAATTATTGTAATTAATAAATAGATTATTATTATTATTGTTATGAATCTTGATCTATTATATAATTTTTAATTGATTCTGATAGTTCTATATTTGATAAATTTTGTAATATTATGTCACTATTTATTTGTTCATTGATAAATATGTTTTTATCTGAATAGTATTACTAATATTGTCATTATGGTAATAATTATTAATATTGTTGTTTTTATTTTGATGTTGAATTTTTCATTAGAAGCAATTCTGGTAATATAGATCCACTATTAATCCACCGAGAAAGATTAAAAATAAAATATAGGACATTCAAAAGTTTATTATAATATTCCCTCTACATATATAAGTTAAAATTGTTTGTACAAGAATAATTAGTAGTATTGATATAGGCATTTTTGATCTTACTAATATTATATTTTTAATAGTGATAATGTAAATAATATTATAATAATTTCAGGGATTAGTTTATATAAAATATTGGTTTTGGAGACCAGCAAAAGAATTATCCATCACTGATGTTTTAAAAGTGTTCCTTTTTTCTGGTTTACAAGACCAGTGTTTTTGATATAAACTATTAAAACTTGTGGTTTCATTTTCTTTATCTTATTCTTTATTGATATATTTTTATGGTATTTATGTAAACATTTATTAAGGGTTTTACTGAGTTGTTATTTCGTTTCATATTATTATATCTGTTATAATTAACTATAATCCTATTCTGCTCATTCAAGAGCTCCTTGATTTCATTCATGGTATAATCCCCCAAGAAGAACGAGGATAAAAAATAAAGTTGTGGTTGAACATGTAATTGTTCTAGAAATATTTATAATAATAAAAATTGGTAGAATCAACGCAATCTCCACATTGAAAATTAATAAAATTACTGCAATCAGGAAAAATTGCAGCAAGAATGGTATCCAGGCTGATCTTTTAGGATCAAACCCACATTCAAATGGGGATCTTTTTTCATGGTCATTTATTATTTTCTTTGAGATCATAGCCACAAATTGGTCACAGGATGATACAGCTGTTCAGGAGAAGAAGGAAAATAAGAACCGTGTAGGAGAGAAAGAGAAGGATCTAACTTGGGAAGAAATGGAAACAGCTCTGGGTAAGATGAAGGGTGGAAAGGCACCAGGCATCGATGAAGTGAGCGTGGAAAAGATAAGGGCAGCAGGAGTAGTAGGAAAGCAGTGGCTATACCGTGTGATGGGAAAGGAATGGAATCAGGGCACAACTCCTGAAGATTGGAAAAAGGAATAATTGTACCTATATTCAAAAAGAGAGCAGCAAGGAGTTTAAAAACTATATAGGAATTACACTGATGTGGCACTGTGCCAAAGTGTATGAGAAGATCATTGAAAAAAGAATACGTGACAGGGTGGAAAAAGGGCTAAGAGAAGAGCAGTATGGCTTCAGATCAGGGAGATTGATGGTAGATCTGATATTTTCTATAAGACAGCTGCAGGAAAAACATTATGAGTATGGAAAGGATCTAATGTTGGTATTTCTCGATATTGAGAAAGCATATGATTGTGTACACAGGAGTAAGGTATGGAAGGCCTTGGAGGAGAGAGGAGTTCCCAAAGAAATCATCATGAGACTGACAGAACTGTACCAAGGAAGTGTGAGCTATGTGAAAATAGGGGAAGGAAGATCAGATTGGCTGGAACAAAGGAATGGACTAAAACAAGGAAGTGCTCTATCACCACTACTCTCCATTGTAATCATGGATGAAACTATGCAGAAGGTGGCAGCGAGGATGGGAGAGGAAAACATGAAGGTGATGGCTTTTGCAGATGATCTGATGATCTGGGGAGGTGAAGAAGAGGAAGTGCAGTGGCATTGGATGTATGGACAGACAGTGTGGAGGAATATGGCCTGAAATTTATTGTAAAGAAATGTGAGTACATGGTAACAACCAGGAGAAAGAATAGGGTAACCCAGGGAATTTTGATGGCAGGGGAACAACTAAAGAAGGAAAACAAGTTCAAGTACTTGGGGAGTGTTTTAGAGGAATGTGGAGGAAATGATGGCGAGATACCTGTAAGTGAAAGAGGAAGACAAGCAGAGGCATTCCTAAGGAGCATCAGAAGCCTGATATGGAATAAAGAGGTGCCATAGAGAAGCAAGAAAGTAATCTATCATACATACTATGTGCCATCTTGACTTATGCTGCTGAAACATGGACAATGAAAAATTGGGACATTAGCAGAGTACAAGTAAGTGAAATGAAGTTTTTAAGAGGTAGAATGGGAGTTACTAAAACGGACAGAATAAGAAATGAAGGGATTAGACGCACCATACAAGAGGAACCCCTACAGGAAAGGGTAGAGAGGACCAGACTGAGATGGTATGGACATGTCAAGAGAATCACAAGAAGGCTCAGAGAATCACAAGAAAAATCCATGAAATTAAGATGCATGGTAAACGACCCATAGGAAGACCAAGAGATGGATGGCTGAAAGGAGTGGAGGATGGTGTATGGAAGAGAGGAGAGGACTGGAACAAAGTGGTGACAGAGAGGTGGTGGGATGAAAGAAGCAAATGGAGAGGCTTGTGCATATAGCAGACCCGGCCAGAGGCTGGAAACTGTTGAGGATGATGATGATGATAGGAATTATTATTGAAATTAAGGCTCTAATTGTTAATATTATAATTATTTATCAAGATTATTTCAAACTTATTAATTGGAATTTAATTGTACTAATTTTAGTAGATAAATATCTACCTCATCAATAAATTGAAATATATAAGAATAGCCAAACAACATCTACGAAATGTCAATACCATGCTGCTGCTTCAAACCCAAAGTGGTGGGTTATAGAAATGTGATTTATTTTATGTTGTATTAAACATATTAATAACAATGTTGAACCATTGATGAAATGAAATCCTGAAAAAATAAAGATCCATATACTACGTCAGCAACAGTAAAGTTTGCTTCTCAGTATTCCAATGCTTGAAGTACAGTAAAATTACTTTAGAAATTCATAGTAAATCAACAGAGTAGCGACTTGAAATCATTCAACAAGCATTTGAGAACACATAGAATCATTTAAAGCAGGTTTCAAAGACATTAGAAAGTTATAAGCGGAGTCAAAATTTGTAATTGTGCCATACATTACAATAAGCTGTTAGAAGAATAAACATGGCTCACTTCTACATCTACATCTACATCCATACTCTGCAAATCACAAACATTGTGGGTGGCAGAGGGTGCTAAGCACCAATCCTAAACCCGCCCATTCCAATCCCGAATAGTGCGAGGAAAGAAGGAATACATATAAGTATCAGTACGGCATCTTATTTCTCTAATCTTATCCCTCCGGTCATTGCGACCTAAATAGGTTGGCGGAAGAAGTATTTCATTGCACTCGAAATTTAAATTTTTTCGTATATTCTCCAGTAAATTCGAACGCAAGCTACGTCGTCTGTCTTCCAAACTATCCCAGCCCAATCTATGTATCAATTCTGTGACGCTTTCATAAGGGCTGTAACAACAAGTCACGAATCTAGCGGCTCTCCTCTGCACCCTCTCAACTGAGTCAATCAGAACCTTGCGATACGGATCCCAAACCCCACAACAGTAATCCAGATGCGCCAGTGTTTTATACGCTATCTCCTTTGTTTGAGCATTACAATTCCTCAAAATACGACCTATGAATCGTAATTTAGAATTTGCCTTGCCTACGACGGAAGTTATGTGCATGTCCCATGTCATGTTGCTTTGTACTATCACCCCCAGATACTTCACGGAATCAACCGTGTCAACAAGTGAATTTTTTATTTTGTACTCGTGAACAAACTGATTCTTCTTGTTACTTATCCGCATTGCCTTGCACTTTTTGCAATTAAGTGTAAGCTGCCATTTACGGCACCAATCGAAAATAGCATCAAAATCACGCTGAATTTCTAAGCAGTCGTCGGAGCACCTTATTTCCCTATAGATAACCGCATCATCGGCAAACAATCGCAACCAGCATTTGAGGTTGTCACCTAGATCGTTTATAAATATTAAGAAAAGAAATGGACCTATTACACTTCCCTGAGGAACGCCCGAAGTAACATTTATCTTAGATGAGGCTTCCCCGTCAACAACGACATATTGTGATCGACCAGTTAGAAAATCACGTATCCACTCGCAAATCTGAGCCGAAATACCGTAAGCTCGAATCTTCGCTAAAAGTTGGTTGTGTGGCACAGAATCAAAAGCTTTCTGAAAATCCAAAAAAACCGCATCAACTTGCGAACCTGCATCGATAACTTTCATTATGTCGTGGGAAAATAGGGCCAATTCTGTTTCACACGATCGCTTCTTCCGAAATCCATGTTGGCATGGTGTAAGTAACTCGTTCTCATCTAGAAACTTCATTATGTTCGAGCATATGACATGTTCCAGAATTCTGCTGCAGACCGATGTTAGAGATATGGGTCGATAATTCCTAGGGTCACTCCGATCTCCTTTCTTAAAAACGGGAATTACCTGGGCTATTTTCCAGCTAGAAGGTACTTTTCTCTCTTCTAGTGATTTACGGAATATATCTGACAGAAATGGTTCAATATCCTCCGCGTATTCAGAAAATACTCTTACCGGTATACCATCGGGACCCGGCGCTTTACCCCACTTCAGGAGTTTTAATTGCTTTACAATTCCTACGCTATCAATTTCTATCGGATCCATCTCTAATTCCACACGATGTGGTAAAGTGGGGATGTTTTCCAAGTTTTCTTGCGTGAATGAATTTTTGAATTCGGTGTTAAATAAGGTAGCCTTGTCGCGGCTGTCTTCAACCTCCCGTCCGTCTTTTATTAGAACTGGCTTATTGTTCCCACTACAACTAACTTTTTTTACATACGACCAAAATTTCTTAGGGTTTTCAGTGAGGCTCTTAGAGAGAGAATTTTCACGAAAGTTATTAAATGCCTCACGCATCGCATTCTTAACATGTCCCCTTATCTCCTCTAACTTATCTAAATCAGTCCGATGCATCGTCCTTTTTGATCGTGCATGTATCTTCCTTTGCTTCTTCAGTAACCTTTTAACCTCCCGTGTGTACCATGGGGGATCGTTCTCTTCCCTGATTGTCCGTTGGGGTATATGCAAGTTCATACCTTCCCCAAGTATATGTAGGAATCGATGCCACCTGTCTTCAACGGTGCCTCCTGCTACCAAGAAGGTGTGGTAATTATGCCTCAAATACGCTCTAAAACACTCTTTTGAAGCCTTTTCGAATCTGTAAACGATCCTCTCTTTTCTCTTTCTGCGCGTGGTTGTTAGTTTTACTGTAGCAATTACAGCTTTGTGATCACTTATACCTGCGGTGGTAGAAATATCCGTGAATAGTTCGGGCCTATTTGTAACAACTATATCTAAAATATTTTCGTTACCGTTGAGGCATCGCGTTGGTTCAGTTACGAGCTGTTCAAGATGGTGATCTGAGAAGAGGTCTAGAATGATTTCGCAAGCTGCTTTATCCCTGCCCCCAGTAACGTGAACGTAATTAGTCCAGTCGATATCAGGCAAGTTAAAGTCACCTCCTAGCATTATTGTATGGTCCGGAAATTGCCGTGCTATATTATTTAAATTATTTCTCAAGGCCTCGGCAATATTTACGCTTGCATCGGGTGGACGATAGAACGAGCCTATCACAAGTTTTGTCCTAGCTACGTTGAGCTTGATCCATATGATTTCGCAGACATCTATTTCGCTACATGGGAGGTACTTACTAACAGCTATAAATACACCACCTCCTTGGGAATGCAACCTATCCTTACGGAAAATGTTCATGTTACTATTAAAAATTTCGCCGGAACTTATATCCGGTTTTAACCAACTTTCTGTGCCTAATACGATATCAGCATCTGCACTACGAATAACGTTTTCGAGTTCAGGCTGTTTATTACAAACACTTCTGCAGTTAACTACTAGAACTTTTAATGTTCGGGATTCTTTTAAGCTACCCCTAACACGAGGTGCTGAATTTATCTTGGCTGTCTGCAACTGAATTTCCTCCTCAGGGTCATCTTCCCTCAGCCTAAAAAACCCCCCAATGCACTCCACACGGCCCCTGCCACCCATGTAGCCGATTCCCGTGTGTAGTGCACCCCTGATCTATCCAAGGGATTCCTACAAGATTCAACCCTAGGGTGAAGATCAAGGAATCTGCAGCCATGACTATCACAGAAGCACCGTAATCTCTGGTTCAGCCCCTCAACACGGCTCTGAACCAGAGGTCCACAGTCAGGCCTATCGACAATGCTGCAGATGGATAGCTCAGCCGAAATCTTGCGGCCAATGGCCACAGAGTTCACCCTTTCTGCAAGTCGCCCAAAGGACGAGAGGATAACCTCCGAACCTAGGCGGCAAGCATCATTGGTGCCAACATGAGCTACAATCTGCAGCTGGCTGCACCCCGTCCGTTCAATGGCATCCGGGATGGCCTGTTCCACATCTTGGATTAGACCCCCCGGAATACACAATGAATGGATACAGGAATTCATACCCGACCTCTTCGCCATTTCCCTAAGGGGTTCAATAAATCGCCTAACGTTGGAGCTACCGACCATTAAAACCCCCTTCTGCAGTTGCCCAGACTTAGCGGGCTGTGGGGTTGCCAACTCGCAGGCCGACGATTGCAGGACTGAATCAGATCCAGACAATGCGTCAAACCGATTGGACAGATGTACAAGCTCGCCTTCTTGGGTATCAAGCTTGCCCGACTTAGGTCAAATCAAGAAAAATCAAAAGTTGTTTCAGCCTTGAAGCTATAAAATTGTAGAAATTAGAAGCAGTTTTGAGTAAAACTGAAAACAATTTTTTACAGCTAAGATATTGAAGATACAAAATTTTTTCATAAGGATTGAAATTTACATTTACTTAAAATCCTAGCTACTGTTAAAATTTCAGAATAATAGGAGTAGTGGGAGCCAAAAATGAAAAAAATTATGTTGAAACTGGTGCAAGAATACAGTTTTCACACTCGGAAAGGCCAGTTGACCTTTGGACACAGAAGAATTTTGGCCAGGCCATTTATACAACCGATGGGGACTATATGGTGTCTTTTTGCTGGTGATCAGTGGAGCAGAGTTTGTCTCTTTGTGTAGTGCTGGTCGCTTGAAAGCAGGAAGAGCAGTGGGGTGATGCATTTGCGGGCACAGCCATCTTAAGATTTAGGAGTACAGTAGAACAGTTTAAATAATTTGCAATGGCGTTTGGTCTGGTCTGATTACTTTTAATTACTTGCAATCAACAACTTGGTGAAGATTTTCCAGTTGCCTATCATTTGTTTGGACTTGTATTATTTTTATTGAGAATATAGAGAAACTTTAACTAAGCAGCAGTCACTTTCATTACTATATGATCCTTACCTTTCCTAATTTGGAGTTAATCAAGTTAGGTGGCCTCTGAAAGAATTTAGATCAATCGAATATCCAAAGGCACATGAGTAACATGGTTACAGTTAATGACAAAGTGTTTATCTCCAACCCCGGTAATCATTATGTTGTTATAATACAACTATCCTTCTGAATTCTGTAGATAGGAACTTTTTCTTAACACCAGGCAACCTCTTGCCCTTAACCTCCTGTAAGACCCTATCAGTAAAACTGTCACTTAATTTTTATCACCTATAGTATTTATTCATTTAAATATTATATGTAAAAATATCATTATTATTTTTTAATTTCTTTGCACATCATGTCAAAAAATTGTACTTTCCTGTAATTTCCAACTGTCTATTTCTTCCTCCAACTGTTCCATTTGCACCCTTCCTCTGACTTGAAGCATATGTTCGGTCTGAATGTTTACAAATCAGATCCACTTTCCACATCTATATACATAATTACCATTTGTACCAAAATAATGTAAAGTATATTTATAAATTATAACCACCAATGCAACAGCATTTTCGTAGTTTATTCATGTATGGAATGTATTTCTCTCCATTCACAGAAACATCTTTAGTGTTTTACCCTGTTAAATGCACACATATGTCATTATATCATTTTGATATAAATAAGAAAAGAAAGGGAAATTAACCCACCACATACCAAAGTGGACGGATGAGATGAGAGGGAACATTTATGCTGACAAACAACTACACAATATTTCGGCATCTGCCTTGTTCACAAGTAGAAAAACGGGCCATTAGGTTCGGAATGTGTGTACACAACGAACGTTACCTAATGACTAACCGTGTATTGGTGGAAGAGGGGGGGGGGGGACGGCTAAGGAGTAGACTATCCATATCGGTATGCAATGTCTGAGATAATATATTTAATATATTGCAGGCGATGGTAAAATGAGCATATGTAGTAAGGGTACGGATTAAACACCAAAAAAAAAAAAAGGTAGTGATGGGTTAATTGGATTTTAACGGTGGTTAAGTCCAGGTGGGTTTCTCGTATTCTGGTACGCTAGTTCCCATCTCCGGAGTTCTGCTGCAGTGGTGCTGTCAGGGAAAACTTTGACTGCTCTCACAGTAAAACAGTGGTTCAGGTTGTTGGAATCATGGCTATTGGCATGTTCTGGTACTGGAAGGTACAGGTTGTGAGTGTGGACTATTTGTCTGTGGCCATTCATTCTAACAGAGAGTTGCTGTGTGGTGAGGCCTATGTAAGAACTGGTGCAATAGCGGCAAGTTAGTTGGTATATAAGATGAGTGGTTGAACAGGTGGGATGTCCAATGATGGGGAAAGTTTCTCCTGTGGTGGGATTGGAATATGTAGTGGTGGGTGGAAGCATGCTGCAGGTTTTACAGCAGGGTCTATTGCAAGGATAAGATCCATATGGTGCTTTTGGAGAGTCTAACGGAGGGTATTTGTGGACTAAGATGTTCTTAAGATTGGGTGGTCTGCTAAAACTTGCACGAAGGACATTGGGTAGGAGAGTACGCATTTCCAGAAATGAGCGAAGGAAGTCATACCCCTGTCGCAAGATATGGTTGATGGACTTGAGGCCAGGAGAGACTGAGTGACAAAGGCTGGGCTATGGTTGGTTTTTGTAGGAGACAAGTGAGAGTGGTTACGTGGAGGGTGGTTGATCGTGCAGGAGATCTGTTTATGTACAAGATCCCTGGGGTAACAACGGAAAATAAGGGCTTGGGATAGGTTTTGTGAGTATTGATGGAGAGAATGAGTATCAGAGCAAATGCGACTTCCATGGATGGCAAGACTGTATGGGAGGGAACGTTTGGTATGTAATGGATGGAAGCTATCAAAGTGTAGATACTGCTGTAAATTAGTGGGTTTGATGTGGACTGCGGTATGAAGGACACCGTGCCTGAGCATGATGTCAACATCGACAAATGTGATGTGTGAGTGTGAGTGTCCAGGTGAAATTGATGGAATTGTTGCTATTGTTAAGGGAGTGGAGGAATTCAAGGAGGTGGTTTTCGCTGTGGGTTCAGATCATAAATATGTCATCTATGTATCTGAACCACACAGTGGGTTTAAAGGGAGTGTTGTTCAGGAAACGTTCCTCCTGACGACCAAGGAATTAGTTGGCATAGGATGGGGCCATGCGGGTGCCCATGCGGTACTGCGGATTTTGTGATATACTACAGAATTAAAGATAAAGAAATTTTTGGAGAGAACTATATGGGCCAAGGTTGAAATGAAGTATGTACTAGGCAGGCTATGTTGCAGACATAGGTCATTGGTGAACTACGAGATGACATCAAAACTGACCATGATGTCAGTGTCCGAAAGCCATATCTCTTGAAGCATGTTGATGAATTGTACTAAGTTCTTCCCACGGTGGGGACATTTCCCCACAAACGGGTTGAGCATTCCCGTCAAATACTTGGCCACAGTGTATGTTGGGCCACCTATGGCAGTTACAATCGACCATTGAGGTACATCTTCCTTGTGTATCTTGGGGAGGCCATAGAGTCTGGGTGGCGTCGCAGCATGAGGTCGAAGGCTCCTGATGACGTCAGATGTAAATCCGGCCTTCTTCAATAGAGTCATTGTCTTTCTCTCAATCCTCAAAGTTGGATCGTCGCTAAGAGGCTTTTCATTGGTGTCATCAAGTAGTTGTCTTATCTTGGCCTCATAGATCTCAGATGTTAGGATGCTGGCATTCCCCTTCTCTGCTGTTAGCACCACAATCTCTTCATTTGGACACAAGATGCGGAGAGCGAGGCATTCTGCTTTTGTAATGTCGAGGCTTGGCCCTCTCCAGCACTCTAGAAGTTTCCCTCCAAATCTCTTTTGCCACATCTCCTGGTAGTCTGTGAGCGGCTTGTTCGATGGCACAGATGATTTCTTTCATTGGAATGGCAGCAGGGGCTAGGGCAACGTTCAACCTATTGGACAGAACCGTTTCAATAGCTTCTTCCAGACGTATTCCTGTGAGATTGACTACTGTGTGTCTGGATTCTAGTTCTTCTGTTGGACGCTGGGCTTGGGACAGACGGTTGAATATGGACGTCTGTCTGGCCATTGTTCTGTCATTCTCCATGTACCCCTGCGCTGACATAGCTGCATCCACCCAATCCCAAGAGGTCGGCGACAACGTCACAAAGTCAACTAATTTGATAAATAGAAGATAGCCATCTTGGCTGGCGTGCAGTTTTTTGGCATATTTCGGAGAGTTCAGCTCGTGTGATAACATAGGCTGGTCCGTGTATAGTTGGTTGAACCGTGCCACATCATGTTAGGTGTTAACAGCAAGATTTAGTATGCAATAGTTTCACTTTCATACTAGTAAGGGGACTGGATGAGTGTTTGTCTTCTCTCGTGAATGTATTAAACTTGCAATCGATAATGGAACTGTTAGTCTGATAGCCTTATCTGAAAATTTTGTTCTGGTACCAAACTGTTGTATAAGAACTTCCTAAAAATTATAATTTTCGTGGAACTCTAAACTGTGCACAGTGCACTTTATTTTTACTACCACCCTTCACATTTTGTGGCGTATTTCAAACTTATAGTGACTGCATAGTTGAAATATAACCAGAATCAGAAGGCAACTATCATTCTAATTATTGAAGTTCACGCATTATTGAGGCCAACCCTAGATTCACACTTGCTTGAAAGTTTGTCTCTATCTGTCCTTAAAATTGATATACCAACAAGTACTCATTCTTCCTATGTAATAGAGTACATTTTTACTGTTTGAAGTCCATTGTTCATAATTGCCCTTTAAAACTTACTCCATTTGCTGACTGCTATATCTGCATTGCCTTATTCCTGAAATATGATGCTAACTTATGGTTGTGCTCATCTTTCCCTTTTGCGTACTACTTCTATTTCTTCACCCAATATACACCCAACTCTAATCATCAACATATACCCTAACAGGCTTACTACTCACAGCTGTCCAGCTGTCTTTATGTGAGTCCCATTTTCCACTTACGCCATCCCAGCTAAATTTTTGTTATAGTTACAGAGCGTACTGCAATAGTACTGTGTGATAAAAGGTTGTCCAAACATTTAAATGTGATTGAGACATTTTGTAATTAAAATCTGGAAAAAACACTACAAAATCATCTAATTTTCCCTCCATTATTCTGAAAGATAGTGAGTGTGATTTCTTTTTTTAACTTATGGATTGATGCCTCATCAATGTCAAGGTAATTACAGGTGGGATGGGAATGGGGACAAGGAATGTGAAGGAATTCAGCCATGGTATTTTGAAGGAAGCATCCTGGCATACACCTGGAGTGATTTGGAGAAACCATAGGGAACCCAAATCTGGATGCCCAGACGGATATTCGAACTGCCATCCTCCCGAATGCAGTGAGTATGACATTTTTTCTTTGATGTATTTTTTTAATAATATTGAAGGTAATGATTCTGAGACCTTAGCCTAGTACTGAACGAAGTCAGTATTGTCTTAGAACAAAACTTGCTTTGTGATTTGATACTTTCTGAATATTGAGAATACAAGTTTCATGGTTGTGTCAGAAAAAAATTTACAATACAATAATCTTCAGATTCAATGAGAATAATACGGTTTGAATTGATATTTTTGGGACAAATATCTTCTAAGGCAAATGGCTCCTTATATTATTTTAAGCATTATCTCAGATAAAAGCATTTATCAGTTGATTTACTGCAAGTGAAAGATATATTTAAATCATTCCAAAATACTAGTGAAACATAGAATAAATATGAATTACCTGCAAAATATACATAAAACCTGGTTTTTTATGCATATGTACTGGCCACCAAAGGTTTGGCTCCTTAATTTTTATAGTTCCCTGACATCCATTTTTCTGGGGACCATGTACTATGGAATGGTCTAAAATAACAACCTCACATTTGAAATACTGAGGGATCTGATTCTCATCAACACTAATGCCAATGTCATAGTTGATTATTCCTTCAAGAAATTCATAAAAAATTAGAGACAAATTGAAAAAACTCATAAATTAATTTAAATCTAAAAAGAAAGAATCAAAATATGATAGAAACTATCAAAAATATCAAATCTCATGTGTATATCAAGAAAAAGTTGCTCAAGAAACTGTACATTGTTACTATTTTGATATATAACTGAGTAACAAATACATTAATGTATTTACTACATTACTATCTGCACTTATTATCATGGTACTACAATTAAAAATATTTATCTTTATAAGTGAGCATCTTAATATTCAATAAACAAGTGTGAATCACTTACAGGAATGTAATTTAATAAATGATTTAACAATTTAAGAATTAAGTAAAGTAACACTCTGAAACTTTGTGAATGAAGACTCAGACATATGAAAGAGTACTTGATGTTCTTCTAAACAATAATAATGACTAATGATATGACGCTTATAAGTGGCCATCTTCACTTTCAGAACAAAAACATTTTGTTTTCTTTGTAAGAATTAAAAAGACTTTTATTTTTGGTAGTTACTGCATTTGATCCTTCTTTTCATGATAAAGAAGTATTTTTGGGACAGGAATGATTAAGCAAAAAGCTAATAAAAAGTGCATATCAAACTGTAAAAGTATGTTTACATGAAACTTTTAACAGACATCTGTTTAATGTCAGAGCACATATTTGAAGACTTTGATCTTTTAAAAAATGGCCATAGCATAACGAGACATATGAAAAACATTACAATTTCTTTTTTGTTTTTTCCTTAAATAAGAACATTATGCTCAGCAGAATATTTAAGTTTTATAAACAGTTCATATGGGCATTTGATTTGATTAGTTTTTAAACCATTTAGATGCAAATTATTTCCCTCAAGTAAAAAGTAAAATGTTCATATTACTGGTTGCAGAGGCTTAACAATTTTTATTATGGAAAGGAGAGCAATCATTCAACATAGCAAAAGTCACAATGGGTAGAAAAAAATTAACAAAAAATAAAGAATTTAATTTTTGGCAGTGCCCTTCTTGAGTAACTGTGGTTGTTACATTGTAAGGATTACAGTAATGTGAATACAAGATTTTGTATAAGAACTAGCATTTGCCCACTGCTTCACGCACGTATCCTTTGGTATGTGTAGAAATTCTTTAGCAATTTTATTCTATTACTCTATTATTCTGTTACCATATTACAGGAGTTGGATAGGGTGCAAAGAAGGGCTGCTAGATTTGTTTCTGGAAATCATCGCAGAATACAATCAGTGACAGATATGATAAAGGAGCTGAAATGGGATTCATTGCAAGACAGGAGGAGGATGAGGAGGGTCACGGGAGTGTACAGGGCATATACTGGCAATGAGGCATGGAAAGATATTGCAATAGGTATGAAAAGGTATGGAAGGGAAAAGATGACCATAACCACTAACTGGCACTCGATTTCAGGCACAAGGGTGTGGGAAGATTCTCTTTTTTAGGTAAGGGTGTCAAGGATTGGAATGAGTTACCAAGAGAAATGATGAATAATTTACCAAAAACTTTGAAAGAATTTGAAGATAAAATTTGTAGAGGCCAAATGTAGGTGGGTGCAGGATAGAGGGAAGATGGGTGTGTAGGGAAATTGCCACCGGAGCCAATGCTCCATTGCAATTAAATTAAATTAAATTAAATTAAATTAAATATATTAATGTTGAGAGGAGTGAATTCTAAATCCTTTGTTTAGTTATTGCCTTAGGTTTAGTTTTCATACTGATGTCCAAGAGTTTTGTTTCATTCAAATTTTAATGTTATACAATTTATGATTTAGTAGAAAAGCTATCTGAAAAATTAACTGTACTAATTTGTAGATATAATTATTGTGAGAAGAAAAAAAAATGTTTAACCAATATCCCATCAAGCCCCATCACCAACATATGCCCTGTATATTCCCAGCACTCTCTTCACCCTCCTACTTTCATCCATTGATTCCCAATCCCAATTAAATTTTCTGAAATATTTTTTTATTTTGCTGTTAGTATATTGGTTTTATTTTGACGATATGTTAGTATGATCAGTTTTTTTTGCTATATAAGTCTATGTTGATTAAGACTAATCGTGCGTGGTATCATACATAAAGAAATATTTTTAATTTCCTTCGCTTTCACATCACCATATTACTAACGCCATTATTTCAGCCACATATAAATAATAATTCCAAATTGTCATGATTTTTTCACAGTACAGTATTAATGCACGTTTGACTGAAGCTATGATTTTCGAACATCAATATTATCTGAGGTTGTGGTTCAATTGAAGTACAGTCTGGACCATTATGACAGTTGATAAGCTTTATTGAAACATAAGAGATGTAAGGTATCCCTAGTTATATTTTCTATATTCCGCGAGAATTCGGCCAAGTTTAAGGTTAACTTCAGTACACGATACCACATTTAAAATCAAGTTAACAACACTCCTAATACAATAAAGTGGATAAATAACATGTAATAGCTATAAATAAGAAGTTTCCAGGAAAAATTAAGTAATAAACTCACCTAAAAGAGAGTAATCCGTTATTATCCATGAAGCAGAAGACACAGATTTATTTACGTTACGATGGCCATAATACACTACTAAATTGAACACTGTAAAGCACTTTTATAATTAGAATTTCACCACTTGATATTAAATACACTCATAACTAGCAGCTAAAGACCGATTTAAAGTAATAAATAATGCATCTTCACATGGGAGATAGTAAACATTTTATGCCACCACATTTGAATAACTTCAGAGCTTTAAAAGTAAAGGAAACCAAGTAAAATAAATAACTAGGTAATATTTTGTAAAGTTCCCTTGATGACCAACCGATAAACTGAAAATATAAGTGAATATTAGACAACCGGTTATGGCGTCGTAAAAACCGAAACTTTGGAAATTAATAACTCAGAAACTAACAGGTTTAGCCGACTAAAAACTTCGCTAAAAGGCTTAAAATAAATCAAGGTTCAATTTAAAAATAATCTTAGGACACAACCGGCTATAAATAAAAAGCAGAAGATTTGGTCGGAACAAGGGAAAATTAAGGAAATCAGTATCTTTCGAATTACCGAATAGATTTGAATAATTTTTACACCAGTAGAATCAGCAGAGACGGGAGAGTATTTCTAAAACAACATAAAGCCCGAAATCTAAAGTTTTTGACGGTCTGTTTTTTGTACACAGATTTTTGAAATGACTACGTAATCCAGTGTAGCAACACACCCCAACTAAATAAATCTATAACTCCGTTCTGGAGCATTTAAAACATTATTACCAAGAGACACTAAAAACTTATTTTGGCGTGATCTACACACTGTGAATTTCTGGTAAACATTGGGAGGTAAATCGAGAATTTCAATGTCTATGTTGAACACGTTAGTCCTAGTTTCATATAGGGAATTGCAGAGCTATGACGCTCACTTGGGTCTAGATTGTGCGAGAAGTAGGACGTGTTAGGTCCGAGAGCCGCAAGCTAGCCTCGGGCGGCTTGGGCATGAGGCTAGACTACAACCGGACCGGGCACAATGGCGGATAGGCGCCATATTGTGATTTTTTAGTTACATAGTAAAATGTTGGAAATTTGAACTTTGAATTTTATGGGGGGGACTTATCGGTTTTGGTTATGCTTCATAACTTGCAATTTTCGTGTGATGATATTTTCCGATGCCTTGCTAGCTGAACAGTTGTAATACAGTGACATTTTTGAATATATGTGAATAGTGAAACTTCAAACCTGACTTTCATTTAATAGTATACCCTTCCTGTTTGGGGAATAACGAACAGGTGGCGACCATCTTGAAAACCAGTTAGCATTTTTATTAGGCAAATTCACGGTCAACAAACTATTTTAAGAACTTCAAGTATTTCCAGTGATAAGTAAGTGAACTATAGTTAAGGAACATAAGGCTGATATCCACCCCCAAGATCCATCTTTGTTCCTTACAGAGACAATATGGATTTAGCTTTATAATGAATGCGACGTAGCATCAGGATATGAATTATTTTAATTTATCTTTGCTTTCAATAAAGCTGTATTATTGATGTTATTATTTTAGTCGCATGTAAGTACCTCCAGCAGGCTAAGTTTCAATAGCGAAACAATGTATTAATGTGCATGTGACAGAAGCCAAGTTTGTTGTTAGGTTGAAATGCATCCTGGACCAGAATGGCAAGTGACACACTGCATTACAGCATAAGGCATAATGGATCTAGTTTTATAATTTATGCGGTGTAACATAATGTGTTAAAGATGCCTAATTAATTTTTAATTTCATTGTTTGCATTTTGCTATACCCATTAACTCAATTGCATGTATGGAGATAAACATTAGAAAATCAGGGTTATGAAGTTATTTTATAGGAAGGACAGTTTATTTTACTGCTAGTGGTTTGAACAGCAGCCAAAATTTTTACACACATTTAAGAATATTTGCACATGAAAGCCACCAAATACATATTAATTGAATAAAGTCCATCCAAATAATAGACAGTTCTGTAGAAGTTATTAAAGAAAAACTACGTATTTACCTGTTAGGTTTTTTCTAAGTCATCTTTCTTTAAAAAAAAAAAAAACTGAATTTCTTATCCATAATGATATGTAACGAAAAAATATTGGCATAATAATGTTTTTGTACTTCGTTTAGCGATCACGAAAGACATGTTGTACCAGAGACAAACTTTAACTGTCTACCAAAGACAATCTATGTCTACCACATTGATAATCTAATGCATTTTACAAGAAAACTGACCAGTTATGATGTAAATTAATGGTGATTATGTTTGATTCACGTATTCCATTTACTTTAGAGTATTGCGGTCCAGAAAACTGAGAACAAAAGTAAAAAAATATAACTGAATCCAAAGTTTTGTGAGCTTATTGCTAAAGGAGTGAATAATGATCTGCAACCCACAATTTTCCAAATATAAAGGTTTTTAATTGTTTGCTCCTTCCCATGGTACATATAAGTCATTAGCTATTTTCACAGATTTTGACTGGCACCATTAGCTCTAAAACTTGAAAACCACAAACAAATTGCAGCGGTACTTATTGCATGATACCCAATCCAGTAAAAAGACACACGCAGCTTGCTTACAGATACATAATAGTATAGATTAACATTCTATTTTTGCCATTTATTTGCTTTTTGTTTGTTCATCTCAAAGTTCCTCTTATACCAATAGCAACTTTTGACTGTGTATAGAATATATTTGAACAAAGATCGATCCAAAAGATTAGCAGGTTCCCTTTCTATACAAGATCTATAAGTTATTTTTCTTCTCTGCAACCTTTGCTCTCTGCAACTATTCTTCCAAAAGGTCTCAATCCTCTGCTCGATTATGATAAGTTTCACTTGCTCACCATCTCTACTAACAATCCCTTCACTTCTTTTTTCCAGAGATACTATATTTTCTAATATATTAATCAAAGCAAATAATCTCTATTACACCTGCCATTCTTTTAGTAATTCCATGAACCTTTATTTTCCCAATATTATGGCCTTTCCCTGTAAAATTATATTTCTGTCAAATTGTGTAATTTTATTTGTTTTAAGGAATTGCTATGTTACATGCTGATTATGTGGCTACATCACTGCAGTGACAAAACAGACTGATGAATTTACATAACACAAAAAAGACTAATATCCATACATGAATTAACAGAAGATAGTAAGTTGACAGTGAGAAAGCATATGGTGTATTTAATTTAATTTAATTGCAATGACACTCATCCTTTAGTTGCAATTTTCCTACATAGCCATTTTTCCCTTTTCATATTAATTTTTATCTTAAATTCTTGAAATATAATTTCCCCGCTCACCTAATTTTGGCCTATAAAAATTTTAATTTTAAATTCTTTCATTGTGTTTGGAAAACTTTTCAGCACTTCTCTTGAAATTTATTCCAATCCTTGATTCCCTTACATACAAAAGGAAAACTTTCTGTTTCCCTCATGCTTGAAAATCAAGTGCCATCTTGTGATCAAATTCTACATTTCCAATTCATGCACTACACTTCTTGCATAAATCTCCTACCAAGCATAATCACCAATATACACACTCTCTTCATCACCAATATACATCTTATCCTCCTCCTTTCTTACAACAATCAAAATCCAGCTTCTATAACATATCAGTTGCTAGTTGAGTGCCCTACTTGGCACCCCTCCAACTACTGCAACTGACACCCAAAATGTGGGTCCTGTACTAACCACCACATTCAAGCAATGGTCTGACCAAAGTTTTGTAACACAATTCCGTCATTTTTTCTGGTATATTCCCTCATCACTCTTCCCAGTAAATGAACAATTTTGAAACCTCTTGCAACCATAAAGAAATAAATGAAAATAAAACTCATACAGCAAGTGGGGAATAAGAATTTAATTATGGTGTATGCCCCAGGTACAATTTTACCACACATCTGCATTCCCATTTCACGATTTTCTTTTTAATATTAAAATTCTTTGAGTAGGATATCACCATTCACCTACTTTCGCCCTTTATAAATTCTGATTTCGAATTCCTTCAGTGTTTCCGATAATTCATGTATCATTTCATGTGGTAATTTATTACAGTCCATTCCTTACCTAAAAAAGCACTTCATCAGGCCTAAAATCACTGTTTTACTCCTAAATCTTCTACCAGCATTTATCTAAGCCTCATAATAAAAATATGCTTTATACATTCCAAAGAATCTTTTCTACTGTCTTCTCTTTTTCCATCAGTCACAACCTAGCTCCTCTATCTTACTAGTTACCAATTGTGTTAAGTGGAAATTTCACAAAACATCTGGTTGCTCTTCATACTGTCCCAAAATGTGGGTCCCATACTGCATCACTAGATTCACACAATAGCAGACCAAGATATAAATAACACATTTCAGTGCCTACTTAATTATATTCTCTCATCGCCATCTCCAGTAAATGAAGTATTTTAAAACCTCTTTCTAACGCTATTCCAATCGGAAAAACTATTGAATGTTATGCCAAGATATTAACATATTTGGTATTTTATATATAAAAAAACTCCTCCTGAAACCTTCAATTATTATTAAAAAAAAAAAAACTTTATCACTTGAATCTTCTTCAAATTTAGCTTCATTCTATTGATCTAATTATCCTGACCATATCTTCCAGTAGATGTTCATAGTCCTCTTACATTTTAAACCAGTTATACAACACTAGCATTTGCCCATTGTTTCACTTGTGGGGTCCTTGGTAGATACAGAAATTCTTTACCCCCTTTTCTCCTAGTTCCAAATATTATCATGGAGAAGTAAATGTTACCTAAGAACTTTCTTTTAGATATCACCCTAAGTTCTGTTTTCATACTGATATCTGGAAGTTTTGTTTTATTTAAATTTTAATATAGTGTAATTTATGAAATATAAAAAGTAGGGTTACTGATTACTTATAAAGCTACATGAAAAATTATGCATATTAGTACAAAGAGGTAATTACTGTACAGACATTATTGCTAATCTATTTTGAGCTAAGCCATAATATTTCAAAGTGTTAAAATCCCATTTAATTTAGTTGTCAAAGACTTGCTTTTTTGCTGGGGTAATCATAAACTCAGTAGACTTCCTGTTGATTTGAAACTGATATATTATCAAAGTTCGGTTACATCATTCGGTACCAGCGTAATGGAAAAGCATTAGACTTCTGTCCAAAATTATGATTGCAGATTAAACTACTTAAACATAATGTAAGCAGCTTCCAATGAACCCCAAATTGATCAAATGTTCAAACTCATTGAAAGTGGAACATCACGTTGTGAAACAAATGCTTTAGCTTGGGGGGTAGCAAAAACAATGTTCCAACTATTCATGAAAAATAAATAATTTTCATGACCGTTAGTCTTATGGTACCTATAATCTCTTAAGAACACACCCGCTGCACAATTGATACCATCAAACATGAAAGGGAATTAAAATAAACTTTCAGTACATAGTTTCAGAGTTATACAAAGTATTTATTCTTCCAACTGTTTCTCCTCTACAAAATTTGGTGCCAGATTTAGAAAGGCAATCAGGCTACTTCATCGAAGATTAACAGCTTAAATACATTCACAAGCGAGAACAAACTCTCATCATATCCCCCATCTATATGAAAGAACTAAGACTACATTATCAAGACAAGTTACAGCCACATGGTGCCACTTGCTCAGCAAGTGATGCACGAACCCAACTCAACCACATCTGCTTGTAAACTGACTAAAAACTTTATCATGGCTGCTGCTATCACCACGAAATCGTAACCTCGTAACGTAAGCAAAAACCTTCAAAAATTAATATTGTGAAGAATATTTAATAGTTTAAATATATTCTCCTATCTATTCTAAAATAATTTAGTCTTTAAAAAGGTTTCTATAAGATTAACCTTGAAGTCTCTTATGTCATCAAAGCTGACGGTTTTCCTTTACAACTACAACAATGACAAAAAAACCATTCCCAAAATCTTGTTTATCTCATAGATGCATCAAACTTTCTATAGGAACCTAATATATATATTTAATCCTCTTACTCTGAACTACCTTCTGATATAAATTTCATGTTTCTATCTCCTTTAGTCTAAACTTCAATTTTTTCTCTTAATAAAAACTCCTAATTATACTTGCCTAATTGCTTGATTTTACATTCAAAACATGGCTTGAAAATCGTAAACAAGTCAAATATCTATTAAACTAAATTTTTCCAGGTATAATCAATGCACTTTAAAATGATTCTTGTGATGAGTTTTAGTAGTGGAAATGAACGCAACAAAATTCATTACGATCGGAAAACTACTTTATCTGAAATTGAATTCTTGCACGTGGGTAACCTTGAAATCGAGTTATAAATCATGTTTCTACTGGCTCTAGCTAGTAGAATAGATACATTTCAACTTCTACCAGGTGTTGAGGTTAGGTACCTGTAGAGGATTACACTACATCTGAATGCTCCCCCGATCCTAATGCTCCAGCCTGGCCCACCCCCAAGTGAATCTGCTTGCTACAAAATCTGCTGAAAAAATGAAGAAGCCATCAAGCAAGCCACCCCCTTAAATAGAAGGAGGCTTTTTTTGTGATGCCACCACAGTGGAATTTTCCACTTCGCCGCCTGCCATGTCTCCCCTCTCTCTTTTTCACTGGCGTGGGTTACAAAGTTTTTTTCCCTTTCCCAATTTAAGTGTCAAATTAAGTTATGACCAAAATTTCTCTATGTGCTATAGTTTCCTAGTAAAAAAATCTGAAAGTGGTAAACCCCTAATTTATTTTCTATTCAAAATCTCTTTGAGCCAGCGAGCTAATTCTTAGTTTAAAACATCCTATCGCAATTTATCTATCTTATTATTTATAACATAGCTTGGTTCAAAATGTATTTCGTAGCAAAAACTTAATTTTCTTCATTTGATGCAATAGCTCTGAAACTTGTATATTTAATATCTCTGTAAATATGAGTGTTACCAATCTGTAATATATGTCAACATTGTTAGCTTCAATTCTCTAATTGATGGTAATGTTATTTCCTCACTATCTAATTTCCTTTGGCTCAAATCCTTTCATAGTGTGACAATGCTTTGTTTCTTTACCTACGCGTCACTGCCCACCATTTTCCTGTTTTAAATTCAATGTTTACTATCCAAAATGGCCTAAATATCACTCTAATCATTAAAAAAATCGTTCTGTGAGAACAGTAAAAATTATATTTTACTTTAAACATATTCTCTTCACTGTAACTATTTGAACTTCACAGAATTTGAAATATGACAAGTGGTTGAAGCCTTTTTTCATCTAAAGAAAAATTTGGTTCTACCTACAGACTCCAATTTTCCATATAATGTGGCTCAACGTTTTCTGCGACTTCTGAGCTATAAAGCTTTGCTGTACATTAATAACTGTGGCTGTTAAATTAAAAAGATTACTTGTATTTTCATTCAACTGCATGGTTTTTGCATCCCTAATTTCTGGACATTTCTTTAATACAATTTTGTTGACCTGAAGTGTCATACCTTATTCGAATTGTAGTTTCATTCTGCACCTCTGTACATGGAGGGAGCAGAATTCATTAATAAATACTCAAATTCTACTTTACTTTTAGTTTCAATCTAACTATACTGTAAAATATGTCTTTTATAGCTGAAACTACTAGAAAATTGCTTTGAAAGTGTTTTGCTGTTAATTTCCTATATTTTCACAGTTCTTTTAACTAATTTTGATAATATATTGACAAAATTAAAGTTATGTTACATGCTCTCCCAAAATCGGAAGGCTGATTACATTCATTCATCAAACTTTCTCTCTCTCTCTCTTTCAAAATGAACAAAATACTTAAATTTTAAAATTTAACCATATCGAAATTTAAATCGCCTATTGTCTGGTACTGCTCTTCCCCATCTGACTCTTATAATAGGTCAACCTGTTTCTCCCAACAATCTCTGTAGTATCTGGCAACTTCTTCCTGCTAACCATATTGCTCCATTACCTTTTGCCAGCTCCCAACCAACCTTCCTACCGGCCCCACTAATGCAACCATTTTTCCTTTCTGCCTTTATAGGCTGAGCCTGAAGGGCCTTAATTGTTTTTTCCCACCTTCCTGATCATTTTGCCCACTTCTTGGCCTTTTCCTCCTGCTTTGCAATTTTCTAATCCTGCTCTGGAAGTTTGTTATCTCTTAAACATACCAGAAATTACAATGGATAAATGTCATGTAGTTCCCATATTTCCTCTGCTCTACACTCCCAGTGAAATAGCTTCTAAATTCACATCAACAGAAAAAATGAACATGTCAATAATCAGAAACAGGAGTATTTGCATTCCACAGTACAGATTAAATCTGTGGACAAATGGAAAATAAAATAATTGTTAAAAAAACATATAACTGCCTTCCAAAAAAGCACACTAAAAATTTTAAAATAACTTTATACCTTGCTTAGAAGAAAGTAAATCTAACTGGACAATATTTTACATTACTGTTATTGAAATTTTTACATTAATTAGTTATTTTTTGATTGCCAGTTATCACATCACAAAGATCAAATTACTGAACTTTATTTGGTGATCAAGGCGAAACAGGACTACGAACAAAAATTCTAAATATTTTACAGCATGTAGTGAGGCAGATATTGTTATTGCGGGAGACAGTTTAGGCAAACAAATTAGACAGTATTTTAATCTGTGGCTTGGCCTCATTGGTTGTCCAGGCATATCTCTGGCACTACAGTGTCAATTAGTAGGCTCCATCATGCAGTAAACGCTTTACAGTTAGTATAATATCGGCATATCATGTGTATGTTTCAGTTTTGTTGAAACCTGTTTCTAGAATTAATTGCAGGTAAGGAGTAAAATGATTTTTTATGTATTATTGTTATCCATTATTGTTTTTATCTTTTTTTTTCCTAGGTTTGGCTGGCACCTGTAACATATATTAAAACTTTGCATAACGAAATTGGATTCCAGAATAGCAAGCTTAGTTGAAGTCCATGATACCACAGTTTTAAAGTCATTTTTATAGTTTATTTAGGTAATAATTCAAAACAATGTAGCACATTTGGACTATTGTAGTGCCATCTGGGATCTGTTTCGTATGGGGCTGATTGAGAGTACAGAGAAAGTACAGAGAAGAGCCGCTCGATTCGTGACCGCTTGCTACAGTCCTTATGAAAGCGTTACAGCACTGATTAGTAGACTAGGATTGGGAGTCTCTGGTAGATAGACGACACACGTTTCATATAAACTTATAGGTAAACATGCGTACTCCCACTCTCACTTACGAGTGTAGTGAAATACTTCGTCCACCAACCTATTTGGGTCGGAATGACAGGAAAGATAAAATTAGAGAAATTAGGTGCCGCACTGATTCTTATATGAATTCTTTTTTTCCTCGTAGCATTAGGGATTGGAATGCACAGCGAAGAGATTAGGTTTGGTGATGAGCACCCTCTGCCAACCACAGTTTTGTGAATTGCAGAGTATATATGTAGATGTAGATGTAATATAGGCAATAATTCAAGTTTAAACAGGTAAATTCGGGTAATAAATTCATTTCAGCAGCTGTAGAAAAACTTAACCTAAGATCTGGATATGTAATATTTGGTTTCATGAAATTCGCGAAATCAGTATGTTTCTTCACTTTAAAAGATATTAATGAGGATAAATAGCCAGAAGATAACAAAGTTTGTTGCTAGAAAATCCTACTTAGAGTTTTTATATACTAAAATGTAATATGCTGGTATAGAAATTTGTCACAAAATTTTCCACTTTGAAATCGAAGAATTTAGTTGCTAGGAAAAGTACAGGAAGGCAACTGCTAGAAAGAAAGTAGTGTAATTTCTGTTGAAACAATATACTTAAATTTTGGGAAGTTTCAGGCAGTTTAAGGATCATTTTTAAAAATTACATAGTAAAAGCAGACACATGTTCAAAGGAAAAGTTAAATACTTCAGTCATTTTCAGAAATTTATGAAAAGATTGTGTGTTCAAAGTAAAGTTTAATTAAATACAAAAGATTCCTAGTAAGTTTCGTTTAAATCTACTAAGGCATTGAATTGTGATAGTATGAAATAAGTTTAGGAGCCAACGACGGTTTGTGCATATGGATTGGCTAGAAAGTATTCACCTGGATGAATATTTCAAAATTTTATAATAAATCGAAAAGCACTTAGAGACTTTAGATTTTCACAGTAACCGTTTTTCAATACGTAAATTTGTTTAAAGCTACTTTCAAGTCGATATCCTTAATAACTTAATTATTCAGATTTTGTTTATGAATTTATCCCACTTTTGAAAATAGCAAACACACTTTATTTAATTTCAGGAAGAAGTGCAGCAAATTAGGAATAGAATACAAGTTCTTTCAGTTTAGTAGCTGTAAAATTATGAAAGTTATTAACAAGTTTTGGTAATCACAACAAAATGATTTTTTTATGACGAAACTATTAAAGTTACAGAATTTTAATAGGGATTAAAGTTGATGCTTTTTTATAAAATCCTGTTATTCTCAAAATTTCAGAACGCTAGGAACGTTTTTAACATTCAAGGTCAAAATATATGATGCAAGTTTATATGAATCTGATCAGTTATCTGAAGATTCTCGTGGGAAGCAGAAGTATTACAGCTTCCCACGGTCAGTGAGCATAAATATCTGCCCAGAACCTTCCCTCGCCCTAGTCTTCCAGAAACAGTAAGCACGGCACAATGTAGTTCGTAGGTGGCATATAATAATTTTGGGCAAATATGTGTAAATTTTAGAAGACCATGTGAAGAAGATAAAACACCTCATGTAGCTAGAAAGTCAGCTAGGGGTCATGAGGTTGGTCTGACTCAAATATGTTAGTTGAATCTGCATTTCGATCTTTAGAAAATTTGTCTGATATTTCAGCTTGTGACTTTGCAAAATTTTCAAGAATATAATGTGTATCTACCAGCAATAGACTTCTAACTTTTATTTTGAATACCATTCTTAGTGTGGGATTTTTTTTAAAACTAAGTGCTGACCAAGTTATATTTGCAAGGCCAGAACTGAAAATATCCACGGTCATAGTTGAGACTGAAGGTTTTGCACTCATCCCACTGCAAGCTTTGTTCTAACACACCACCTCCAAAAATAACTAATTAATCTAAAAAATTCAATAACAGTAATGTAAATTATTGTCCAGTTAGACTTACTTTCTTCTAAGCAAGGTATAAAGTTATTTTAAAATTTTTAGTGTGCTTTTTTTAAGGCGGTTTTTATGTTGTTTTTTTAACAATCATCTTATTTTTAAATTTGTAGTGGCATTAAGATTGTTTTGTATTTTAAAAACGCCACAGCATTTTGTGAACTTCCTAATAGCTCAGTGGTTAAAGCACTTGCTTTTATATACCCCAACAACTTCTACAACATAGGAAATTAAGAGGGGTGGGGGTAGAAGGAAAGAGAGATTGGGCTTCTGCAACAAAATTTAAACACAATTGTTCTGCATATTTTAAAGTATACATGTGCTTAATTTTCTTCAGAATCAGATAGAAACTATAGCTTTGTGTAGATTAAGGGGATGGAAAGCGGAAGAGGGGTTTGGCTTCTCTAAAGCAAATATATACAGTATTTTTCTGTTTGTTTTGAAGTATGCATGTCCACACTTCCTTCAAAATCATATAGAAACTGTAGCTTTATACAGTATAAAGAATATTGACACTAATTAAAGGGGTAGAAAGGGAGATAGGGTTTGCATTTGTGTGAAAGTTATGTGGATTGTATTTTTATTTTTCTCTTGTTTTAAAGTATACGCATGCAAAGTTCCACTGAAATCGGATTAAAATGCGGGTTTGTACAAAAATTAAGGGGTGTAAAAGGGGAGCTAGGGTAGATTTTGGATTTTTTTGGTCAGAAAAAAAAATTACTTATATGTGCCAACTTTCATAACGATCTGTCAAATGGTGTCGATTGTAGCTATTTAAAAAGGAAATTAACACACAAAAAAAGTTTTTGCAAACCAAAAGTTGACATTATTTTCTATTTGTTTTATAGTAAAAGTGTGCTAAGTTCTATCTGAACTGGATAAAAATTGTGGGTTTGTTAAAAAGTAAGTGGTTTAATGGGCAGAGGGGGTGGTTTTTGGATTTTTTGGTCAGAAACATTCCTCGTGACAAAATACATATAAGCGCCAATTATCATGGTAATCGGTCACATGGTGTCAACTGTAGCTTTTTATAAAGAAAATTGACAAAAATTAAGGGGGTGGATAGGGGGAGAGGAGTTCAGTTTTTCAAACCAATAGTTGACAGTATTTTTCTCTTTAAGTTTGACTATATATGTTCAAAGTTCCATCAAAATCAGATAAAAAATATACGTTTCTATAAAATTAAGGGTGTAAATGGGGAGATGGTTTATTTTTTATCAGAAACCTTCTCCATGAAAAATACATGTATGTGCAAATTTTAATGGAGATCAGTTAAATGGTGTCGACTGTAGCTTTGTATAAAGAACATTGGCAAATATTAAGTGGCTGGTAGGGGAAGAGGGATTCAGTTTTTTCAAAACAAAAGTTGACAATATTTTTATTTTTGACTATACATGTCCAAAGTTCCATCGAAATTTGATAAAAAATGTGGGTTTGTATAAAAATTAAGAGGTGTAAAGGGGTAAAAAGGGTAATTTCTCAATAAAATTCATATTGGACCACTTTGGAGCTATACCCCATCCATTTAAAAAAAATTTCATTGAAATCAATCGGAAACTGGTAAATATATCGCTGAACATACATTAAAAAAAAAAAATCAGACGAATTGAGAACCACCTCCTTTTTTTCAAGTCAGTTAATATAGTGCACAAATATAAAAGTACTAATCTACAAGGCATAAAACTGGATAAATATTCCAATAATAATACAAGCAGGCTGCAGTTCCTAAGAAGTAACATCAGAAGGCAGGTAGAGGACTGAAGTGAAAATGATATAGTTAGAGAGTAATTAAAGGAAAATAACTGAGTGAAAGAATGGAAAGAAGAAAACTTAAGGAGGTTTGGACATTTAGAAATGATGAATTAAGGAGCATAAAAGAAAGGTTGCAGGAGATTAAAAAATAGATGTTTGGTTTTATTAGTGTAAGGATACCACAATAATCAACTGACGTAACTTTAAAAGAGAGAGAGAGAGGCACTACCTTACGGAATAGATATTAAGTTTCGCATAAAAAAAATTGGTTGAGAAAGTTGAATAAGAGAGGAGAGAGGGGACCAACAGCATAAGCAGTATGAATGCTGTAAAAGACTGTCATTAATGTAAATTGTAGCAGTGGATGTTGTTTTGATGTTATTCCTGGATGCATTTCAAAACTGTGTGTTGTTAGCATTACTAAGAGCAATCATTTTTTTTTTAATTTCCAAGTTACAGTTACATTGTTAGGATACTAATATGGAAGAACTTAATTATTACTTTAAAAGCCTTTCTTCTATCCAAGAATGGTTCTGGGAACAAGTTCCAATTTCAATTCTTATTTTTTGTAGTTGTTTCTCTTCCTTTCAATCCAATATTCCTTTATTATTTCACCTCAGACCACTTCATAGCAGATTCCTTTTCTCTTCTGCCATGGAATCCTTTCAAACTTAATACCTTCTTTCTAAAGATCTCTTTTTACACAATTTCCTCTTCTCTTAATTCTTTCCAAATCTTT